>OW121743.1:96421606-97021606 GCA_933228675.1 Stomorhina lunata | reverse complement strand
CGAAAAATTTTCTATAGAAAAATTTCCTACAGAAAATTTTCTATAGAAAAATTTTTTTAACGAAAAATTTTCTATAGAAAAATTTTTGTTAACGAAAAATTTTCTATAGAAAAACTTTTTTTCCTACAGAAAATATTTTTAACGAAAAATTTGCTATAGAAATTTTTCTTAACGAAACATTTTTTAAAAATAATTAGTCGGGATGTAAATATTATTCAAAAAGAAGTGTATTTGCATTTGATCCCAAACCTGTTACATTTATTTATTAATGTAACAGATCAATTTATTGATAAAAAGCCAAAAAATGTTTGGTTTATGAACATAATTCTTAATAGTTATGTTTGTAAATTTAGTAATAATGCGAGGTTTTCGATCTGTCTAAATTGGGGATAATCCTCCTGAAGAGATGGCTTAACCAACCATCGAAACGCGTCGAGGAATTTGGTTTCTCCGCAAACATTTTTTGGCTTTTTATCAATAAATTGATCTGTTACATTAATAAATAAATGTAACAGGTTTGGGATCAAATGCAAATACACTTCTTTTTGAAGAAACATTTTTTAGAGAAAAATTTTTTTAACAAAACATTTTGTATAGAAAAATTTTTTTAACAAAATATATTCTGTAGAAAAATTTTCTTAAATAAATTTTTTTAATGAAAATTTTTTTTTAACAAAAAATTTTCTTTAGAAAAATGTTTGTATTTTTCGATAAAAAAATTTTTTATAAAAAAATTTTTTATAAAAAAATTTTCTAAAGAAAAAAATTTTTTATAAAAAAATTTTCTAAAGAAAAAAATCTGAAAAATGTTTATGTTCAGCTCAAAATATTCGCTTTATATTGACTGTTGCTGGACACAATAATTCTTATTTATTCTGTTCCTTGAAAAAAGATATAATATGATAAATTGGGATCTTAGTGCAATACACAACCTTTTTAAGAACAATTTTTATATTGAAAAAATTTTTATAGAATAATTAAAAAAAAGAATTTTGAAAAATTTGTTCTTTTTAATAAATGAAAACTACATATCGACGCTTTATATTCAAAAAGTGCTATCTACATTTTCGATCAAAATGGTTTTTAATGGAAACGTGTTCCTTGGCTTATTTCTCATACGTTATATAAATTTTAAGCAAGAAAAATAATTTTAAAACATTTTTTTTTTATAAATTGTGTTTGTGCTATCTACACATAATCAAAAAATAGTGCTATCTACATTAAAAATATTTGTGGAAATAATAACAATTGTTATAAAATATACATTGTAATTTGTGATAAACCAACAAAATGGACCACAATTTCCTGCAACGTACTGTAATAATGGATTTCTAAAATATACTCGGCCTTTGACCTTAACAGATTGTAAGTAAACGTCATATAAGAAGAATACCCTGAATTCTATTGACATATTTATAATAAATCTTGTTTTATTCAAAAAACTTGTCATTTTAATTAAAATTACTTCACTTATAGTTAATGATAAAAACAGTTTTTTCCCTCTCCTGTAAAATTGTGAATTTATAGATAGCACTTTTTGAATATAAACCCTCGATATATGTTTACATACCTTAATTTAATAAGGATATATGAAAGTTTTATGTTCTTTTGTATATTAATTAATAATGTAAAAATAAAAAATATTTGCTTTCACTCACCTATTTGGCACCACCTTAACACGATCGTCCACCAACTCCCATGATGTTATTTTTATTGGCCAAGCAATTTGGCCAAAACTCTCTTTCACTAACGATTCCCAGGCCGAATATGAGGTGGGCGTTGACGTTGAATTATTTCCACTCGATGAATTCGAGCCACTGTCGACTGTTTGCAGACGTTCCGAACGTTGTAAACGACCCTTCTTGCGATGAAGTGGGGCCGTGAATGTTTGCACCAAAGGCTGTAATGGTGGTGTGTGTGGACTGGTGGCTGTGGAGGGTGAAGGAGTGCGCACTAGACGATGTGATGTGCCTGAAGTAATAGAATTTGCTGATGATGGCGAAGGTGATGGTGCATTATCCAGCGGCAATAGTTTTTCACAGTCACTATCCATGGTGGGGGGTAAATAGTGCAGCTGTTTTGTGGCGTGTTAGTATATTGGTTTGTTATTCCAAGATAGTTGCCACAATCTTGTTTAAATGTATTTTTACTTGGTTGAATTATAGTTATTGTATAATTTTATTTTTCTGAATAGTTTTTTAAGTTTTAGCACATTTATCTTTTAGTTATAGTTTTTATATCTAAAGTCTAAAGTTTTCTCTTGTACATATTTAAATGTTCAACTTTTATTTAAAGTTTTCTTTTGTTATTGAGGTTTTTTTTCTTTGTTATATATCCCCCAACTTGTAGTTTTTCTATGTAGCTTTTTAGATTTAGTCTTAATTGAAAAGGTAATTTTTAAGTCATGCCAATGTTGTAGGTTTCTTAGTTAAACTTTACTGTTTTTTCCCTGGAACATTATGATGCTGGTTTTGTGCGTCTGTTTTGTCTTAAGGAAAAGTTTAGTTTTAATACTTTTAAAATTTTAATACTTTTCGTTTTACTTCCAAAGAATTATAGCTGTTGAAGATGAAACTGAAAGCAGATAAAGAAAAAGAAATTTTAATTGTATCTAAATGTTTGTTAATACTTTTTTGCTAATAGGATTAGTTACTAAAATTTACAAAAATGTTCAGAAATTATTCAAAAGGAATTTATATGAGTATTAATATTTCGCAAAGATAGCAAAACATTTGGTTAATGTTTACTTTAAATATAACTTTTAAATATTTTTTTCCTTTATAACTGATTTTAATCTTTTTCAACAGAAATCCTTTAACCAAATAAATCAAATATTATACATTCAAAAATATATATAAATTTTTTTGAAATCTCCTGTCATTTTCATTATTTCATGTTTTGGAACATTTACATGTCGCATAAGTTTGATTTTCATCAAACTTTTTAATATTGTATATGTTACGATAACTTGGTACTTTTTTTTCAAAAATTCCTTTCCTTTGTCCCTTTGTTTAATATTTTGCCAAAGTTGTAGAGTTTATTGACAGATTTTATTATATTTGTATTTTTGATAAGTTATTCTTATCACGGCTTCTGTTGAAAACTTTATAAGATACTTCATTAATCAAACCAAATATCGAATCATTATAAACTCAAACACTGCGGGTAGCATTTTTTCTTCAGGGCGGGACAAGGTGGTTTTAGGTAATGGTTTCTAGTACGAGGGATGTACAATGAATTTTGAAAAAATTTTATATTATAAAAATTTTGAAGTCGCTCCCACTACAAGTAGTCGTCTGGCCAATAAATAGTCACCTGTAATAAAAGCAGCTGTAGTCGGCTCGCCTATGATATGATAACATCTCTAGACCAACTGTATTCTGGACTATAGTCGTCTGGACTATAGTCGTCTGGACTATAGTCGTCTGGACTATAGTCGTCTGGACTATAGTCGTCTGGACTATAGTCGTCTGGACTATAGTCGTCTGGACTATAGTCGTCTGGACTATAGTTGTCTGGACTATAGTCGTCTGGACTATAGTCGTCTGGAGTATAGTCGTCTGGACTATAGTCGTCTGGATTATAGTCGTTTTTAACACAGTCGTCTTGATTATAGTCGTCTGGACTATAGTCGTCTGGACTATAGTCGTCTGGACTATAGTCGTCTGGACTATAGTCGTCTGCACTATAGTCGTCTGGACTATAGTCGTCTGAACTAAATTCGTCTGGACTATAGTCATCTGGACTATAGTCGTCTGGACTATAGTCGTCTGGATTATAGTCTTCTGAACTATAGTCGTCTGGACTATAGTCTTCTGGACTATAGTCGTCCGGACTATAGTCGTCTCGACTATAGTCGTCTGGACTATAGTCATCTAGACTAAAGTCATTACATTATTACATAAACAATTTTATGTTTGCTGGACTATAGTCGTCTGGACTATACTCGTCTGGACTATAGTCTTCTGGACTATAGTCGTCTGGACTATAGTCGTCTGGACTATAGTCGTCTGGACTATAGTCGTCTGAACTATAGTCGTCTGGACTATAGTCGTCTGGACTATAGTCGTCTGGACTATAGTCGTCTGGACTATAGTCGTCTGGACTATAGTCGTCTGGACTATAGTCGTCTGGACTATAGTCGTCTGGACTATAGTCGTCTGGACTATAGTCGTCTGGACTATAGTCGTCTGGACTATAGTCGTCTGGACTATAGTCGTCTGGACTATAGTCGTCTGGACTCTAGTCGTCTGGACTTTAGTCGTCTCGACTATAGTTGTCTGGACTATAGTCGTCTGGATTATAGTCGTCTGGACTATAGTCGTCTGGACTATAGTCGTCGGAACTGTAGTCGTCTGGACTATAGTCGTCTGGACTATAGTCGTCTGGACTATAGTCGTCTGGACTATAGTCGTCTGGACTATAGTTGTCTCGAATATAGTCGTCTGGACTATAGTCGTCTGGACTATAGTCGTCTGGACTATAGTCGTCTGGACTATAGTCGTCTGGACTATAATCGTCTGGACTATAGTCGTCTGGACTATAGTCGTCAGGACTATAGTCGTCAGGACTATAGTCGTCTGGACTATAATCGTCCGGACTATAGTCGTCTGGACTTTAGTCGTCTAGACTATAGTCGTCTCGACTATAGTCGTCTGGACTATAGTCGTCTAAACTGTAGTCGTCTTGACTATAATCGTCTTGACTATAATCGTCTGGACTATAGTCGTCTGGACTATAGTCGTCTGGACTGTAGTCGTCTGGACTTAAGTTGTCTGGACTATAGTCGTCTGAGCTATAGTCGCCTGGACTATAGTCGTCTGGACTATAGTCGTTTGGACTATAGTCGTCTGGACTATAGTTGTCTGGACTATAGTCGTCTGGGCTATAGTCGCCTGGACTATAGTCGTCTGGACTATAGTCGTTTGGACTATAGTCGTCTGGACTATAGTTGTCTGGACTATAGTCGTCTAAACTATAGTCGTCTGGACTATAGTCGTCTGCACTAAAGTTGTCTGGACTATAGTCGTCTGGACTTTAGTCTTCTGCACTATAGTCATCTGGGCTATAGTCATCTGGACTATAGTCATCTAGACTAAAGTCATTACCTTATTACATAAACAATTTTATGTTTGCTGGACTATAGTCGTCTGGACTATAGGCGTCTGGACTGTAGTTGTCTGGACTATAGTCGTCTGGACTATAGTCGTCTGGACTATAGTCGTCTAAACTATAGTCGTCTGGACTATAGTTGTCTGGACTATAGTCGTCTAAACTATAGTCGTCTGGACTAATGTCGTCTAGACTATAGTCGTCTGGACTTTAGTCGTCTGGACTATAGTCGTCTGGACTATAGTCGTCTGGACTATAGTCGTCTGGACTATAGTCGTCTGGACTATAGTCGTCTAAACTATAGTCGTCTGGACTATAGTTGTCTGGACTATAGTCGTCTAAACTATAGTCGTCTGGACTTAAGTCATCTGGTCTAAAGTCGTCTGGACTAAAGTCGTCTGGACTATAGTCGTCTGGACTTTAGTCGTCTGGACTACAGTCGTCTGGACTATAGTCGTCTGGACTATAGTCGTCTGGACTATAGTCGTCTGGACTATAGTCGTCTGGACTAAAGTCGTTTGGACTATAGTCGTCTGGACTATAGTCGTCTAGACTATAGTCGTCTGGACTATAGTCGTCTGGACTATAGTCGTCTGTGCTATAGTCGTCTGGACTATAGTCGTCTGGACTATAGTCGTCTGGACTGTAGTCGTCTGGACTATAGTCGTCTGAAGAAAAGTCTCCCGGACTACAGTCGTCTGGATCATAGTCGTCTGGAATGTAGTCATCTGGACTATAGTCGTCTGGAATACAGTAGTTTGGACTATAGTCGTCTGGACTTTAGTCGTCTGGACTTTAGTCGTCTGGACTATAGTCGTCTGTCCTATAGTCGTCTGGACTATAGTAATCTAGACTAAAGTCATTACCTTATTACATAAAGAATTTTATGTTTGCACTTTTTTTTGCCTGTTTTTCACCTGTTGAGATTATCATAATTGTCCCCACTAAGAATTAAAAATATGAAAATTCGCTTATAACTTTTTCTGATTAATTAACATCATTATAATTTTTTATTATATAGAACGAAGTATTTGGGTAAATGTATATTATACATAACTTTCATGCCTGTCAATAACATAAGATTTTCTTTTATACAATTTTGAGACAACTTTTAATACACAAACATCCAAACAAAAGAATCTTTCAATCAAGAAAAGACCCTAAACGTACAAAACTTTTTTAATTCAACACGAACTCACAAAATAAGCAAAAATGTAATTTTCATGCACATTAATTCTTTTAAATTTTCCGGAAGGTTGATGGTTTATACAGAAAGTGCTTGAAGTCAGTGCCACTTAAAGAATTATCAAACATTTTCAAATTTTCCTGTATTTTGTTTTTGTTGCTTGTTTAACAAAAACATTAACTCAATGATTCAAGGAATACGTTCGATTATTAGAAATTCTATGTAAATTTTGTTGTATAAGATTTTTGTTACACAAGAAAATTAACATAGATTTTTCGAGAACAGGTAGCTGAGTATTTTTCAGAAGCTATTAGATTCATTTGTGATTTGGCAAGTACTTTTTCTATGATTTAAAATTTTAATTTGTAGAAATTTTAAAGAATTTAAGGAGATATGTTTTCAAAAATATTTTCTTTATCAAGAACTTTAGTGTTTAAAAAGGAAACAATTTCCAGAATTTTAATGTTAAATTTGGTTTTGCTTTATATAGAAAAGACGGCTTTAGTCAGGACGACTATAATCCAGATGACTATAGTCCAGGCGACTATAGTCCAGACGAATGTAGTCCAGGCGACTGTAGTCCAGGCGACTATAGTCGAGACGAATATAGTCCAGACGACTATAGTCCAGACGACTATAGTCCAGACGACTATAGTCCAGACGACTATAGTCCAGACTACTTTAGTTTAGACGACTATAGTCCAGACGACTATAGTCCAGATGACTATAGTCCAGACGACTTTAGTCCAGACGACTATAGTCCAGACGACTTTAGTCCAGACGACTTTAGTCCAGACGACTATAGTCCAGACGACTATAGTCCAGACGACTATAGTCCAGACGACTATAGTCCAGACGACTATAGTCCAGACGACTATAGTCCAGACGACTATAGTCCAGACGACTATAGTCCAGACGACTATAGTCCAGACGACTATAGTCCAGACGACTATAGTCCAGACGACTATAGTCCAGACGACTATAGTCCAGACGACTATAGTCTAGACGACTATAGTCCAGACGACTATAGTCCAGACGACTATAGTCCAGACGACTATAGTCCAGACGACTATAGTCCAGACGACTATAGTCCAGACGACTATAGTCCAGATGACTATAGTCCAGACGACTATAGTCCAGACGACTATAGTCCAGACGACTATAGTCCAGACGACTATAGTCCAGACGACTATAGTCCAGACGACTATAGTCCAGACGACTATAGTCCAGACGACTATAGTCCAGGCGACTATAGTCCAGACGACTATAGTCCAGACGACTATAGTCCAGACGACTATAGTCCAGACGACTATAGTCCAGACGACTATAGTCCAGACGACTATAGTCCAGACGACTATAGTCCAGACGACTATAGTCCAGACGACTATAGTCCAGACGACTATAGTCCAGACGACTATAGTCCAGACGACTATAGTCCAGACGACTATAGTCCAGACGACTATAGTCCAGACGACTATAGTCCAGACGACTATAGTCCAGACGACTATAGTCCAGACGACTATAGTCCAGACGACTATAGTCCAGACGACTATAGTCCAGATGACTATAGTCCAGACGACTATAGTCCAGACGACTATAGTCCAGACGACTATAGTCCAGACGACTATAGTCCAGACGACTATAGTCCAGACGACTATAGTCCAGACGACTTTAGTTTAGACGACTATAGTCCAGACGACTATAGTCCAGATGACTATAGTCGAGACGACTTTAGTCCAGACGACTATAGTCCAGACGACTTTAGTCCAGACGACTTTAGTCCAGACGACTATAGTCCAGACGACTATAGTCCAGACGACTATAGTCCAGACGACTATAGTCCAGACGAATGTAGTCCAGGCGACTGTAGTCCAGGCGACTATAGTCGAGACGAATATAGTCCAGACGACTATAGTCCAGACGACTATAGTCCAGACGACTATAGTCCAGACGACTATAGTCCAGACGACTTTAGTTTAGACGACTATAGTCCAGACGACTATAGTCCAGATGACTATAGTCCAGACGACTTTAGTCCAGACGACTATAGTCCAGACGACTTTAGTCCAGACGACTTTAGTCCAGACGACTATAGTCCAGACGACTATAGTCCAGACGACTATAGTCCAGACGACTATAGTCCAGACGACTATAGTCCAGACGACTATAGTCCAGACGACTATAGTCCAGACGACTATAGTCCAGACGACTATAGTCCAGACGACTATAGTCCAGACGACTATAGTCCAGACGACTATAGTCCAGACGACTATAGTCCAGACGACTTTAGTTTAGACGACTATAGTCCAGACGACTATAGTCCAGATGACTATAGTCCAGACGACTTTAGTCCAGACGACTATAGTCCAGACGACTTTAGTCCAGACGACTTTAGTCCAGACGACTATAGTCCAGACGACTATAGTCCAGACGACTATAGTCCAGACGACTATAGTCTAGACGAATGTAGTCCAGGCGACTGTAGTCCAGGCGACTATAGTCGAGACGAATATAGTCCAGACGACTATAGTCCAGACGACTATAGTCCAGACGACTATAGTCCAGACGACTTTAGTTTAGACGACTATAGTCCAGACGACTATAGTCCAGATGACTATAGTCCAGACGACTTTAGTCCAGACGACTATAGTCCAGACGACTTTAGTCCAGACGACTTTAGTCCAGACGACTATAGTCCAGACGACTATAGTCCAGACGACTATAGTCCAGACGACTATAGTCCAGACGACTATAGTCCAGACGACTATAGTCCAGACGACTATAGTCCAGACGACTATAGTCCAGACGACTATAGTCCAGACGACTATAGTCCAGACGACTATAGTCCAGACGACTATAGTCCAGACGACTATAGTCCAGACGACTATAGTCCAGACGACTATAGTCCAGACGACTATAGTCCAGACGACTATAGTCCAGACGACTATAGTCCAGACGACTATAGTCCAGACGACTATAGTCCAGACGACTATAGTCCAGACGACTATAGTCCAGATGACTATAGTCCAGACGACTATAGTCCAGACGACTATAGTCCAGACGACTATAGTCCAGACGACTATAGTCCAGACGACTATAGTCCAGACGACTATAGTCCAGACGACTATAGTCCAGACGACTATAGTCCAGACGACTATAGTCCAGACGACTATAGTCCAGACGACTATAGTCCAGACGACTATAGTCCAGACGACTATAGTCCAGACGACTATAGTCCAGACGACTATAGTCCAGACGACTATAGTCCAGACGACTATAGTCCAGACGACTATAGTCCAGACGACTATAGTCCAGACGACTATAGTCCAGACGACTATAGTCCAGACGACTATAGTCCAGACGACTATAGTCCAGACGACTATAGTCCAGACGACTATAGTCCAGACGACTATAGTCCAGACGACTATAGTCCAGACGACTATAGTCCAGACGACTATAGTCCAGACGACTATAGTCCAGACGACTATAGTCCAGACGACTATAGTCCAGACGACTATAGTCCAGACGACTATAGTCCAGACGACTATAGTCCAGACGACTATAGTCCAGACGACTATAGTCCAGACGACTATAGTCCAGCCGACTATAGTCCAGACGACTATAGTCCAGATGACTATAGTCCAGACGACTATGGTCCAGACGACTTAAGTCATTACTACTACTTAAATAAAGACAATTTTCAGAGACTAAGATATTCCAAAAGAATATATTGAAAATTATTATAAATAGATCTAAATATTGCACTTGAGTCTTTCTACTAAGTTCAAAACATTTTACTAAGTAAATTTAATATAAAAAGTTAACTTTTGTAATCTTAAACGCATCTTTTCTTTCAAGAAAAAATAAACTGTAATTCAAATAGAAGCCTTTAACTTTCTTAATTAAACTAAATAAAACTATACAAATAGTAATGTATAAAAAGAAATACTTAAAGGCAACAAAGATAGATTAAAAAAAACTATTTTTCCATTAAAGAATTTTAATGTCCTTTGAATCTGCTGATTCAATTTCTTCAAAAATAATAGAAGAGTGTTAAACTGCAGCAATTTTACACTCTGCTCTGTCATGGCTAGCTTTTCATTAAAGTTTCTTTATTTTCGAAAGGACAGTTCAAACTTAAATTAGTAGATTTTTTGTCTGTATCAACAAGTTGGCTCGAATTTCCTTAAGAATAAACTCTTGTTGGTACTTCCTTTCGTTGTCACTTCCTACTTGTATATGTATTGGTTACATCGTTGTATCTGTGTTAAGTATTTATGTAAACAAAGGGATAATGCCTTCCAATCTTAGTTGTTTTCATTGTATTCTGTAGCAACATTAAGCCTTAGAAGCTCTTGTGTTTTTTCTCTTTCATTCTCTTTCGTTCCTTCTTGGCTTCAGCGATGCCAACAACATTTTGTAATAAAATAGAATTTACTTCAGTACAACAATGAATCCTTAAGGCAATGGCTGTGAATACAGGCGAAGAAACATCTGTCAACAGAACAATACCAAAGACTATCTATTGTAAAAAAAAACACTAAAATTAATGGAATAAATAAGAGCATACAAACGAGACAAATGCATTTTCTAGTTACAACATTAAAAAGTAAGTTAAAAAAATCGAATGAAACTGCTCTGTAATTAATTCACCTGCTAAGAAACCTCGAGTATTGTAATTGCATGTATTTGTTATAACTCGTCTTCCGTATCCTGAGTATATACGGAAATGATGAATAAAACATGAAAACCTTGAATACTGTTTCACCATCAGCCTCTTCTTACAGAAGACCTTGTCCTTACATTATTATTAAATGCAACAGGAAAAGAAAAATACTCCTTTACATAAATAAATACAGATCCAGCATAAGTTTTCCAATTAAGATATTAAGTTGAATTTATTTATTATAATATATACAATAAATTCATAGTTTACTATTGTCCTTGGACAATTTTTTAGTTTTGTGATGGCGAGATATATATTTCACTTTGATTTTTTTATTTAGTTACAACTTCTTAACATACTTATGCAATTTTGTTTTTGGTCTGTTGTTGAGAATTGTGTAAAACTTGAATCTAATTGAAATTTCGGGATTAATCGACTTTTCTTGAAAGATTTTAATTACTTTTTTATAAAAAATTTTTCGAAAATTGACTATTTATAGGAAATTTTTCGAAAATTGTCTTTTTATAGGAAATTTTTCAAAAATTAACTATCTATAGGAAATTTTCGAAAATTGACTATTTATAGGAAATTTTTCGAAAATTTACTATTTATAGGAAATTTTCGAAAATTGACTAATTATAGGAAATTTTTCAAAACTTGACTATTTATAGGAAATTTTTCGAAAATTTACTATTTATAAGAAATTTTTCAATAATTTACTATTTATAGGAATTTTTTTTAAATTAACTCTTTATAGGAAATTTTTCGAAAATGAACTATTTATAGCAAATTTTCGAAAATTGACTATTTATAGGATATTTTTCGAAAATTAACTATTTATAGGAAATTTTTCGAAAATTAACTATTTATAGGAAATTTTTCGAAAATTGACTATTTATAGGAAATTTTTCGAAAATTGACTATTTATAGGAAATTTTTCGAAAATTGACTATTTATAGGAAATTTTTCGAAAATTGTCAATTTATAGGAAATTTTTCGAAAGTTGACTATTTATAAGAAATTTTTCGAATATTGTCTATTTATAGGAAATTTTTCGAAAATTGACTATTTATAGGAAATTTTTCGAAAATTGAAAATTTTCAAAAATTTACTATTGATAGGAAATTTTTTAATAATTTACAATTTATAGGAAAATTTTCAAAAACTTACTACTTATAGGAAATTTTTCGAAAATTGACAAATTATAGAAAATTTTTCAAAAATTTGCTATTTATAGGAAATTTTTTGAAATATAAATATTTATACAACATTTTTCAAAAATTGAGTAGTTATAGGAAAATTTCCGAAAATTGACTATTTATAGGCAATTTTTCCAACAATTACTATTTATAGGAAATTTTTCAAAAATTGACTATATATAGGAAATTTTTCAAAAATTGGCTATTTATAGAAAATTTTTCAAAAATTTACTATTTATAGGAAATTTTCCAAAAATTTACTATTTATAGGAAATTTTTCAAAAATTTACTATTTACAGGAAATTTTTCAAAAATTTACTATTTAGAGGAAATTTTTCAAAAATTTACTGTTTAGAGGAAATTTTTAAAAAATTTACTATTTATAGGAAATTTTTCAAAAACTTACTATTTATAGGAAATTTTTTAAAAATTTAATATTAATAGGAAATTTTTAAAAATTTACTATTTATAGGAAATTTTTCGAAAATTTACTATTTATAGGAAATTTTTCAAAAATTTATTATTTATAGGAAATTTTTCAAAAATATACTATTTATAGGAAATTTTTCAAAAATTCACTATTTATAGAACATTTTTCAAAAATTTACTATTTTTAGGAAATTTTTCAAAAATTTACTATTTATTTATAGGAAATTTTTCAAAAATTTACTATTTATAGGAAATTTTTCAAAAATTTACTGTTTATAGGAAATTTTTTCCAAAATTTACTATTTATAGAAAATTTTTCAAAAATTTACTATTTGTAGGAAATTTTTCAAAAAATTACTATATATAGGAAATTTTTTAAAAATTTACTATGTATAGGAAAATTTCAAAAATTTACTATTTATAGGAAATTTTTCGAAAATTTACTATATATAGGAAATTTTTCAAAAATTTATTATTTATAGGAAATTTTTAAAAAAATATACTATTTATAGGAAATTTTTCAAAAATTCACTATTTATAGGAAATTTTTCAAAAATTTACTATTTTTAGGAAATTTTTCAAAAATTTACTATTTATAGGAAATTTTTCAAAAATTTACTATTTATAGGAAATTTTTCAAAAACTTACTATTTATAGGAAATTTTTCAAAAATTTACTATTTATAGGAAATTTTTCAAAAATTTACTATTTATAGGAAATTTTTTAAAAATTTATTATATACAGGAAATTTTTTAAAAATTTTCTATTTATATGAAATTTTTCAAAAATTTACTATTTATAGGAAATTTTTCAAAAATTCACTATTTATAGGAAATTTTTCAAAAATTTACTATATATAGGAAATTTTTCAAAA
The DNA here is from genome assembly GCA_933228675.1 of Stomorhina lunata. NCBI lineage: Eukaryota > Metazoa > Arthropoda > Insecta > Diptera > Rhiniidae > Stomorhina > Stomorhina lunata. The sequence goes on along the minus strand of OW121743.1, from coordinate 97,008,140 downwards.
ATTTACTATTTATAGGAAATTTTTTCAAAAATTTACTATTTATAGGAAATTTTTCAAAAATTTACTATTTAGAGGAAATTTTTCAAAAATAAACTATCTATAGAAAATTTTTCAAGAATTTACAATTTATAGGAAATTTTTTTAAAAATTTACTATTCATAAGAAATTTTTCTAAAATTTACAATTTATAGGAAATTTTTCTAAAATTTACTATTTACTTTAAAAAATTTTCTATTGATAGTAGATTTTATAAATAGTAATTTTTTTTGAAAAATTTTTTATAAATAATAATTTTTTTTTTGAAAAATTTTCTATAAATAGTAAATTTTTTAAAAATTTCATATAAATAGTCAATTTATAAAGTATTTCATATAAATAGTAAATTTTTAAAATATTTCATATAAATAGTAAATTTTAAAAAAAATGTTTGAAAAATTTCCTATAAATAGTAAATATTTGAAAAATTTCCTATAAATAGTAAATATTTGAAAAATTTCCTATAAATAGTAAATTTTTGAAAAATTTCCTATAAATAGTAAATTTTTGAAAAATTTCCTATAAATAGTAAATTTTTGAAAAATTTCCTATAAATAGTAAATTTTTGAAAAATTTCCTGATGAACAGTAAATTTTTGAAAAATTTCCTATTAATAGTAAATTTTTGAAAAAATTTCCTAAAAATAGTAAATTTTTGAAAATTTTCCTATAAATAGTAAATTTTTGAAAAATTTCCTATAAATAGTAAATATTTGAAAAATTTCCTATAAATAGTAAATATTTGAAAAATTTCCTATAAATAGTAAATTTTTGAAAAATTTCCTATAGATAGTAAATTTTTGAAAAATTTCCTATAAAAAGTCATTTTCGAAAAATTTTTATAAATTTTTGAAAAATTTCCTTTAAAAATTGTATTATCTAAAAATTTCCTATAAATAGTCAGTTTTAGAAAAAGTTCCTATAAATAGTAAATTTTCGAAAAATTTCCTATAAATAGTCAGTATTTAAAAATTTTCGAAAAATTTCCTATAAATATTTTATTTTCGAAAAATTTCATATAAATAGTCGATTTTTGAAAATTTTCTTATTTGTAGTAAATTTTCGGAAAATTTACTTTAAATAGTAAGTTTTTCAAAAATGTTTATAAATATAGCATAATTTATGGATAAGAGCATCTCATTTTTTTTTTTTTTGCTAATTATCGTATCTATATCAATATGTTAGTCTATATCTCGGTCTGTGTTTTAGTTTTTGTTCTACTATATTTTAGTTAATGGGTTAGTGTATTTCTTGCTTATGGGACTTTTGTCTCCCCAATCATCAAATACATTTTCGTATTGCCAAGATGGTATTAGTGATAATAAGTCCAGATTGCAAATATACTCTGAACGTAATATTGCACGTTGTTCAAACAATGTCCAAAGTAATTACCTTTCTTGTATATCTTTTCAATGTTGATTTTTTCCCACAGAGACATAACCTAGTGTTGTTCTTATAAGGCAAATAAATATATACGTTTGAAAAAAAGAGGAAAACCTTTTCGCAATAGTAGAAGTTAATTTTCAAAACACACTAGTTGAATTTCCAACTTAATGCTCTCTGCGCATATTAAACTCTCTTTCGAAAATAAAGCTTTTCGATTATGTGAAGCTTTTGAGAGAGCGAAGCAGAGAAAATGTTAACTTAACTGTTGTTTTCTTTGGTTGTTAACTGTAAAAGCACTTAATACGCATCCTTGCTTTTTTTGCTACATGTTGTTGATGGTCACAGCATATTTTTCCATGGAAATATGAAAGTGAACGTGCTTTTCTAGGCTTTCGAATTTGTGTGTGTGTATGTGTATGTGCGTGTCCTTTATCCTCGTACCTGAACTTGATATTGAAAATAATTCTGTGTTTTAATTTGGTTTTATTGTGGTGATGTATTTGTGTGAGTTTTTTTGTATTGACGCTTGTTATTTGTTCTGTTTTTATTTTTATATACGTGATTTTACACTAATATTTTTCTTTATTCTTAGGCCATTGTTTGATTGTTGAATATTTCTTTTGTTTTTCATTGTTAACTGAGATATTTTTATTTTAATATTTATATGGTTTTCTTTTTTATTTTTAGTGTTTCATTGTAGAAATTTTAATTGTACATGGTTCCTTTTGATATATTTTTAAATTAAAATTTATAATACTTCATATACAAATCTTATGATAAGCGTCATGTTATGCTATTTGGGGTATAGATTTAGGTATCCTATATTCTTTTGGATATAATATACAAAATATGTGATTGATATTTATTTTATTTTATTTTATTTATTAATCTTAAAGTTTTCCAAAAGAATTACTTATTACTAAAACGAAAATTGTTGAATATTTATACTAAACAATTTTCATTCCTCTGCCCTTTAAGTCAACAAACCTCTTTGTTATTTCATGATAATTTTATTCACAAACAGAAAAGTTACAAGAACAAAGCATATTAAAATTTCTTTAATATCCAATTAAATACCTTATTTATAAAAAATTTTCCAACAACTGAAATGAACAATAATATTTTTGTTTACTTTATTGTTTTTCTTTTTTTTTAATTTTCCAACACAAATAAATTATGGAAAAAACAGCGCCTTAAACAGATGGTATGGGAATTTAGTTTCTCCTTTGAGGTGGATGTTCTTTTAAATTCCCTTTGTTGGTTATTTGTCTTTTCTAAGTTCAATTTTAAATAAAATATTAGGATCCTTTTTTGAAATTGTTTCTTTTCGTAAGCAGGAACATAAATATCAGCAACTTTAACATACTTAAGTCATTATGTATTTACCCGAAAGATTCTTATTTTAGTTACAATGAGAAAAATTTTGGGATGCGGGATATAATAGAAATAAATTTAATTATCTTAATTTCAGAAAAAAGGTTAATAAGAAATTTTAGAAATTTTAATAAAAAAATGTTCTATAAATAGTAAATTTTTAAAAAATTTTCTATAAATAGCAAATTTTTGAAAAATTTCCTATAAAAAGTAAATTTTAGAAAAATTTCATATAATTCGCTAATTTTTAAAAATTTTCCTATAAATAGTAAATTTTCGAAAAATTTCTTAAAAATAGTCAATTTTCGAAAAATTTCCTCTAAATATTCAATTTTCGAAAAATTACCTCTAAATAGTCAATTTTCGAAAAATTTCCTATAAATAGTAAATTTCCTAAAATAGTCAATTTTGAAAAATTTCCTATAAATAGTCAATTATCGAAAAATTTCCTATAAATAGTAAATTTTTTAAAATTTCCTATAAAAAGTAAATTTTTTAAAAATTTCCTATAAATGTAAATTTTTGAAAAATTTCCTATAAATAGTAAATTTTTGAAAAATTTCCTATAAATAGTAAATTTTTGAAAAATTTCCTATAAATAGTAAATTTTTGAAAAATTCTATAAATAGCTAATTTTTGAAAAATTACCTACAAATAGTAAATTTTTCAAAAATTTCCAATTAATTGTTAATTTCTTAAAAATTTCCTTTAAATAGTAAATTTTTGAAAAATTTCCTATAAATAGTGAATTTTTGAAAATTTTCCTATAAAGAGTAAATTTTTAAAAAAATCTCCTATAAATAGTAAATTTTTTTAAAAATTTCCTATAAACAGTAAATTTAGGAAAAATTTCCTATAAATAGTAAATTTTTGAAAAATTTCTTATAAACAGAAAATTTTTGAAAAATTTCCTATAAAAAGTAAATTTTTGAAAAATTTCCTATAAAAAGTAAATTTTTGAAAAATTTCCTATAAATAGTAAATTTTTGAAAAATTTCCTATAAATAGTAAATTTTTGAAAAATTTCCTATAAATAGTAAATTTTTGAAAAATTTCCTATAAATAGTAAATTTTTGAAAAATTTCCTATAAATAGTAAATTTTTGAAAAATTTCCTATAAATAGTAAATTTTTGAAAAATTTCCTATAAATAGTAAATTTTTGAAAAATTTCCTAAAAATAGTAAATTTTTGAAAAATTTCCTATAAATAGTAAATTTTTGAAAAATTTCCTATAAATAGTAAATTTTTGAAAAATTTCCTATAAAAAGTAAATTTTTGAAAAATTTCCTATAAATAGTAAATTTTTGAAAAATTTCCTATAAATAGTAAATTTTTAAAAAATTTTCCTATAAATAGTAAATTTTTAAAAAATTTCCTATAAATAGTAAATTTTTGAAAAATGTCCTATAAATAGTAAATTTTTGAAAAATTTCCTATAAATAGTTAATTTTTGAAAAATTTCCTATAAATAGTAAATTTTTGAAAAATTTCCTATAAATAGTAAATTTTTGAAAAATTTTCTATAAATAGTAAATTTTTTAAAAAGTTTCCTATAAATAATAAATTTTCGAAAAATTTCCTCTAAATAGTCAATTATCGAAAAATTTCCTATAAGTAGTAAATTTTTTAAAAATTTCCTATAAAAAGTAAATTTTTGAAAAATTTCCTATAAATAGTAAATTTTTGAAAATTTTCCTATAAATAGTAAATTTTTGAAAAATTTCCTATAAAAGGTCAATTTTCGAAAAATTTCCTATAAATAGTCAATTTTCGAAAAATTTCCTATAAATAGTCAATTTTCGAAAAATTTCCTATAAATAGTCAATTTTCGAAAAATTTCCTAAAAATTGTTAATTTTCGAAAAATTTCCTATAAAAAGTCACAATTTTTTTGTGAAACATTACAATTATTCTGGAGAATATTTATATATAATTTAATATTTCGTTTCTATTAAACAGACCCCATTTAACACTACTTTTATCTTAAATTAAAATTTACGACAATATCCTTTTTACTGTTGCTTCCTTTCACACCCACACAAAAAAAGTGTTCAAGTACTTTTTTTATAAGTCTGGCAGACTTCCAGTTATATTTGTATTGTGAGTTGTTTTTTTGAATATTATTTATTTGTATAACTCCAAACAAATAAATATTTATTATAAAAATTTATTGTATTTTATATGTATACTCACTCATAAAAGTCTTATTCTTATTTTACAAGTGAAAAATTTCTTTCTTTTTTTACAAGTGAAAAATATCTTTGAAAATTTTACTAAAGTGTGTAAAATATTGCATTTTTGTTCTTTTATGTATATGAAATACGAATACAAATGTAAACAATATTATTTTATTCGAAAAGGCCAATTTTACTTGTTGTGCATTTTTTATTTCTTCTTATAAATAACATTTATAAATATTATGCACTTCATAGCTTCACAGTTATACCCTACACCATCTAGCGGGGGATTATGTAAGCCCTGATAGGTGCTTTGACAATGCTGTCTATTTTTTTTTTTTTGACATAGTTGGAAGACATTAGACAGATGTCGCCAGAAAAGTCTAGGGCCTCTAGTAGAGAACCAAACCTCTACATTATTCCTTTTTCTTCTATAGGGGCTTCTCGTCTATAAGGCAAAAAACTTATCTTACTATTTTATAAATATGGTATCAAAAATTTGTATATATATTCATAAAATTTGGACGATGGGTACCTTTTTTGCCGTGTAGATTAAGTAAGAAGGGACTTTTGGAACTTTTGCCGCTAAAAGGGTAAAAACGGGTAAACAAGGGAAAAAAATAAAAACGTTATATCTCCTAAAGCAATAGGTATAGAAACAAAATTTAAATTACTTAGTGAACAGCTATAAATACAAGTGGATGTTTGGTACTTTTTTGAAACTATGCTCCATAGAGGGTAAAAAAGGGTGAAAATAGTTTTTTTTGCACTATTTTTAACCCACTCTTATCTTTTGAACCAAAGAATATAGAAAGAAACATTTTACTGCAATCAATAAATGTGAAAAAATATTGAATACGTATATGGTACTTTTTTGATTTCGGGGACCAAAATGGGTAAAAACGGGATAAAAAGATAAAGTAATAGATAAAGTAATATGACTGCAACAATAGGTTAACTGCGTTTTAATAAAATGTACCGAATTCAATTGGTACCAGAGAAGTACTAAATATGCATATGGAACTTTTTTGAAATTAGGGGATAAAATGGGGAAAAATTGGAAACGTTATAACTTTTAAATTAATAGGTATATCTATCTTCTATATATACAACGAATATAATAGAATTTATAAAATAGTGAACTATGCATTTGTTGTTGCGCATAAGCCGATGAAGATTTCTAAGTTGATATGACTTATTTCCGATAGGTGGCGCCACTCAAAGTGATTTAAATCACAAACTGTGCATTTCGTCATGCTATAATCTTAAGCAAACTTGTTGCGCATGAGCCGGCGAAGGTTTCTCAAAAGGTTTGACCGATTTCCGACAGATGGCGCCAGTGAAAATAACTCAAAATGAATAAAATCGTAAACTGTGTATTTGATAATGCTATGATATTTACCAAAGCTGACGCGCATGAGCCGACGAAGGTTTCTTAGTTGGTTTCTCAGTTTGTATGTCACATTTCCGACAGGTGGCACCATTGATGTTTTTTCAAAGTGAATTCAATAGTAAATAGTGCATTTAGTCATGCTTTGATATTTAGCAAAGTTGTGGCGCATAAGCCGACGAAGGTTTTTATGTTAAAATGACCAATTTCCGACAGGTGGAGCTACTGAAAATTACTCAAAATGAATTAAATCGTAAACAGTGCATTTGGTCATTTTGTGATCATCATCAAAGTGGTTGCTCGTAAGTCGGGGCTCGGTCAGCCACGTACTATTAAATAATGCAGTTCAATTTTATATTTCAGACTTTAACTTAAATGTTTTTCTAAGAATTCCAGAATCTCCTTTCTATATGTATATGTAGACGTTTATATTTAAGCTATGTTAGGGTAGGGTACTTTAGTTATAGACAAACGTGACTTTCTGTGCAACTTTCTTACTGTTGTTTTATTCTGACACTTATAATATTATTTGTTAGTGGAAGAAAATGAAATATTAAAATAAATGAGGAATAAAAAAGAACTTGAATAAAATATAAATTGCATTTTTACAAAGTTTTATTACACCTCAAGTATAGGAGTAAATATTATACTTTTTGTAAGAAATAATAAATGATTTAAAATTTAATAAAGTTTATTAAATAAATATTTTAATAAAATAATTGTATAATTTATAAAGTTGAAAAAAAAAAACTTAAAATAAAAATTCTGTAAAAAAAAGTTTGAAAATAGATTATAATATTTTTCCATTTAACTAATCATTAGATACATTTTATCAACATTAAAATTTTAATATAAAAAGTCTCAGAAATTTCAAAAAATTTCCTCATAACTTTTCACAACAAATTCCCAAAATTGCAACGAAATTTAATAACTTTTTTTTTTTGGTAACTAGGTTTTACTCATTCGTTCCCTTTGACAGGAAATTCATATTCATATGAATAGTTTTTACATCTGTATAGTATTGTATTGTATGTACTGAAATATTAAAAAAAAATTGAAAACATTTTATTGTAGCTGTTGAATAATTTTCCAGTTACTTTCGTTTCGAGATCATTTTCATGCACACAAGAGTTTGGAACAAAAGATTATGCATAATTTTAGTTTTGGCAACAAAGTTAAAGTTTTAAAAAATTTACATTTTACATGCGTATATTACATGTAAAATAGAAAATAATAGATTTAAGGAAAATTTAAAAAGAAAAACAATATGAATAATACTCTTATTATAAAGAAGATATTTATATCGCTCATTGACATGAAAAAGGTTAGAATTCGAGTACTTTTCTTCAAGACATGAAAAGAAAAGTGATTTCATTAAATACTATAATAATTGGCTTATATTTTTTAAATTTAGAATTATATAGAAAATATTCTTTGAACAAATTTTATAGATAAAATTTTCTATGAAAATTAGTTTAAAAAATTTTGTACGAAAAATTTTCTATAGAAAATTTTTATAAACAATTTTATATATAAATCTTAATATACACAAATTTTCTATAAAAAAAAAAAAATTTTGAAAAATTATGTAACGAAAACTTTCTATGGAAAAATTTATTAAAATAAATAATGAAATTTTCTTTAAAAGAAATTGATATCGAAAATTTTTTATAAAAAATTTGATATAGAAAATTTTTTTAAAAAAATTTGATATAGAAAATTTTTTTTTTTTAAATTTGATATAGAAATTTTTTTACAAAACGTTTGGTATCGAACAATTTTACAAAAAATTGTATGTAGAAAATTTTTTACAAAAAAATTTATAAAGAAAATTTTTTACAAAAAAATTTATAAAGAAAGTTTTTTACAAAAAATTTTATATAGAAAATTTTTTACAAAAAATTTGTTATAGAAAATTTTTTTCAAAAGATTTGATATAGAAAATCTTTTACAAAAATTTGATATAGAAAATTTTTTACAAAAAAGTTGGATATAGAAAATTTTTTATAAACAATTTGATGTAGAAAATTTTAAATCTAAAAAAAAAAAATTTGTAACTAAAATTTTATATGGAAAAATTTTTTAAGTAAAATTGTATGTGGAAAAATTGTATATGGACAATTTTTTATTAAAAATGTTATATAAAAATTTTTCTATGAAAAAACTTACTGTAAAATTTACAAAATATTTACAAAGTTTTCTCATCGTCATTATTACTATCAAAAAGTTTTTTTTTTTTTTTAATTATTACCTAAATCGTCTACAACTCTAGTTAAAATTATTGTCACGAATTTTTAAGTTATCCACCCCATTGTGCAAAGTTCACAACCTAGTTTAATTCTTCCCCTAGTTTTCTAGAATATTTTTGTTGATGTTGTTGTTATTCTGTTTATTTCTATAAGCAGATCAATATGTTTCTCTTATTTGCTGTAAAGAGTATAGCAACATTTTTCTCTTTTATCTACATTCTCTCTCTCTCTCGCTCTTTCTGTTACTGCTACTTCAGATAATCTCTTTGCACAACATATGTGTAAGTGTGTTCTTGAGCATGCGAGAATGTATTGGAACATGCATAAACTTTCGTTCTCTTCTCTACTATATAAGACCGATGAACGAATATTGTGTTAACATTTTTAATTGAGACGCGTATAAGAGAACAGTGATTCTAAGAATATTTGTAAAAGAGACAAATTTGTTTACAGTTTTTGTGACTTGTGTTAAAGTTATTAAAACAATAACTTTGTGAAACGACTTAAAGTGTTTTAATTTTGTTTCGGTTGTTTGCAAAAAGAATTCCTTCCACGTTTTTAATGTAATTAATCTAATGGACATTTTTATGAAATTTTCGAATTAGATTTAATATAGGAGCTATGATAAAATATGGACCGATATTTACAAAACTCGGGAAATATCCCATTTTTTTTTAATTTATGTATTTATTAGAATTTCTATTCTATATGACAACATTTATTGTCCACGATTAATCACAGATAACAAAATGACAATATATGTGCTTGGATTAGCAACATATTTGCTGTGCAAATTTACTCTGTGCTAAAGTACAGAGTAAAACTAATAAGGTATAATATTGTCAAAATGATAAAGGCTTTTGTCAAATTTACAAAAGTAAAACCAAATCTATCTCTAATGTTACCAATATCTGTCCTTCGTTAGATCTTTTTAATATCATAAAAAAAGAACATTTATAATTTGCAGTGTAAAATTTTTATAACAATGACGTTGTCAAAGTGATAACGTCTTTTGTCGTTTTTTCCAAATTTAAGACCAGATTAATCTCTAATATTACCATTTTCTGCCTAATAGCATTTTTTGAAACAAAAACTAAAAAATTCCACTGTCTTCTCTAAATAAAATGTAATCGTATTTTCGTAGAACTTTGTATTTATATAACTTTATATAACAAAAGTGTAAGCAAATAAATAAATCTAATAAAGATATTTAGTTGATAACTACAAAAAATTCTATCCAAAAAAAAATATAACAAAATTTTTGTAAATACATAAATATTTGCCAATGAAAAGAGTTTTATTTGCAAAATTTTAAAATAGAAAAAAAAAATTATTCCAAAATTTTTCTGTGCAAAATGCCAGAGAAAGTTGGCTAAAAAAATTTCTAACAACTTTACTACTTAACAATAAAGATAAATATACAATTCGAAAGGAATCATCATAGTGGAAATCCACAATAATCCTCACACACTCAGTCTCGGAGATACTTAGCGAACAAAAATATTTATTTCAAATGTTAGAATTCAAAAAATAGAAAACATACAGCTTTTAACAATATGTGTATGATTGTTGGCTTCGTTATAAACATTTTTGTTAGGGGGATTCAAGTTAATTTGGAAGGGAATATAATGAATTTAAAGTATTGTACATATAAGTATATAGCAAAATATAGGTATAAGTTTGACTTAAAATTAGATGTTACACGCAACACTTCTTTCCATTAATAAAATTTTAAGAATCCTTCACTTAAGGATTCCTCTACATTAGACTGTCCCACACATATTTTGGGAATTTTTTGCTTTTAATCTCAATTTTTGCGATGAATTACGTCAAACTTATCTGAAAGTGATTGATACCTTTCGAAAAAAATAAGATTATATGCATTAAAAAAAAACTTTTAAATTTTCGGGACACCCTAATATACATACATGAGCATAATATTTGTAAATAATCTCACAAAAAATTTCAAAGTAAGTACCACTAGTAAAGTACTTGTAACAAATAAAAACTATTTTTTTGTACTTGTATTTATATATTAGGAGTGCTCATAAATTTCTGACCTTTTAAAACTTTAAGAAATTTATGCAAAATATGATATTGGTTAACGTTCTTTAAAATTTATATTAGTAGTAAGTGAATCTTAATTTTTTTATTAGTAGCCCACAAAATAAGCATATTTTCATGAACCCGCCATTTACCTTTACCGAGAAGTATACGATTCAAATAATGAAATTAAATGTTCCTTTAAGTATGTGAGCCAACACATACAGAGAAAAATAATTGTTTTTAAAGGATTAAGTTTAAGTACTAAACTAAATCAATTACCTATTGCAAAAGATAGTTAACGGAAATGAGTAAAGTTGTGCAATTTGCTTTAACGATTGATAATGTACAAGTGTATATTTCAAGAGTAGATTTTAAGTGTTTAAAGAAAAGAAATTAAAATTGTAATTGATTTAAACTTGCAGAAAACTGTAAATTAAAAGATAGAAATTTATATCCTGCCGAATCTTGAGTTAACCTTCATTTTTTACAAAATTTACAAAAATATTAGAAAAAGAGTAAATTTTTTGACTTATGATTGATTTTAGACTAAATATGCAAACATATGCAGATGGTTTATATAAAACATAAAAGCTTAGACTTAAGCCTTTAATTTAAATAAAATTTAGATTTACAGGTTGTCATTGAAAAAAGTTATAGCCTGCCGAATCTTGTGTTGACTTTTATTCTCCTTAAGTAAATATTTGGAAAAAAAAGAAAATAGGTAAAAATAAGGTAATAATAAGCCAGACGGCATTTATTTAATTTTTGTTACCTTAAAAATTCAATTCATATATGCAGCTGATTTATTTAAAACTTTCAGGCAAGGACTTAAACCATAAATTTGAATAAAATTAAACTTATTAGAGCCTTTTTGTCACTTATTATTGATTTTAGACTTAATATGCAAATATATGCATATGACTTATATTAGGCTTTAAAGCTAAGATCTTAGTCTTTAATTCTAATCTACATTAATGTTTATTAATGTTTATTTTTATTCCACCCTAAATGTTTATTTTTATTCCACCCTAAAATTAGATTTCTGGGACTCCTCTTTAATTTATATAATTTATTTAGAGTAGAAACAATATTTATAGGAAATTTAATAGGAAATTTTTCGAAAATTGACTATTTATAGGAAAATTTTCGAAAATTGACTATTCATAGGAAATTTTTCGCAAATAGACTATTTATAGGAAATTTTTCAAAAATTGACTTTTTTTAGGAAATTTTTCATAAATTGACTTTTTTTAGCAAATTTTTCGAAAATTGACTATTAATAGAAAATTTTTCGAAAATTGAGTTTTAATAAAAAATTTTTCGAAAATTGACTTTTTATAGGAAATTTTTCAAAAATTTACTATTTATAGGAAATTTTTCAAAAATTTACTATTTAGAGGAAATTTTTAAAAAATTTACTATTTATAAGTAATTTTTCAAACATGTACTACTTATAGGAATTTTTGCAAAAATTTACTTTTACTTATAGGAAATTTTTCAAAAATTTACTTTTTATAGGAAATTTTCCAAAAATTTACTCTTTATAGGAAATTTTTCAAAAATTGACTGTTAATAGGAAATTTTTTAAAAATTTACTATTTATAGGAAATTTTTAAAAATTACTTTTTGTAGGAAATTTTTCAAAAATTTACCATTTATAATAAATTTTTCAAAAATTTACTATTTATAGGAAATTTTTAAAAAATTTACTCTTTATAGGAAATTTTTCAAAAATTTACCATTTATAGGAAAATATTTAAAATTTACTATTTATGGGAAATTTTTCAAAAATTTACTATTTATAGGAAATTTTTTAAAAATGTACTATTTATAGGAAATTTTTCAAAAAATTACTATTTATAGGAAATTTTTCAAAAATTTACTATTTATAGGAAATTTTTCAAAAATTTACTATTTATAGGAAATTTTTCAAAAATTTACTATTTATAGGAAATTTTTCAAAAATTTACTATTTATAGGAAATTTTTCAAAAATTTACTTTTTATGGGAAATTTTTCAAAAATTTACTATTAATGGAAAATTTTTCAAAAATTTACTATCAATGGGAAATTTTTAAAAAAATTACTATTAATGGGAAATTTTTCGAACATTGACTATTTATAGGAAATTTTTCAAAAATTTATTATTTATATAAAATTTTTCAAAAATTTACTATTTATAGGAAATTTTTTTAAAAATTTACTATTTATCGGAAATTTATCAAAAATTTACTATTTATAGGAAATTTTTCAAAAATTTACTATTTATAGGAAATTTTTCAAAAATTTACTATTTTTTTTTTGTAATTTTTCGAGAATTGACTATTTATAGGAAATTTTTCAAAAATTTACTATTTATAGGAAATTTTTCAAAAATTTACTATTTTTATAATTTTTCGAGAATTGACTATTTATAGGAAATTTTTCAAAAATTTACTATTTATAGGAAATTTTTCAAAAATTTACTATTTTTATAATTTTTCGAGAATTGACTATTTATAGGAAATTTTTCAAAAATTTACTATTTATAGGAAATTTTTCAAAAATTTACTATTTATAGAAAGTTTTTCAAAAATTTACTGATTTTATAGGAAATTTTTTAAAAATTACTATTTATACTAAATTTTTCACAAATTAACAATTTATAGGAAATTTTTTGAAAATTAACTATTTATAGGAAATTTTTCAGAAATTAACTATTTTTAGGAAATTTTACAAAAATTTACTATTTACTTGTATAGGAAATTTTTAACAAAATTACTACTTATAGGAAATTTTTCAAAAATTTGCTATTTATTGGAAATTTTACAAAAATTTACTATTTATTGGAAATTTTACCAAAATTTACTATTTATTGGAAATTTTACCAAAATTTAATATATATAGGAAATTTTTCGAAAATTGACTTTTTATAGAAAATTTTTCCAAAATTAACTTTTTATAGGAAATTTTTAGAAAATTGACTATTTTTAGGAAATTTTTTGAGAATTGACTATTTATAGGAAATTTTTTAAAAATTGACAATTTATAGGAAATTTTTGAAAAATTGATTATTATAGGAATTTATTATATACTTCCAAAAACATTCATTGAAATGTTTAATATAATGCAGTAAAAAAGAGTGTCATATAACACGGAATTTATTAAAAAAATAAGTAACTAGTTTTATTTAATGAAAATTCTGTCAAAATTGTTTTATTAATTCATGTTTTTCTATTATTAATTTTCACCCCCAGATGTTTTATAACACATAAACCACCAAACAACAGGCAACAAACACATGTAACAAACATCAAAATTTAACTTTTCACAACCAACAAAAAATAAAAGAATATAAGCAAAAATTACAAAATCTCTCATAATCTGATACATGTGACACATGAAAGTAATAAACGCAAAAAAATCTCATATCAATCACTTTTTTTTAGAATAAAAAAATATTTGGTAATAAATTGACACTAAAATACTCCTACATGAAACGAGTACAAAATCAGAACAAAAATCAAATATGAAGAATAATATTAGTGTTGGGTGTCAGACTGTCAGTTAATATGAGCCAAAATGTTTGGCATCCTGGGATTATATTTTTATTTCTGTGGTTAAAATTTTAGGTAAAATGAATTTTTTTGTTGCTGTATGTTTTAATTTAATATTTTTATATTAAAACACTAAAACGGATTATTTATTATATTTTTGATGTCATATTGTTTTTATTTTAGCAAATATTTTTATTAAACCATTTGTATTTATATAACAATTATTTATGGCTAACAAAGAAATAACGTTTAATAATTCAATAAACATTTGTAAACATTAAAAAAGTTGTTGTATAAATTAAACACTTTAAAGTTATTAAAACCTAATAACATTTTTTATATTCAACAAATCAATTAAAAACGTTTTAGTTTGGATTGTAATTAAATAAATTTTAAATGATTTATTCCCAACATATCAGTGTGTGGCTTTCAGTTATTTTCCATATTCAATTAAATTAAATAATAAACTGTTTTTGAAACTTTTACAATATCAGTGAAAAGTTGTCATAATTTGAAGATTCTCCAAACTTTCTCTATGATAAATGGCTAAATATTTTTTTTTTATAAAAACAAAACTTTATAATTTTTTACTTCAAAAATTCCATTAGTGCAAAATATTTCTGTGAAATTTTTGACAGTTCAGATAAATCTTTTATCGAGAAATTGTTTTTATAGTTAAATATACAATAATTTAAAATTATTGTAAATTGACTTAATCACTTTTTTATATTGAAAAAATTTTACAAAAATTGACTCTTTATAGGAAATTTTTCGAAAATTGACTATTTATAGGAAATTTTCCGAAAATTGACTATTTATAGGAAATTTTTCGAAAATTGACTCTTTATAGGAAATTTTTCGAAAATTGACTATTTATAGGAAATTTTTCGAAAATTGACTCTTTATAGGAAATTTTTCGAAAATTGACTATTTATAGGAAATTTTTCGAAAATTGACTATTTATAGGAAATTTTTCAAAAATTGTCTATTTATAGGAAATTTTTCGAAAATTGACTAATTATGGAAATTTTTCGAAAATTGACTAATTATGGAAATTTTTCGAAAATTGACTAATTATGGAAATTTTTCGAAAATTGACTATTTATAGGATATTTTTCGAAAATTGACTATTTAAAGAAAATTTTTCAAAAATTTACTATTTATAGGAAATTTTTCGAAAATTGACTATTTATAGGAAATTTTTCGAAAATTGACTATTTATAGGAAATTTTTCGAAAATTGACTATTTATAGGAAATTTTTCGAAAATTGACTAATTATGGGAAATTTTTCGAAAATTGACTAATTATGGAAATTTTTCGAAAATTGACTATTTATAGGATATTTTCGAAAATTGACTAATTATGGAAATTTTTCGAAAATTGACTATTTATAGGATATTTTTCGAAAATTGACTATTTAAAGAAAATTTTTCAAAAATTTACTATTTATAGGAAATTTTTCGAAAATTGACTATTTATAGGAAATTTTTCGAAAATTGACTATTTATAGGAAATTTTTCGAAAATTGACTATTTATAGGAAATTTTTCGAAAATTGACTAATTATGGGAAATTTTTCGAAAATTGACTAATTATGGAAATTTTTCGAAAATTGACTATTTATAGGATATTTTCGAAAATTGACTATTTAAAGGAAATTTTTCAAAAATTTACTATTTATAGGAAATTTTTCGAAAATTGACTATTTATAGGAAATTTTTCGAAAATTGACTATTTATAGGAAATTTTTCAAAAATTTACTATTTAAAGAAAATTTTTCAAAAGTTTACTATTCATAGGAAATTTTTCAAAAATTGACTATTTATAGGAGATTTTTCGAAAATTGACTATGTATAGGATTTTTTTTTTTTAAATTGATTATTTATAGAAAATTTTTTAAAAATTGACTATTTATAGGAAATTTTTAAAAATTTTTGGAAAATTTACTTTTCATAAAAAATTTTCTAGAATTTACTATTTATAGGAAATTTTTCAAAAATTCACTGTTTGTAGGAAATTTTTCAAAAATTTACTATTTATAGGAAATTTTTTAAAAATTTACTATTTATAGGAAATTTTTCAAAAATTTACTATTTATAGGAAATTTTTCAAAAATTTACTGTTCATAGGAAATTTTTCAAAAATTTACTATTTATAGGCAATTTTTCAAAAATTTACTATTAATAGGAAATTCTTCAAAAATTTACCATTTATAGGAAATTTTTCAAAAATTTAATATTTATAGGAAATTTTTCAAAAATTTACTATTTATAGGAAATTTTTCAAAAATTTACTATTTATAGGAAATTTTTCAAAAATTTACTATTTATAGGAAATTTTTCAAATATTTACTATTTATAGGAAATTTTTCAAAAATTTACTATTTATAGGAAAATTTTCAAAAATTTACTATTTATAGGAAATTTTTCAAAAATTTACTATTTATAGGAAATTTTTCAAAAATTTACTGTTTATAGGAAATTTTTCAAAAATTTACTATTTATAGGAAATTTTTCAAAAATTTACTTTTTATAGGGAATTTTTCAAAAATTTACTATTTATAGGGAATTTTTCAAAAATTTACTATTTATAGGAAATTCTTCAAAAATTTACTATTTATAGGGAATTTTTCAAAAATTTACTATTTATAGGGAATTTTTCAAAAATTTACTATTAATAGGAAATTCTTCAAAAATTTACCATTTATAGAAAATTTTTTAGAAATTTTCTATTTAAAGGAAATTTTTCAAAAATTTACTATTTATAGGAAATTTTTCAAAAATTTACTATTTATAGGAAATTTTTCAAAAATTTACTATTTATAGGAAATTTTTTAAAAATTTTACTGTTTTTAAAAAATTTACTATTTATAGGAAATTTTTCAAATATTTACTATTTATAGGAAATCTTTCA
The DNA here is from genome assembly GCA_933228675.1 of Stomorhina lunata. NCBI lineage: Eukaryota > Metazoa > Arthropoda > Insecta > Diptera > Rhiniidae > Stomorhina > Stomorhina lunata. The sequence goes on along the minus strand of OW121743.1, from coordinate 96,991,035 downwards.
ATTATTTACTATTTATAGGAAATTTTTCAAATATTTACTATTTATAGGAAATTTTTCAATAATTTACTATTTATAGGAAATTTTTCAAAAATTCACTATTTATAGGAAATTTTTCAAAAATTTACTATTTATAGGAAATTTTTCAAAAATTTACTATTTATAGGAAATTTTTCAAACTTTACTATTTATAGGAAATTTTTCAAAAATTTACTATTTATAGGAAATTTTTCAAAAATTTACTATTTATAGGAAATTTTTCAAAAATTTACTATTTATAGAAAATTTTTTGAAAAATTTACTATTTATAAGAAATTTTTCAAAAATTTACTATTTATAGGAAATTTTTCAAAAATTTACTATTTATAGGAAATTTTTAAAAAATTTACTATTTATGGGAAATTTTTCAAAAATTTACTATTTATAGGAAATTTTTCAAAAATTTACTATTTATAGGAAATTTTTAAAAAATTTACTATTTATAGGAAAATTTTCAAAAATTTACTATTTTTAGGAAATTTTTCAAAAATTTACTATTTATAGGAAATTTTTCAAAAATTTACTATTTATAGGAAATTTTTCAAAAATTTACTATTTATAGGAAATTTTTCAAAAATTTACTATTTGTAGGAAATTTTTCAAAAATTTACTATTTATAGGTAATTTTTCAAAAATTTACTGTTTATAGGAAATTTTTCAAAAATTTACTATTTATAGGAAATTTTTCAAAAATTTACTATTTATAGGGAATTTTTCAAAAATTTACTATTTATAGGAAATTCTTCAAAAATTTACTATTTATAGGGAATTTTTCAAAAAATTACTATTAATAGGAAATTCTTCAAAAATTTACCATTTATAGGAAATTTTTCAAAAATTTACTATTTATAGGAAATTTTTCAAAAATTTACTATTTATAGGAAATTTTTCAAAAATTTACTATTTATAGGAAATTTTTCAAAAATTTACTATTTATAGGAAAATTTTCAAAAATTTACTATTTATAGGAAATTTTTCAAAAATTTACTATTTATAGGAAAATTTTCAAAAATTTACTATTTTTAGGAAATTTTTCAAAAATTTACTATTTATAGAAAATTTTTCAAAAATTTACTATTTATAGGGAATTTTTCAAAAATTTACTATTTATAGGAAATTCTTCAAAAATTTACTATTTATAGGGAATTTTTCAAAAATTTACTATTAATAGGAAATTCTTCAAAAATTTACCATTTATAGGAAATTTTTCAAAAATTTAATATTTATAGGAAATTTTTCAAAAATTTACTATTTATAGGAAATTTTTCAAAAATTTACTATTTATAGGAAATTTTTCAAAAATTTACTATTTATAGGAAATTTTTCAAATATTTACTATTTATAGGAAATTTTTCAAAAATTTACTATTTATAGGAAAATTTTCAAAAATTTACTATTTTTAGGAAATTTTTCAAAAATTTATTATTTATAGGAAATTTTTCAAAAATTTACTATTTATAGGAAATTTTTCAAAAATTTACTATTTATAGGAAATTTTTAAAAAATTTACTGTTTATAGGAAATTTTTCAAAAATTTACTATTTATAGGGAATTTTTCAAATATTTACTATTTATAGGGAATTTTTCAAAAATTTCCTTTTTATAGGAAATTCTTCAAAAATTTTCCATTTATAGGAAATTTTTTAGAAATTTTCTATTTAAATAAAATTTTTCAAAAATTTACTATTTATAGGAAATTTTTCAAAAATTTACTATTTATAGGAAATTTTTCAAAAATTTACTATTTATGGGAAATTTTTCAAAAATTTACTATTTATAGGAAATTTTTCAAAAATTTACTATTTGTAGGAAATTTTTCAAAAATTTACTATTTATAGGTAATTTTTCAAAAATTTACTGTTTATAGGAAATTTTTCAAAAATTTACTATTTATAGAAAATTTTTCAAAAATTTACTATTTATAGGGAATTTTTCAAAAATTTTCTATTTATAGGGAATTTTCCATGATTTTACTATTTATAGGAAAAAATACTAGTTTTAGGAAATTTTTTACAAATTTAGAAAATTTTTGGAAAATTTACTTTTTATAGGAATTGTTTGAAAAATTTACTTTTGGTATTTGGTATACTTATGGTATTTCTGATAAACTTTAATATTAGGAGACATTTTCTTACATTTAACTGATACCATAACCAACCAAAGTTATACGCTTTCTTCTCTTTAAGATACTTATGTATCTTATATTGATTTAGACTCATTTTGGAATTACCTTGTATATAGTCTCATTATTATTTATTCTTGGTAACATAGGAGTACTTTCACTCTTAATCTGAAACTCACATCTTTACATAATAACATCTAATGACTACTTAAATCATTATACCAGACATTAGTTCGTAATGGTCTAAATACGAAATTGTTCATAAAATCTTGTTTCACGTAAAAGACATTAAGTATATGTTACATTGTACAGCACAAGGTTATTTAAATGGGTTTCACTCAAAAAGGAATATACGAGAATACATAATACCAGCTAATAACAACTGTAACAATAACTTAAAAATATATCACTCATACTTTGTAACTCTAGGCAGCCAGAAGCAATTTTGTTTTAAATTTGGATTATATGAACATAAAAATATATTTTTCAAAATTCCAACAGCATCAGACTTTAAGATCAAACAAATCTAAATTCTCTAAAGAAATTTTGTAGGTATATGAAACAAATTTTTCCATTATTTATTTAGGTATTTTTTTGCTAATGAATTTATTTTTTTTTTTACTCCCATTCCATATTTGACATTACTACATATATATTGCATATAAAATATCCCCTGAGTGCTTTTACATTAAAAGAATTTTATAAACTTTTAATGTAAACAAAAAAAAAAAAAAAAAAATAGAAAATACCTGAGCGACATAAGATGCTTTTTCATACATTATTCCTTATAAGTCGCAATTTATATTTTTTCCGTTTTCCTTAAACAATTTTTCCAAAAGTAGCAATTTTTTCTTAGTAAATGTAGGTCATTCACATAGATTTTTCAGGAATTGTTCTTAAATATTTATGTCTGTGTGTGTTTGTGTGTAAAGTAGCTTAAAACCTCAATATGTCTCTGTGGTTTGAGCGAAATTTTTTTTACACATGATTTTGTGTATTTTAATGTTTATTTTTTGCCCAAGAAGCAGACTATCGCATAAATTAACTTGACCTTTGTTATAGATGTACTAATATTTATGTAACAGAGTGGAAGAGGGCGAAACAAATTTTTGGTCATTATTTACTTTAAGTTCCAGCACACATCGGGTTCTTTGTCTGTGTTCATAACAAAAACGTAACATGTGTAACACACGGTATATAATTGTAAATAACGGACAGTGGGTACTGAAGCAAATTATTGAAGACTCAATCCAATACCTTTCACTATGGGCGATTTTTTATATGCCTTAGTCTTAGTCTGTGTCTTGGTCTATATCTTAGTCTATGTCTTAGTCTACATCTTAGCCTATGTCTTAGTCTATGTCTTAGTCTATGTCTTAGTCTATGTCTTAGTCTATGTCTTAGTCTATGTCTTAGTCTATGTCTTAGTCTATGTCTTAGTCTATGTCTTAGTCTATGTCTTAGTCTATGTCTTAGTCTATGTCTTAGTCTATGTCTTAGTCTATGTCTTAGTCTATGTCTTAGTCTATGTCTTAGTCTATGTCTTAGTCTATGTCTTAGTCTATGTCTTAGTCTATGTCTTAGTCTATGTCTTAGTCTATGTCTTAGTCTATGTCTTAGTCTATGTCTTAGTCTATGTCTTAGTCTATGTCTTAGTCTATGTCTTAGTCTATGTCTTAGTCTATGTCTTAGTCTATGTCTTAGTCTATGTCTTAGTCTATGTCTTAGTCTATGTCTTAGTCTATGTCTATGTCTATGTCTTAGTCTATGTCTTAGTCTATGTCTTAGTCTATGTCTTAGTCTATGTCTTAGTCTATGTCTTAGTCTATGTCTTAGTCTATGTCTTAGTCTATGTCTTAGTCTATGTCTTAGTCTATGTCTTAGTCTATGTCTTAGTCTATGTCTTAGTCTATGTCTTAGTCTATGTCTTAGTCTATGTCTTAGTCTATGTCTTAGTCTATGTCTTAGTCTATGTCTTAGTCTATGTCTTAGTCTATGTCTTAGTCTATGTCTTAGTCTATGTCTTAGTCTATGTCTTAGTCTATGTCTTAGTCTATGTCTTAGTCTATGTCTTAGTCTATGTCTTAGTCTATGTCTTAGTCTATGTCTTAGTCTATGTCTTAGTCTATATCTTAGTCTATGTCTTAGTCTATGTCTTAGTCTATGTCTTAGTCTATGTCTTAGTCTATGTCTTAGTCTATGTCTTAGTCTATGTCTTAGTCTATGTCTTAGTCTATGTCTATGTCTTAGTCTATGTCTTAGTCTATGTCTTAGTCTATGTCTTAGTCTATGTCTTAGTCTATGTCTTAGTCTATGTCTTAGTCTATGTCTTAGTCTATGTCTTAGTCTATGTCTTAGTCTATGTCTTAGTCTATGTCTTAGTCTATGTCTTAGTCTATGTCTTAGTCTATGTCTTAGTCTATGTCTTAGTCTATGTCTTAGTCTATGTCTTAGTCTATGTCTTAGTCTATGTCTTAGTCTATGTCTTAGTCTATGTCTTAGTCTATGTCTTAGTCTATGTCTTAGTCTATGTCTTAGTCTATGTCTTAGTCTATGTCTTAGTCTATGTCTTAGTCTATGTCTTAGTCTATGTCTTAGTCTATGTCTTAGTCTATGTCTTAGTCTATGTCTTAGTCTATGTCTTAGTCTATATCTTAGTCTATGTCTTAGTCTATGTCTAAGTCTATGTCTTAGTCTATGTCTTAGTCTATGTCTTAGTCTATGTCTTAGTCTATGTCTTAGTCTATGTCTTAGTCTATGTCTTAGTCTATGTCTTAGTCTATGTCTTAGTCTATGTCTTAGTCTATGTCTTAGTCTATGTCTTAGTCTATGTCTAAGTCTATGTCTTAGTCTATGTCTTAGTCTATGTCTTAATCTATGTCTTAATCTATGTCTTAGTCTATGTCTTAGTCTATGTCTTAGTCTATGTCTTAGTCTATGTCTTAGTCGATGTTTTAGTCTATGTCTTAGTCTATGTCTTAGTCTATGTCTTAGTCTATGTCTTAGTCTATGTCTTAGTCTATGTCTTAGTCTATGTCTTAGTCTATGTCTTAGTCTATGTCTTAGTATATGTCTAAAATATTCTATAAAAATTTAAATATCGAAAACATTTTTTATGAAAAAATTTTAGTATTTTATATTAAAAAATGTTCTCTCAAAAAATGTTAATGTTCTTTGAAAAAATTGTAATATAAACATTTTTTATAAAAAATTTTAATATCGAAAAATATTCTATGAAAAAATTTTCTATAAAAAATTTGATGTCGCAAATATTTCATGAAAACCTCTTAATATTGAAAAATTTTCTATGAAAAGATTTTAAAAAGGAAAATTTTGTTTTAAAAAATTTTAAAATCAAACAATTTATTATCAAAAAAATTTAATATCGAAAAATTTTCTATGAAAAAATTTTATTATCGAATAAGTTTTATAAGAAACAAATTTTGGTTTCCATAATTTTTCGTGGAAAAAATTTATATATCGAAAAATTTTCTATAAAAACATTTTAATACCGAAAAATTTTGTACTAAAACTGAATGTCGCCAATTATTGTATGAATATCAATTAATATTGAAAAATTTTTTTGGAAAAAATTTAAGATCGAAAAATTTACTACCAACAAAATTTTAGATCGAAAAATTTTCAATGAAAAAGTTTTAATATCTAAAATTTTCTAAAAAATTTTCTATGAAAAAATTTTAATACTAAAAAATTTTCTAAAAAAAAATTGTAAATGTCGAAAAACTTTCTATGAAAGAATTTTAATATTTATAAATTTTTTCTTAAAAAAAATTTTGAAAACCGAAAAATTTTCTATAAAATAGTTTTAGTATCAAAAATTTTCTATGAAATAATTTTAATATCAAAAAATTTTTTATGAAAAATTTTAATATCGAAAAATTTTCTTTAAAAAATATCGAAAAATTTTCTTTGAAAAATTTTAGTATCGAAAAATATTCCATGAAAAAGTGTAAATATCGAAAAATTTTCTGTGAAGAAATTTTAATATCGAAATTTTTATCTATGAAAAAATGTTCTCCAAAAAATTTGATGTCGCAAATATTCTATGAAAATCTATTCATAGTAAAAAATTTTCTATGAAAAGATTTTAATAAGGAAAATTTTGTTTGAAAAAATTTTAATATAAAAAAAGTTTCTACCAAAAAAAATTTAATATCAAAAAATTTTCTATGAAAAAATTTTATTATCGAATATTTTTTAAATGAAAAAAAAAATTTGGTATCCAAAATTATGCTAAGAAAAAATTTGTATATCGACAAATTTTCTATAAAAACATTTTAATACCGAAAAATTTAATGTCGCCAAATATTCTATGAAAATCAATTAATATTGAAAATTTTTCTATGAAAAGATTTCAATATAATTTTTTTTTAAATCTAAGTTCGAAAAATTTTCTACCAAAAAAATTGTATATAGAAAAATTCACTATGAAAAAATTTTAATATCAAAAATTTTTTTATGAAAAATATTTTAATATCCAAAATTTTTATATCAAAAAATAATTATATCGAAAATTTTTCCGTGAAAAATTTATAATTTTAAAAAATTCATGTCGACAAGTTTTCTTTTCAAAAATTTTAATATAAAAAATTTTCTATAATTTAATAACAAAAAATTTTCTATGAAAAAAAAAATTGTAATATTGAAAAATTTTCTAAAAAAAATGGGAATGTCGAAAAACTTTCTATAAAAAATTTTAATATTTAAAAATTTAATTTAAAATTTTTTTAATATCAAAAATTTTTTATGAAAAATTTTCATATTGAAAAGTTTTCTTTGAAAAATTTAAGTATCAAAAAATATTCCATGAAAAAATTTTAATATCGGAAAATTTTCTGCGAAGAAATTTTAGTATCGAAAAATTTTTATACAAAATTTTAATATCCAAAAATTTCCTAGAAAAATTTTGATATCGAAAAATTTTCTATCGAAAAATTTTCTATGAAATATTTTTATATCGAAAACTTTTCTATAAAAACATGTTAATATCGAAAAATATTCAATAATAAAATTTTAATATCGAACAATTTTCTATAAAAAATTGTAATATCGAAAATTTTTTATGAAAAGATTTTAGTATCGAAAATTTTTTATGAAAAAATTTTAATATTAAAAAAAATTCTATTAAAAAATTTTAATAACGAAAATTTTCTATAAAAAAAATTTAATATCGAAAAATGTTAAATAAAAATATTTTTGTATCGAAAAATTTTCTATGAAAAAATTTGAATGTAAAAAATTTCTATGAAAAATTTTAATATCCAAATTTTTTCGACAAAAAAATTTTAATATCGAAAAATTTTCTATTAAAAAATTGTAATATCAAAATATTTTCTATAAAAAAAATTTTAATATTAAAAAATTTTCTATAAAAAATTTGAATGCCGATATATTTTCTGCAAAAAAATGTTAGTTTTAAAAAATTTTCTATGAAAAAATTTTAATTTTGAAAAATTTTCTATGAAAAAATTTTAAATTCGAAAAATTTTGTATATTACAATTTAAATACCGAAAAATTTTTTATAAAAAAATGTAAATACCGATAAATTTTTTATAAATAAAATTTAAATTTCGAAAAATGTTCTACGAATTAATTTTAATATTGAAAAATTTTGTATTTACAAATTTTTTATGAAAATATTTTAATATTGAAAAATTGTCTATGAAAAAATTTCAATATCAAAAAATTGTAAGTTAAATGTTATAATTGCTTTCTTAAACAATTTTAATATGAAAAAATTTTAATATCGAAAAATTTTTTATTAAAAAAATGTTTATATCTAAAAATTTTCTTTTAAAAAAATTTTGTATGAGAAAATTTTAGTACCGAAAATTTTCTATGAAAAAATTTTAATATCAAAAGATTCTAATATCGAAATAATTATAAAATACAATAGAATTTTTTTCTGTAAAAAGCTTTTAATATTGATTTTTCTTTATTTTTATTATTAAAAAAAAATTTTAGTATTAAAAAATTTTTCTATAAAATTGTTCATATCGAAAACAGTTCTCAAAAAAAAAAAATATATATATCAAAAAGTTCTGTACAATATATTTAATATCAAAAAATTGTCTATATAAATTTTTATGTGATAAATTTTCTATACAAATTTTAATTTCAAAAAATTTTCTATGAGAATTTTGAAAACCTAAAATTTGTTTACTAAAATTTTAAAAATCTATAAATTTTTAATGAAACTTATAAAATTCAGCAATTTTCTATGAAAATATTACAATCGAAAAATTTTATATAAATTTTAATATCAAAAAAGTTTCAATGAAAATTTTTTAATGATTTTTTTGTATAGAAAATTTTAATATTGAATGATTTTCTATTAAAGTTTTAATATTGAACATTTTTCTGTATAAATTTTAATATGCAACAATTTTTTTTTTAATTTTGTTATCAAAAGATTTCTTTAAAAATTATAATCCGGTATGTGATAGACATTTTTCGTTTTCAAAACGATCGATTTCTGATATATTTCTGATAAATTTTTGAGATATTTTCGGTTGTTTCCCTAAAAAAATAAAATTTGTCTTTTAATCCTTTTAAGTGATATCTTATCTTTCATCTTGGTTTAAATTTTTTGTGAAAATGGGGAAAATTATCTCAAAAATAAATCTAAAATCGATCGATTTCCATCACATACAAGAATATCTAAAAATTTTCTTAAAACTTGAAGTTTTAAGTACGAAAAATTTGATGTAACATTTTTTTAATCGAATATTTTATTTTAAAAGTTTTTTACATCAACAAATTTTATATAAAAATTTTTTACATCCAAAAAATTGTTATAAAAAATTTTAATATCAATTAATTTCATAGAAAATGAGCATACATACATATTTTGATGTATCAGACCTCAAGGCCAAAATTGGTCCATTCTGTATACATATACATTTATAGGTAATTAACTACAGTGGAGTATGGCAATAAAGAACATTGTATTTAGTAAAGGCACAAAATGGTTGGAGTTTGTTATAAGAAGATCGAAAGACTATAAAAACCATGGCACCAAAGAGTTAGTAATTAACTATAACTTAGTAGCATATAAATATCGTCTTGGCGGTACTCTACTGTATCTGTGCGGTACTTGTAAATGTTTGCAGAACTTAAATTATTAGTGGTCATACTTTTGCTGTTTTACAGTGTTTATTTTTGCTTAACGTAATAGGCTTTTGCCAAAAATTTATACAAATCTCATAGACTACGAGTGTATGAAGTGTGCGAGTATATGAACGAGAATACACATCTCTCGAGTCGAATTAAAACAGAATTTTTGTGAGGCTCAGCAAAAAATATAAATAGGATAAAATTGTAACATAGTGAAGTAAACTTGAGATGAGGATAAAATACAATAAATGTAATGAACATTTTACAAACATTGTACGAAAAAATATCGTACATGTTTTGCTTAACATGAACAAAAACAACAATTATTGATTTTTTTCTCTTCAGTCAAGTGCAAATAAATTTACATTTGTATACATTTCATACATTACATGTGTACATGTAGAAGTAAATACAACGGAAACAAATGGCAATAATAATAAAAATTGAGATTTTTTCATTATTATTCTTCGAGAGTTTTTTCTTTAGAATAAAAATTGTCACCACTTTCCAGTTAAATCAGAATTTATGTCTGTCTGTTTTAAGATGTGAGATTTTCTGCTGTTTTTCTTTCATTTATTTTTTAATGTTTGGGAAATTCCTCTTAACTTTTCCTCTTGATATTTTATTGAATTTCTTAATTTTTTATTTTGATCTGAATAAATGAATCGTTGGAAATGATTTAATAATGTCTTTTTTTTTTACTTTCTCCCTCTTCGTTTTAATTTGTAAAATTTTGTAACATCCTCAAAGAAATTCGTTCAAAAATATTGAACATATTTTCGTGCTTATACGCATAAGTTAAGTTTTACGTTGGCAGTTTCATACAAAAAGGAAAGTTTTTATTTTTTTTTGTAATAAAAGGAGGAGGTATTTTTTTGTTACATTCATATATTCTTGTTAAGTTTCAGTAAAAGTAACCTTGGAGATGATTTAATATTTGGAAAAAAGTGGATACATTTTCAGGAAAGCAAAAATGCTATCAGCAAATGACCATTTTTCAATATTTTTTTTACAGAAATTAATATGTTCTGCAAATTAATCAATTAGGTTAAAGTAATTCCAAGAAATACTTAAAAATTGTATTTTTAAGAAACATTTTGTAAAGAGGCGTGAATATGTGGTCTATTAGATAGTGTTAGACTGTTTGTGCGTAGGTTCTGGGTTCGACTCCCACCAGAAACTTCGGTCTGTTACACTTCATAAATAGAATATAAATAAACTTTATTTCAAATAAATACATAAATATTATAAAGAAAAGTAATAAAGCCCTATAGTCGGTCAGACTCGACTAATTAAAAAACCATTGTCTTAGTCTATGTGTTAGTCTATGTCTTAGTCTATGTGTTAGTCTATGTGTTAGTCTATGTGTTAGTCTATGTGTTAGTCTATGTCTTAGTCTATGTCTTAGTCTATGTCTTAGTCTATGTCTTAGTCTACGTCTTAGTCTATGTCTTAGTCTATGTCTTAGTCTATGTCTTAGTCTATGTCGTAGTCTATGTCTTAGTCTATGTCTTAGTCCATGTCTTACTCTATGTCTTAGTCTATGTCTTAGTCTATGTCTTAGTCTATGTCTTAGTCTATGTCTTAGTCTATGTCTTAGTCTATGTCTTAGTCTATGTCTTAGTCTATGTCTTAGTCTATGTATTAGTCTATGTCTTAGTCTATGTCTTAGTCTATGTCTTAGTCTATGTCTTAGTCTATGTCTTAGTCTATGTCTTAGTCTATGTCTTAGTCTATGTCTTAGTCTATGTCTTAGTCTATGTCTTAGTCTATGTCTTAGTCTATGTCTTAGTCTATGTCTTAGTCTATGTCTTAGTCTATGTCTTAGTCTATGTCTTAGTCTATGTCTTAGTCTATGTCTTAGTCTATGTCTTAGTCTATGTCTTAGTCTATGTCTTAGTCTATGTCTTAGTCTATGTCTTAGTCTATGTCTTAGTCTATGTCTTAGTCTATGTCTTAGTCTATGTCTTAGTCTATGTCTTAGTCTATGTCTTAGTCTATGTCTTAGTCTATATCTTAGCCTATGTCTTAGTCTATGTCTTAGTCTATGTCTTAGTCTATGTCTTAGTCTATATCTTAGTCTATGTCTTAGTCTATGTCTTAGTCTATGTCTTAGTCTATGTCTTAGTCTATATCTTAGTCTATGTCTTAGTCTATGTCTTAGTCTATGTCTTAGTCTATGTCTTAGTCTATGTCTTAGTCTATGTCTTAGTCTATGTCTTAGTCTATGTCTTAGTCTATGTCTTAGTCTATGTCTTAGTCTATGTCTTAGTCTATGTCTTAGTCTATGTCTTAGTCTATGTCTTAGTCTATGTCTTAGTCTATATCTTAGTCTATGTCTTAGTCTATGTCTTAGTCTATGTCTTAGTCTATGTCTTAGTAAATGTCTTAGTCTATGTTAGTCTATGTCTTAGTCTATGTCTTAGTCTATGTCTTAGTCTATGTCTTAGTCTATGTCTTAGTCTATGTCTTAGTCTATGTCTTAGTCTATGTCTTAGTCTATGTCTTAGTCTATGTCTTAGTAAATGTCTTAGTCTATGTTAGTCTATGTCTTAGTCTATGTCTTAGTCTATGTCTTAGTCTATGTCTTAGTCTATGTCTTAGTCTATGTCTTAGTCTATGTCTTAGTCTATGTCTTAGTCTATGTCTTAGTCTATGTCTTAGTCTATGTCTTAGTAAATGTCTTAGTCTATGTTAGTCTATGTCTTAGTCTATGTCTTAGTCTATGTCTTAGTCTATGTCTTAGTTTATGTCTTAGTCTATGTCTTAGTCTATGTCTTAGTCTATGTCTTAGTCTATGTCTATGTCTTAGTCTATGTCTTAGTCTATGTCTTAGTCTATGTCTTAGTCTATGTCCTAGTCTATGTCTTAGTCTATGTCTTAGTCTATGTCTTAGTCTATGTCTTAGTCTATGTCTTAGTCTATGTCTTAGTCTATGTCTTAGTCTATGTCTTAGTCTATGTCTTAGTCTATGTCTTAGTCTATGTCTTAGTCTATGTCTTAGTCTATGTCTTAGTCTGTGTCTTAGTCTATGTCTTAGTCTATGTCTTAGTCTATGTCTTAGTCTATGTCTTAGTCTATGTCTTAGTCTATGTCTTAGTCTATGTCTAAGTCTATGTCTTAGTCTATGTCTTAGTCTATGTCTTAGTCTATGTCTTAGTCTATGTCTAAGTCTATGTCTTAGTCTATGTCTTAGTCTATGTCTTAGTCTATGTCTTAGTCTATGTCTTAGTCTATGTCTTAGTCTATGTCTTAGTCCATGTCTTAGTCTATGTCTTAGTCTATGTCTTAGTCTATGTCTTAGTCTATGTCTTAGTCTATGTCTTAAGGTATGTCTTAGTCTATGTCTTAGTCTATGTCTTAGTCTATGTCTTAGTCTATGTCTTAGTCTATGTCTTAGTCCATGTCTTAGTCTATGTCTTAGTCTATGTCTTAGTCTATGTCTTAGTCTATGTCTTAGTCTATTTCTTAGTCTATGTCTTAGTCTATGTCTTAGTCTATGTCCTAGTCTATGTCTTAGTCTATATCTTAGTTTATGTCTTAGTCTATGTCTTATTCTATGTCTTAGTCTATGTCTTGGTCTATGTCTTAGTTTATGTCTTAGTCTATGTCTTAGTCTATGTCTTAGTCTATATCTTAGTCTATGTCTTAGTCTATGTCTTAGTCTATGTCTTAGTCTACGTCTTAGTCTATGTCTTAGTCTGTGTCTCAGTATATGTCTTAAAAAGCCTTAGTTTGTTAACAAGCGGTATGGTCTTGCATCACCGACTTTTAAACTTTCTTATTGGTTTCTTGCACGAGTAAGATTTATTTTGTGTTTTTTTATTGTTTTGTCAAAATTGTTCCTAAAATGTTTTCACCATTAACTTCAAGAAACTTTTTTAACAAGGTTATCATTTTTCAAAAAAAAAAATCTGAAAAAGGGAAATAAAAAAATTGTTCGAATTTTTATCAGTTTTTTTCTAAATAGTAAAAGTAAAATTTGTAACACACAACCTTTCTTTAAGCTTGACAAGAAAGAGTTTATTTTTTTAAGTAAAAAGAAAAACTACCTAACAACCCTTTTAACGATTTACCAAGGCAACTTTTGACTCAAACTGACCGCTATTAAAAAAGGATAATAACTTATCTTGTATTTTTTAACAAGTTTTATAACTTTTTTCTATTTTAATTACAAATTCTTTCTTCAATTTAATGAACAAAGATATCAAAAGCCAAAAAGAAATATAAATTGAAATTTTGATAGGATTTTATGTTTTCTCAATAATTCATACTAAAACCAAGTCATTATTTTTTTGCAAGAAAAAAAAATAAATATATAATTTTAAATTTTTTTTACATATTTGCTAATTTATCTTTTTACGATTATTGTTTATGAGGAAAAGCTTTGTAACATTTATATAAAAAAAAATTTGTCACAATGAAATAAATTTTATTATCAAAAATTAAAAAAACAATATTTGTTATCCCGTGGACGTTTAGCCACTTTCCAAACTTTAATTTAATGACATTAGTTGAAATTTTTCTGCAAGAAAATTCTAAATTCTTAAAACATTTTTTAAATGACATCCATAGGCCATTTATATAAGTGCTAAAAGAAATTTCAGCAATTTAAGAAAGAAATTTTTTAAGATGAAAAAAGCTATCAAAAAGAAATAAAAATATAAAAGACTAAAAAATATATATATATATATACAAGTAAATCCCGCCTTTCTATAGATATCAAATTTGAGAAAAGTTAATTTTGCCTAAAACGTGTCATGTATAAAATGGAAATTGTCCATTTACAAGTAGCGGAATGAATATACATGCAAATGTACTTAAAGATATAAAAAATAATACACTGAGAAAAAAAATATGTAGTATAACTGAACTCTATTATTATTAAACAATTAAATGATGAATTTTATTATTGTCATATTTTGTTATGATTTTCTACTAAAGTTTTTGAAAAATTTTATTTAAATCGACCAAGTGTCTTTTTAGAGCTTTAAGAATAGAATCGTAAGCATATTAAATAAAATTGTATCTACTGATTATTTAACATAAAGTATTTTTTGATATAAATTCAATATAAGTTTAAACACTGTGCGGAAGAATATTCATCCGATTATTATAACTTGATTTCTTTCTTCTGTTTTATTTTCTTTTGCTCCTCAATGTCAATGTAATAAAATATAAAAATATTTTCATATACACAATTTTTTTTGTTTTTTATCAACTTTATTAAAGAACTTTATCATTCCGTTTAGAATTTCTATATAATCTTCGAAGTTACATCTGGCATTCCAAAGATGAAATAAAAATTTAGAGATGTTTAAATTTAAAAATTATAAAAAGTAATGCCACGAAGTACAGAAATCTAGAGTTGCAATCGGATATTGTTAATTAAGTTTTTAAAATTTTACTAATTTATTTTTTTAGTAAAATTTTGAAAATTTTATTATTTTTTGTAAATTTTTCATATATACAGAAAAAATTTAAAAATGAAAAATTTTCTCTAGGCAATTTTCTATAAAAAATTTCTATAGCAAAATGTTAATAAACAACTTTAATAGAAAAAATTTTATAGAAAAATATATATAGAAAATTTTTTTTCAGAAAAGTTTCTATAGAAAATTTCTATAAAAAAAATTTTAAAAAAATCTATAAAAATGTCTAGAATAAACATTCTATAGAAAAACTTCCTGAAAAAAATTTCTGTATAAAATTTCTATAGAAAAATTTTTAAACAAAAAGTTCTAAAGAAAAATTTCTATCAAAAATTGTTTATAGAAAAATTTCTTAATAAAAATTTCTGTAGAAAAATTATTAACGAAAAATTTTTTGAAAAAAATTTCTACAGAAAAATTTATATAGCATAAGCACTATAGAAAAACTTCTATAAAAAATACTTCTAGAGAAAAATTTTTATAGAAAAATTTCTACATAAAAATTTCTATAGAAAAACTTCTATAGAAAAATTTCTATAAAAAAAAACTTTGTAGAAAAATTTTTATAGAAAAAAATTGTATATACAAATTTCTATAGAAAAATTTTTATAGAAATTTTTTAATAGAAATATTTCTATAGAAAAATTTCTATAAAATGATTTTCATAGAAAAATTTCTATAAAATTTTTTTTTATCAAAAAAACCTATATTAACATTTTTATAGAAATTTCTATAGAAGAATTCCTTTAGCAAAATTTTTATAGAAAAACCTGCTTCAAAAAAATTTCTACAGAATAATTTTTATACAAAAATTTTTTTATAGATAAATTTCTTTATAAAAATTTCTATAGAAAAATTTTTATAGGGAAATTTCTATAAAAACATTTCCACAGAAAATTTCTATAAAAAAAATTCTTTAGAATAATTTGTGTAGAAAAAATTCTATAGAAAAATTTAGTAAAAAAAATTTCAACAGATTAATTCTTATAAAAAAAATCTATAGAAAAATTTCAATTAAAACATTTTTATAGAGGAACTTCCAGAAAAATTTATATTTTTATAGAAAAATTTTGTATAGAAAAATTATAGAAAAATTTTTAAAGCAAACAGTATATATAGAAAATTTTTTTTTAAAAATTTCTATAAAACAATTTCTGTAGAAAAATTTCTATAAAAAATTTCTATAAAAAATTTCTATAAAAAAATGTAAATATAAAAATTTCTATAAAACAATTTATATAGAAAAATTTTCTTAGACACCTTTTTATACAAAAATGTCTATACAACAATTTTTCTATACATCAATTATGTTAAGAAAATTTTCTGTATAAAAATGTTTATAGAAACACTTCTATAGCAAAATTTCTAAGGAAAAACTTCCATAGAAAAATTTTCCTGTAAAAAAGTTTTTATAGAAAAATTTCTATAAAAAAAAATTCTAAAAAAAAAAAAAATTGTAAGAAAAAACCTATAGAAAAATTGACCCTGAGAAATTTCCCTCAAAAGGTTCTTTAGAAAAATATCCCTAAAAAAATTTCTTAAAAAATTTCCCTAAAAAAAATTCTATAGACAAATTTCTATGGAAAAATGTCTATCAAAAACTTTCTTAAGAAAAATTTCCGTAGAAAAATTTCTATAGAAAATTTTGTATAAAAAATTTCTATAGCAGAATTTCTATAGAAAACTTTCTACAGAAAAATTTCATAAGAAGAATTTCTATAGAAACATTTTTGGATAAACACTTTTTTAAATAAAATTTCTATTTAAAATTTAAATAGAAAAATTTCTAAAAAAATTTTTATAGAAAAATTTTTTATAAAAACATTCCTACAGTAAAATTTTTACAGAAAAATTTTTATCGAAAAAATTTTTTTAGAAACATTTTTGTAGAAAAAATTTTTTTAGGAAAATTTCTATAGAAAAGTTTCTATAAAAAAAAAATTCTTTAGAAAATTTCTGTAGAAAAAGTTTCATAGAAAAATTTCTATAAAATATTTTTTATAGAAAAATTCTTTAAAAAATTTCTATAGAAAAATTTCTATAGAAAAATTTCTATAGAAAAATTTCTATAGAAAAATTTCTATAGAAAAATTTCTATAGAAAAATTTCTATAGAAAAAATTCTATAGAAAAATTTCTATAGAAAAATTTCTATAGAAAAATTTCTATAGAAAAATTTCTATAGAAAAATTTCTATAGAAAAATTTCTATAGAAAAATTTCTAGGGAAAAATTTCTATAGAAAGATTTCTATTGAAAAATTTCTTTAGAAAAATTTCTTTTGTAAAATTACTACAGAAAAATTTCTGTAAAAAAATTTTTATAGAAAAATTTCTATAGAAAAATTTCTATAGAAAAATTTCTAAAGAAAATTTTCTATAGAAAAATTTCTATAGAAAAATTTCTATAGAAAAGTTTCTATAGAAAAATTTCTATAGAAAAATTTCTATAGAAAAATTTCTATAGAATATTTTCTATAGAAAATTTTCTATAGAAAAATTTCTATAGAAAAATTTCTATAGAAAAATTTCTATAGAAAAATTTCTATAGAAAAATTTCTATAGAAAAATTTCTATAGAAAAATTTCTATAGAAAAATTTCTATAGAAAAATTTCTATAGAAAAAATTCTATAGAAAAATTTCTATAGAAAAATTTCTATAGAAAAATTTCTATAGAAAAATTTCTATAGAAAAATTTCTATAGAAAAATTTCTAGGGAAAAATTTCTATAGAAAGATTTCTATTGAAAAATTTCTTTAGAAAAATTTCCATTGTAAAATTACTATAGAAAAATTACTATAGAAAAATTTCTATAGAAAAATTTCTAGGGAAAAATTTCTATAGAAAGATTTCTATTGAAAAATATCTTTAGAAAAATTTCTTTTGTAAAATTACTATAGAAAAATTTCTGTAAAAAAATTTTTATAGAAAAATTTCTATAGAAAAATTTCTATAGAAAAATTTCTAAAGAAAATTTTCTATAGAAAAATTTCTATAGAAAAATTTCTATAGAAAAGTTTCTATAGAAAAATTTCTATAGAAAAATTTCTATAGAAAAATTTCTATAGAAAATTTTCTATAGAAAATTTTCTATAGAAAAATTTCTATAGAAAAATTTCTATAGAAAAATTTCTATAGAAAAATTTCTATAGAAAAATTTCTATAGAAAAATTTCTATAGAAAAATTTCTATAGAAAAATTTCTATAGAAAAAATTCTATAGAAAAATTTCTATAGAAAAATTTCTATAGAAAAATTTCTATAGGAAAATTTCTATAGAAAAATTTCTATAGAAAGATTTCTATTGAAAAATTTCTTTAGAAAAATTTCCATTGTAAAATTACTATAGAAAAATTTCTGTAAAAAAATTTTTATAGAAAAATTTCTATAGAAAAATTTCTATAGAAAAATTTCTATAGAAAAATTTCTAAAGAAAATTTTCTATAGAAAAATTTCTATAGAAAAATTTCTATAGAAAAGTTTCTAAAGAAAAATTTCTATAGAAAAATTTCTATAGAAAAATTTCTATAGAAAATTTTCTATAGAAAATTTTCTATAGAAAAATTTCTATAGAAAAATTTCTATAGAAAAATTTCTATAGAAAAATTTCTATAGAAAAATTTCTATAGAAAAATTTCTATAGAAAAATTTCTATAGAAAAATTTCTATAGAAAAATTTCTATAGAAAAATTTCTATAGAAAAAATTCTATAGAAAAATTTCTATAGAAAAATTTCTATAGAAAAATTTCTATAGAAAAATTTCTATAGAAAAATTTCTATAGAAAAATTTCTATAGAAAAATTTCTATAGAAAGATTTCTAGGGAAAAATTTCTATAGAAAGATTTCTATTGAAAAATTTCTTTAGAAAAATTTCTATTGTAAAATTACTATAGAAAAATTTCTGTAAAAAAATGTTTATAGAAAAATTTCTATAGAAAAATTCCTATAGAAAAATTTCTAAAGAAAATTTTCTATAGAAAAATTTCTATAGAAAAATTTCTATAGAAAAGTTTCTATAGAAAAATTTCTATAGAAAAATTTCTATAGAAAAATTTCTATAGAAAATTTTCTATAGAAAATTTTCTATAGAAAAATTTCTATAGAAAAATATCTATAGAAAAATTTCTATAGAAAAATTTCTATAGAAAAATTTTATAGAAAAATTTCTATAGAAAAATTTCTATAGAAAAATTTCTATAGAAAAATTTCTATAGAAAAATTTCTATAGAAAAATTTCTATAGAAAAATTTCTATACAAAAATTTCTATAGAAAAATTTCTATAGAAAAATTTCTATAGAAAAATTTCTAGGGAAAAATTTCTATAGAAAGATTTCTATTGAAAAATTTCTTTAGAAAAATTTCTATTGTAAAATTACTATAGAAAAATTTCTGTAAAAAAATTTTTATAGAAAAATTTCTATAGAAAAATTTCTATAGAAAAATTTCTAAAGAAAATTTTCTATAGAAAAATTTCTATAGAAAAATTTCTATAAAAAAATTTCTATAGAAAAATTTCTATAAAAAAAAATCTATAGAAAAATATCTATAGAAAAATTTCCATAAAAAAATTTCTATAAAAAAATTTTTAGCGAAAAATTCTTATAGAAAATTTCTATAGAAAAATTTCTAAAGAAAAATGTCTATAGAAAAATTTGTACAGAAAACTTTCTATAGAAAAATTTCTATAGAAAAATTTCTATAGAAAAATTTCTATAGAAAAATTTCTATAGAAAAATTTCTATAGAAAAATTTCTATAGAAAAATTTCTATAAAAAAATTTTTAGAGAAAAATTTCTATAGAAAAATTTCCATAGAAAAATTTCTAAAGAAAAATTTCTAAAGAAAAATTTCTATAGAAAAGTTTCTACAGAATTTGAGATTTTTTAAATTTAACAAATAATATTCTTTCATAAGTTTACTTGGCAAATCGCTTTGTATTTTTCATATTTGTATATTTTAATAATATTAGCATGACTTCATAGAAATATTGTGCTTTATTTCCAAAACAATTTGATTAGTTATTCCCATCAAACATTTTTATAATGCATAATTTATTGATTTAATTCAATCATTCATCTTGTATCTAAATTTTAGACTCTAAAATTATTATATTTTTTTTTTTTTGCAAAATGAAGCCAACTTCATACTAGTATTAATATGATCAGTAATCGAATGATATTATTTGAATATAATTGCCCTTATTTTTGAAACTTAATAAAATACTTACTTTATTTCCTATTTAAAGTCTTTGGCCTTTGTTTATACTTATTGTAATAAGTAACGAAATAAGTTAAGGACATCTCCTATTATACTCAATTGACTTTTTTTTCTTCCTTCCTTTTCTTATATCCTCTTATAATCCTTAAACAATTTAAAATC
Source organism: Stomorhina lunata (assembly GCA_933228675.1). Taxonomy (NCBI): domain Eukaryota; kingdom Metazoa; phylum Arthropoda; class Insecta; order Diptera; family Rhiniidae; genus Stomorhina; species Stomorhina lunata. The sequence continues at coordinate 96,970,928 of OW121743.1, read as the reverse complement.
GTCTCGCTTAATGTTTGTATTCTAGATACGAGAGCAATAAAATGTAATCGCTTAAATTAACTTAATTTAAGATTTAAGCTTAAAGCTCCCGACAACAAGGTTTTTCCGAAAACGTGTTAAATATTGTTTTGGCTAAAGGTAAACGATGTAAAGACGTGTAAAAGCCAATGAAAAATATATACACAGACGAATTTTTAAATTCTTTTTTGCTTTTAAAATTGAACAAGATTAATTTTATGGGTATTTTTTTCTTAAATTCCCTTATGGTTGAGAAAAACCTCAATAAAATGCGATAAATATTGAAATAAATAACGAATATATTTTTACATAGTAGAGAGATAATGCCAAAATAATTTCAAAAAAAGTATGGAAATGTAAGCTTTAAAAAATGGTTTATTGGTTATAAATGAATTTTGTTGAAAAATCATCAAAATTGCATTAATTTAATATAAATTTTATTACTAAGACTTTTTACATTTTTGTTTTTCTCTCTTTTTTTTGGTTGTTTTTCTATGATCAAGGTCATTTATATTTTTCATCATTTTTCATGGAAAAGTTTTTTTTAGTTCATAATATTTATGTTAAAAGGACTTTATTTATCTAGATTGTGCATTTTTTAAGTTTCTTTTTAAATTTTTGGTTTGTAAGAAAAAAATGTTGTTTAAATAGTTAAATATGACAGTTTGTTATACAGTTCTTAGAAAACATTACTGGACATTTTTCAGATATTTAATGAAATAACTTGAAACTTGATATAAATGTTATATAAATACAAAACTTTGTTGAACCACATGAATCATTCAATGTCTATATAATATCATTAATTTATATAGAACGTTATTATACCGATTTTAAATATTTGTCTAAATGTTATGTTTGATTTTTAATCAAATCCGAATGCACTTAAAACATCACTCAATATATAAATTTTAAACAGATATCAGGGGACAAATCGCCGCTTTCGATATCTATAGAAATATAAGATATTTCAGAAACATTTATGTAGCATACTTTTAGGGTAATCTAAATAATATGTAACATATAAGTTTCACTACATTGTAACTTAGTTGTCAAAAGTTCACTGAAAGTAAAAGAATTTCATTTAAACAAAATGTTTTGACAAACAAACGGATATGTTTAGATATCAAATTTTATTAGACTTTTAGAAAAGTAAATTATTTTGAAAATCCCTAAGGTATGTTACACAATATTTTCTTAAAGATCTGGGGCCAAGTTACTGCATTCGATATTGATCGAAAACTCAGACTTTTAAGCGAATATTGTGAAGTATACTTTAGGGATGTTCAAAGTTACTTTGATGCAAAAAGTTTTTTGAAAATTTGTATCCATTTTGATTCGTTTTTAAAAATGTATATTGTTCAATTAAAACTCTTTTACTATTGTTTATCTTGTGGCAAATAATTTCAAAAAATATAGTAAACTGTGCATCTTTTAAATAATTTTGATTATCCTTAAAGTATGCTATACAAATGTTTTGAAAATATCTAAGATTTCGATCGATATCGAATGCCGTAATTTGCCCCTGGTATGTGATGGAAAACGATCGTTTTCAAATCGATCGATTTCAGATGTATTTTTGGGATAATTTTGGCTATTTTTTCCAAAAAAATCAGACCAAATGAAAGATAAAATATCAGTCAAAAGGATAACAGCCAAAATTTTCATTTTTATTGCGGATTTAACCGAAAATTACCTCAAAAATATATCTGAAATCGAACGATTTGAAAACGATTGATTTCCATCACATACCTGAAAATTTGTAATCAAACAAACAAACAAAAGGATATGTTAAGATATAAAATTTTATAAAATTTTTTGCAAAATAAATTATTTTGAAAATCCATAAGGTATGTTACACAATATTTGGTTAAAAGTCTTAGTTTTCGTTTGATATCGAGTGCGACGATTTGGCCCCAGGTTTATATAACTTCCTATCAAATATTAGAGAAGGCTATAAAGAATGCAGCTTCTTGATATTTTGCCTAAAATGAATTCTTAAGTCGACTTAGACTGTTTTTTTTTTTCATTGCAACAAAATTTGTATCTTTAAATCTTTGCTCTTATGAGTTTAAGAAAGCGTAATTTAAAGATTTTTATAATAAGGACGAGTTCTTAATTTGTGTAAACATTTCAACGTGCTGCATGCAACTACATGCGGTTTGAAAGAACATTATGTTTGCTTTCAAATGCCAGTAGACATGCAATTAGACAGAAATTTAAAAGAATCTATAAGTTATGGAGAATCAGTTAAGGCAAATAAAATATTTTAATATTTTTTGATCGAAAAAATTTTCTCAAAAAAGCTTAATAGCTAAATTTATTTTTTAGGGAACATTTATTAGAGTGCTATGGGTCATTCTTAGAAACTTTGCCAAATAAACTATAGGTCTGAAACGAATTTTGACCTTCCAGAATTTGAGCTGAAGCTTTGGATAAGATTTGGAGCTTTTAAACTAAAAATTTCTTACATTTCCAATCCTTATTATAAAACTAACGGCATGCTTTTTTGAGAAAGGTTTTATACTCCTCCAATTGCGTGAATTTTGATAGGCACTTTTTACATTTTTTTCAAAATATCAATATAAAGAAAAAAAGCTTAAATATTCTAAAATTCTCGAGACTTCACGCAGTTAGAGGAGTATAAAACCTCTTCAACTAAATCTCTAAAACTAAAAAAGGTATTAATTTTTGGACACAGACTAATATATAAGAATTTCAGAAATATCAATTTTAGTACGAGTTCTCGAATGTTAATTAACATTTTTGAATACAGAAGATAGCGATTTTCGAAAATTTGAGTTTTTTTTAAGAAAAGCGATAAGTGTGACCCCATTTTTGGACCTATCAGATTTTTAGTTAATTAGCCCCTATTCTATATACGCTAATAAACAGATAAATCTGAAATGTTGTTTCAAGGGGATATGCTAAAATATCAGTTTCGTTAGATCGTGGCAGACAACATTGAAATAGAAGGTCGTACAGACGTAAAGCGGCATAGTTTTAAGAGTTAAAATGTTTCTTTAAATATAAGTATTTTATTCACCTAAATCATATCATTAATAAACTGAATTAATTATACTTCAATTCGGAGGAATCACTATATCCATCAGAGTCATATCAAAACTAAGGTAGCCAAAAAATGTTGATGCGGTGATGCATTTCGGAACAGGCCTGTTATTTGCGCACCCTGTTTAATTTGTAGTTAGTGTGTGATATAATGAACTTGAAACCACCACATATTCGTCAAATGTTGAGTTTAATAGTGTATAACTTTGTAAGGACACAAAAGAAACTAAAATCGAAATCATCCAAAGATAGGCGAAAGTGTTTTCTTTTAGTCTATATATACTTTTGTAACCACCCGGACCCTAACGTAGAATACTTTTTTATTTTACTGAAACTACTCAAAATTTTTACATACAAAATTCTATCAGAATTGCTAGTAAATTGTCATGAATGCAAATTCCAGATAGCAAAACGAAGCACGGTGGGATGGTGGAAAAATGTAATGGAAATAAGTTCATAACTTCTAAACCGTTGGGTGGCTTTTAAAATTGAATTTTATATGTATAAAGCGGAAGTGTTGGGGTGTTTAAGTTTTGAACCAGATGCTGTTGGAGCTGTACAATCGGCCCCCAAAATAGGGCTCCTCAGACTAATAAATCACTTAAAGCGATATATAACTGTCATTTCCCAACCGATGTTATGCATCATACTACATAATAAAAGCGTACATCAAGATCTACAAAAAATATCTATCTATCTCTTATGGTTTTAAAAATATTCGACTTAAAAAATTAAAATTTTCAATTTTTGTTCCATTTGGCAAATCCTAATGCAAATACGGATAATACCTCAATGAAAATAGGGGCCAAACTAAGGATTACAAAATATTGATTTGTCATCCAAGATTGGCTTGTGGCCTAAATTTTAGCCAAATCGGTTAAGAGGAAGTTAGTAACTTTAAGTAACTTAAATTTCTTTACAGCAGCTTAATAAAACCTTAACTCGATAAAAGTTTAAAATGTTATCCACTGATTAAAAAAAGAACGAATTCAAAATGTTTATTAGTTAAAAAGTTACTGAGTTTTAGCCAACGAAAAACTATACTGAACCACTGTGCGTCGTCATTTTGACGAAGAATAACGTTCTAAGGTTAAGAAAAGTTTTGAAATCCATAACCAAATCTTTTTTACAGACAGAAAAAATGTTAGTTTTTTCTAAAAATTGCTGATTTTCGAAATGTCCAAAATTTTTCAAAATATAGTTTATTAACCTTTTGAAAAATATTTCGGTACTTAATCTTTGAAATATTTTTTTGTGTTATAAATTTTACATAATTAAAAGTATGTTTCTTCTAGTTTATTTAGAATTTTATCGGCAATCTTTCAGTATTTTTTAAAAAATTATCTGTCTTACCAAAAAAGATTTAAAAGCCAAAAAATACCGGAAGTCATGCCAAAAACAAAAAAAAAATGTGGAGTCAAATATCTGTTAAACTATAAGAGATAAGATAGTACAGTAAAAATCTTAATTTAATTTTTTTAAGAAGTTTTCGAAAATGTAAAAATCTTTTACATCGGACCAAATTGGTGAAAGTTATATGGATCCAAAGTTTTTATATACCCAAAGTGGCCAACTTTGGCCACTGTAGAGCCCACTTTGCTACCGATAGTTACGACCTAAAACCTAGCTTAAAGTCTATCCCTGAGTTTGCTGAGTTTGTTTACTGGCAATAGAAAAAGTTTTTGTATGTAAACCATTGCAGAGCCTTTTAATGTTAATATTAACATCAAAGTTAATCCAATAATTCGATGTTAATATTAACATAAAACTAATTTACATATGTAAAACTAACACTATTCTGTATGTAAACAGCACCAATGTTATTACTAACATTGCTTACAGTTATTGTTGCATTAACAATACTAACAGTATAGAACACATTGTTGTTGTAAACAAATTTTTCTATTTCTGTTTAAACTGAGTCGGAAATGTGTAAATATTTAAAAAAATATAATGAGATTATGTAAATATTATTGAAATGATACCCATTGTTTTATAAAAGAAACAACTTTTATTTAAACAAAATTTATAACAAAAGTTCTCCAGATAAGTTTTAGGTGGAGTTTCTTGACAATATAGCTAAATTTGTTTTTGCAACTCACCAATGGCGTGATCTTTGAAGGTCTGTTGACAAATGTAGTGGCAGCCACTTTTCATTTTTACTAAATAAATCAATTCACAGAATTTTAAAATTATTTTAAACACAACAAGAATCACTATTATATTACAAATATTGAGAAAAAGTAGTAATAATTAAATTAAACTATTAATTACATAAAATAATAATAAGATCATTAATAATTTCACTCGCGCCAAAAAATGCATCCACTTGATGCGATAAATAAAAGAAGACTAAAATTAATTGCAAGAAAGAAGTTAATGAAAGGAAAAGGAAAGAGAAATAGATAAGCTGTAGTTTTTAAAGTAAGCCTAAAGATAGGCTTTGAATTCATTTGAATATTTTGGAATAAACTAATAGAAAGAATTTATAAAGCTTTACAAATTTATTGCATTTTCTGAAATAATCTCTCACTATTATATTGTTAGTATTAAGTGCAAGTAATATTAAATAAATTAAACTATTAATTACATCAAATAATAATAAAACTATAAATTATTTCACTTGCGCCAAAAAAATGCATTCACTTGATATGATAAATAAAAGAAAACTAAAACTAATTGCAAGAAAGAAGTTAATGAAAGGAAAAGGAAAGGAAAGAGAAAAAGGTTTAATAGATAAACTATATCTTTTAGTAATAAGGCTTTGAATTCATTAGAATATTTTGGAATAAACTAATACAAAGAATTTATAAAGCTTTAAAAATTTACTTCACGTTCTGAAATAATCTAATTTGTATGATATTAATTTACAATCCTCCTCTATGTGTGTTTACAATTCTATGAAAATAATAGTCATTATTTTAAATTTACAATATTAAATTTACAGCCTATCTTAAGGCTTATTATTAATATCATTAAAATTGGAAGTTAAGCTTTAAAAGCTTTTACTTCCTACTCCTTTTATAACTGCTTTCTTTCAATTAATGTATTCTATCAGTGTTGCCATATGTTAAAAAATGTGGTACTTTATAAAAGTTTGTGAAACTTTTGATGATTTGTTTTCTAGATACAGTGTTGTGCAGAACAAAAGCAATAGCATTCTTCTTTTAATATAAATAAATATTTTTTATTTTCAGTACTTTTTAGAAAACTATATTTTATTTATATATTTCATATTTTTTATGTTAATTAAAAATACAAAAAATAACATATTAAATTTACAAATTCTAAGAATTTTTTTCACCTAATGAAACTGTGCAAAACAAAAGCAACAAATTAAGTACCTCGTGTATGAACCCTTGTTTTTGAATCACATCCGCACATCTACGGGGCATAGATGCAATTATGTTTGTTTATCTTACTGTATGGAATTCTTTCCCACTCTGATTTTTGAAAAACTTACTTTTATTTTTGAACCATTTTCGAACTACTTTTCCAAATAGGGCTTTAATGGGTTTCAAGTCGAATAATTGGGCCGGTCAATCAAGTACTTGAATCCTATTGTCTTAAATAAACTCCTTGACCAAGTTCGATGTATGTTTCGGTTCGTTATCGTGTTAAAACACCCATCAAAGTGGCATATTCCATTTGGTATGTGCAAAATTACTAGAAAATCGTCATCAAATAGAAAAAAATCAAAATCAAAAAACTCACGAAGAACCCAGTCAAAATCAATAGTTATTGTTAGAAAAAATATTAAAATATTCAAATGTACTTTTAAGTGAACATTTTGGAAAACTTTTATAAATATTGTTACGTTTTGGTGCCGTCGATAGTTTTTAAACTCTTTTTGTAAAGAATTCATTGGCGTTTTTTTTGCGATTTTATTTAATATGACTATAGAGAACTGTAAATGTCGATATATTTCATTAACTCGATTTTTTTCAAAAATGGAATTATTACATTTTGGTGCGAATGTCTGTGTATGTACTTAAAAATTTAATTCTATTTAAAAATTAAATGTTATTTCATTTCAAAATTTTGGTTCGTGTTTGTTCTTTGCAAAAACATGAAATTAATTACAATTTTAAAAAAAGTTTAGTTCTGTGAGATGGCTGTCGACATATTTCAAGACAATTAATAAGCTTTTGGCAGTTATCTGCAAAGTATAAGGGGTAATTAAAGTAATACAAGATAAATAATTTGCTATAATATTTACAATGTTTGAAGAGTATTCTAACCACAATTATTACAGATTTTATTAGCAAAAGTTATAAATTTCACAATGAAAATTGTTTTTCTATCAAAAAATTAATGTTTAGTCCAAATGTCGCACACAAATTTTACATACATATATCGTTTTTTGCAAATTCTAACATTAATGTAAAAATTCATTATCTTCTGTTTAATATCATGAAATATTCACCAAAAAATTTTTTTTTAAAGAATAATTTTAGAGGTTTTTTTTTTCTCGACAATTTATATAAATTCGAATTAAAAAAAAATTGATGTGAACGAGCAAGATAGTGCATAAAGGCAAATATATGCCACATTTTGCCATTAAGCTAGCCACTATGTTATATGCGTAATATTTGTATGTATATCAGCACAAACTTATTGTATCTTTTTCACCTATAGTTGTAAAGTGTATAAAAAGATACAATTTTAAATTTATTTATTTTATTTCATTCATTTAAATTCAAAATAACAAAATTTAAAGGAAAATAAAATGTCAATATCTTTTTATTGTTAGAGTGGTATAATTGTTCAAACTCGCCAAGAAACATTTTTCGGAAAGTTCTTAAAATTTTTCTTATTACAATTGCAACAAAGTTTGTTAACAAAAATTACCCATACTTTTAAGATTCAAGTGATAATAGATCTATTATTACTTCCAAATAAAAACGGTCCATTATTTATGGTGCCTCCCATATGTCCTACTTCCCGGAATCGATATTTTGGCCACAAATATCAATATTTTTTCATAAAATTTAAAAACTGTAATGAATTTCAATCAAATTCAAGATAACCGGTCCACATTTGATCCAAGCCCTCATATAAGTCCAAATGACGAAAGCAACTTAAATATATAAGTTTTGAAAAAATGTTTGTATGATGACAAAATTTAGTAAATATTTGTTTTCATACACGAAAAAGAACATCTTTGACCATAGGGGTGAAGGGTATCATATGGACTATAGCACTTACTGGTTTTTGAATAGTATTAAAGTTTTGTAAGACAAACATCAAGAATTAGGACTATGTGCCAATTAAATACTCTTTTGTTTCATCCTCTTGATAATTATCTTAACGTTTTGCATTAATATTTGATCTAATATTTTAGTTTTATATTAATATAAATTCTTATGTAAAATTGTCTTTAGTTATTCAAACGACATATTTGCAAGGAGGAGTGCCCCTATTTGGTACAAACAGCAACAGAGGCTACGAATTAAATTTCTGTTTCACTGAATTAATATCATAAAATATTTTTATATAAAAAAAATTATGCAGATTGTTTCTGTGGACAAAAATATTAAACGTTTTCTAGCAGTGACAACACTCTACGGATATATATTTTTTTGATTAAAAATTTGAATTTAAAAACTAATGTTTTTTCCATATTTCTACATTTTTATTAGAAAATATGTGGCAACACTAATAAAAAACAAAATCTATAGGATAAAATGTTAAAAGAAATGCAATAATATTAATGAAAATAAAATGAAAGAGATTAAAGCTTTACCAGATCAACAACTTTGATTTTCTCCAGCCTTAAGATAGGCTTTGAATTATCTGCACTTAAAACAAATAAGCGATAAATTTTAAATTATTAGATATTTATATAAACTGCTTAACTTAAAAATTGAGTTAATTTACATTTTATAACTAAACAACTTAAATCTTCTTTGTTTTATATTTAATTTGAAATAGCGTATAATATTTCTATTATGTATAATAATTCAAAGCCTATCTTAAGGCTTAGCATATTAAGCTGACGTTTGTTTTTAAAAAGCTTTTCTCTTTTTCCTTTTCCTTTTTTATTTCATTCCACCAGCTTGTTTCAGTTTTATTTTATTTGTCGAAGTAAGCGGGTGAAAAATTTTCTGACGTGTGTGAAATATTTAATAATTGTTAATTTATTTATTGGTTATTAAGAAAATTATAGTGATTTTTTGTGTTAAATATATTTTTAAAGTTATGTTAGTGAAAAATAATTTAGTTTGTGAAAAATAAAAGTGGCTGATGTAAGTTGTAAATTTATATTTCTATATTTCCGATTCCTTGTCGAAAGTCAATATATAGATATGTATGTACATATGGTTGTTGCAACAAAATTCTTTATTTTGCACTGCTATTTTAAAGAGCCATGTTAAGAATAACATTATGGTGACATTTTTAGTATTATAAACATGAGTTTATGTAACATTATAGGATGTTGTTCCAACTGTTAGTTTTACATTTACCATGTTAGAAATAACACTAAAGTTGTGTTTATCAGTAATGTCAACTCCTATGTATATTTCGTACACGAAAAAAGCGTTAAATAAGCGATAAATATAAAAAAGTTTATAGAAACATATTTCTAACCAAAATTTTTCTAAAGAAAAATATTTCTAACGAAATTTTTTCTAAAGAAAATTATTTCTAACGAAAATTTTTCTAAAAAAAAAATATTCCTAACTAAAATTTTTCTAAAGAAAAATATTTCTAACGAAAATTTTTCTAAAGAAAAATATTTCTAACGAAAATTTTTCTAAAGAAAAATATTTCTAACGAAAATAGAAAAAATTTTCTATAGAAAAATTTTTCTATCGAAAATTTTTCTATAGAAAAATTTTTCTATCGAAAATTTTTCTATAGAAAAATTTTCTATCGAAAATTTTACTATAGAAAAATTTTTTTATCGTAAATTATTCTATAAAAAAATTTTTCTATAGAAAAATTTTTCTATCGAAAATTTTTTTATAGAAAAATTTTCCTATCGAAAATTTTTCTATAGAAAAATTTTTCTATCGAAAATTTTTCTATAGAAAAATTTTTCTATCGAAAATTTTTCTATAGAAAAATTTTTCTATCGAAAATTTTTCTATAGAAAAATTTTTCTATCGAAAATTTTTCTATAGAAAAATTTTTCTATCGAAAATTTTTCTATAGAAAAATTTTTCTATCGAAAATTTTTCTATAGAAAAATTTTTCTATCGAAAATTTTTCTATAGAAAAATTTTTCTATCGAAAATTTTTCTATAGAAAAATTTTTCTATCGAAAATTTTTCTATCGAAAATTTTTCTATCGAAAATTTTTCTATAGAAAAATTTTTCTATCGGAAATTTTTCTATCAATAATTTTTCTAAAGAAAAATATTTCTAACGAAAATTTTTCTAAAGAAAAATATTTCTAACGAAAATTTTTCTATACACAAATTTTCTGTCGAAAATTTTTCTATACACAAATTTTCTATCGAAAATTTTTTTATACAAAAATTTTCTAACGAAAATTTTTTTATACACAAATTTTCTATCGAAAATTTTTCTATACACAAATTTTCTTTCGAAAATTTTTCTATACACAAATTTTCTACCGAAAATTTTTCTATACACAAATTTTGTACCGAAAATTTTTCTATACACAAATTTTCTATCGAAAATTTTGCTATACAAAAATTTTTCTATAGAAAAATTTTTCTATAGAAAAATTTTTCTATCGAAAATTTTTCTATCGAAAATTTTTCTATAGAAAAATTTTTCTATCGAAAATTTTTCTATAGGAAAATTTTTCTATGGAAAATTCTTTTAAAGAAAAATTTTTCTATAGAAAAGTTTTTCTATCGAAAATTTTTCTAAAGAAAAATTTTTCTATAGAAAAGTTTTTCTATCGAAAATGTTTCTAAAGAAAAATTTTTCTATAGAAAATTTTCGATTGAAAAATTTTTCTATAAAATAATTTTTGTTGAAAATTTTTCGATAGAAAAATATTTCTATTGATAGTTTTTCTATAGAAAAGTATTTCTATTGAAAATTTTTTTATAGAAAATATTTGTATTGAAAATTTTTCTATAGAAAAATATTTCTGTCAACAATTTTTCGAAAGAAATGTTTTTTTATCGATAATTTTTCTATAGAAAAATATTTCTATCGAAATATTTTTCTATAGAAAAATTTTCGATAGAAATATTTTTTATAGAAAAATTTTCGATAGAAATATTTTCTATAGAAAATTTTCGATAGAAATATTTTTCCATAGAAAATTTTCGATAGAAATATTTTTCCATAGAAAAATATAGAAAAATTTGTCTATAGATTAAATTCCTTAAAATATCTGTCTTAAATGTTAAGCGAACATGTTATTGAGCTAACATTTACCTTAATAGTGACGTAACTAAAGAAATGGCATGCTGAAAAAAAAATTACTTCTAAAAAATATATGAAAAAAAAATTTCTGCCCTACTCAGGTCAAAACCAGCATATTTTGAGTTATACCATTTTGCATGTAAAAGAGCTTTTTAGTGTATAGACTAAACACGCTTGTTTTCACTGAGTATACAGAATACGTGATGGGACTTGTTTTCACTCTATACATGCTCAGTAAAATTCTACTTGTTTAATAATGTTTGTAATTTTTTTTCTATGTTAGAAAGGTGTTGAAATCTATTACTCGAGGGATAATCCATTCATATTCAATATCAAGCCAATTAGGTTACCGTATTGTGTGATCTGAGCAAAACATATTTTTTTAAATATTTATTAATATAAAAAACATACAAACAAAAATATGAGATGGTAAAAATTTATTTTATATTAGAAAGAAAATAATTTGACAGGTGGTTTTATGTACAAGTAACAAAAGTTCTATCTTTCTTGTACTTGATAATATTTTGACTCTTATGGTATATCTGGTGGATTATAAGAAAGATGATTTTGGTTTTTTGCTATGGCCATCTTATTTAATAAAATGTTGTTATTTATTAAATATATAATAAGTTAACTCATGCTGGTTAGGGGCTTATTACTTGCTTATTCCCTCCAATGCATATTTAATATTGAATTTCTTTTTACAAAATTACTTTCATTCTTTTTTTTTCTTTTGTGTCCGACATAAAATTATAAAGAAAAATTCTTTGTGACAGAAAAAGGACTTGTGTAATTTTTTAATAGCCTTTAATCTAATTATCTTTACGATTTTTTTTCTTTTCCGCTTATTATAATATTAATTAAAATGCGAAGAGCTTTAGGACATTGCCATTGTCTACTGTAAGATTTTTGCAAAGAAAACTTGAGGCTTGAGTTTGTTTTAGATAAACTAAGCAGAGTTTTTATATAACTTGGGAAGACCATAAAAATAAGTTATTTAGTAAAATAGATTTAAAAGAAAAATGAACCTGTTACATAACAAGAAAAAAAACAATAAAGTGTTCTAAATTAATACCTTTAACCAGTTTGAATATTACCTTTTGTTTTTAATTATTTTCAGTTATTTGACACTTTTTGCAAAACCCTATTTTATTGTAATTCACAAGATTAAATTCATACCATTAATTTTCTTATTGTTTTTCCGTTTGTTGCATTCTCACACTTTAAATGATTTCTGCATCATAAAATTAAAGTATTTTATGAATTTTCCTACAGTGTAAAAAAATTGCAGATTTTAATAAAATATTTTTTTTTATACAAAATTTTATATATGAAATTTTTCTTTAGAAAATTTTCGATAAAAAATTTTTCTATAGAAAATTTTCGATAATAGTTTTCTCCATAGACAATTTTGGATATACAATTTTTGTATAAAAAATTTTCGATATAAATTTTTTTTTTTTAGAAAATTTTCCATATAAACCTTTTTTTAGATAATATTCGATACAAAATTTTTCTATAGAAAATTTCCTTTTGAAAATTTTCGACACACATTTTTTTATAATAAAAATTTTCGATATTAATTTTTTCCATAGACAAGTTTGGATATACAATTTTTTTATAGAAAATTTTCCATATAAAAATTTTTATTAGAAAATTTTCGATATAAACTTTTTTCTAAGATAATATTTGATACAAAATTTTTCTACAAAAAATTTCCTTTTAAATACAAATTTTTTCTTTGGAAAATTTTCAACTTAAAATTTTTCTATAAAAAATTTTCGATATAATATTTTTCAATACAAAATTTTCCTAAAAAATTATTCTATAGAAAATTTTCGATATAAAATTTTTCTATAGAAAATTTTCTATGCAAAATTCTTCTATAGAAAATTTTCGATATAAAATTTTTTATAGAAAATTTTTAAAATAAAATTTTTTTCTAGAAAATTTTGAAAAAAAAAAATGTATAGAAAATTGTATATATAAAATTTTCGATATAAAATTTTTCAATATAAAATTTTCGATAGAAATATTTTCTATAAAAAATTTTCGATAGAAGTATTTCCTATAGAAAATTTTCGATAGCAATATTTTCTAAAGAAAATTTTCGATAGATATACTTTCTGAAGAAAATTTTCGATAGAAATATTTTCTAAAGAAAATTTTCGATAAAAATATTTTCTGAAGAAAATTTTCGATAAAAATATTTTCTATAACAAATTTTCGATAGAAATATTTTCTATAGAAAATTTTCGATAGAAATATTTTCTATAGAAAATTTTCGATAGAAATATTATCTATAGAAAATTTTCGATAGAAATATTTTCTATAGAAAATTTTCGATAGAAATGTTTTCTATAGAAAATTTTCGATAGAAATATTTTCTATAGAAAATTTTCGATAGAAATATTTTCTATAGAAAATTTTCGATAGAAATATTTTCTATAGAAAATTTTCGATAGAAATATTTTCTATAGAAAATTTTCGATAGAAATATTTTCTATAGAAAATTTTCGATAGAAATATTTTCTATAGAAAATTTTCGATAGAAATATTTTCTATAGAAAATTTTCGATAGAAATATTTTCTATAGAAAATTTTCGATAGAAATATTTTCTATAGAAAATTTTCGATAGAAATATTTTCTATAGAAAATTTTCGATAGAAATATTTTCTATAGAAAATTTTCGATAGAAATATTTTCTATAGAAAATTTTCGATAGAAATATTTTCTATAGAAAATTTTCGATAGAAATATTTTCTATAGAAAATTTTCGATAGAAATATTTTCTATAGAAAATTTTCGATAGAAATATTTTCTATAGAAAATTTTCGATAGAAATATTTTCTATAGAAAATTTTCGATAGAAATATTTTCTATAGAAAATTTTCGATAGAAATATTTTCTATAGAAAATTTTCGATAGAAATATTTTCTATAGAAAATTTTCGATAGAAATATTTTCTATAGAAAATTTTCGATAGAAATATTTTCTATGGAAAATTTTCGATAGAAATATTTTCTATAGAAAATTTTCGATAGAAATATTTTCTATAGAAAATTTTCGATAGAAATATTTTCTATAGAAAATTTTCGATAGAAATATTTTCTATAGAAAATTTTCGATAGAAATATTTTCTATAGAAAATTTTCGATAGAAATATTTTCTATAGAAAATTTTCGATAGAAATATTTTCTATAGAAAATTTTCGATAGAAATATTTTCTATAGAAAATTTTCGATAGAAATATTTTCTATAGAAAATTTTCGATAGAAATATTTTCTATAGAAAATTTTCGATAGAAATATTTTCTATAGAAAATTTTCGATAGAAATATTTTCTATAGAAAATTTTCGATAGAAATATTTTCTATAGAAAATTTTCGATAGAAATATTTTCTATAGAAAATTTTCGATAGAAATATTTTCTATAGAAAATTTTCGATAGAAATATTTTCTATAGAAAATTTTCGATAGAAATATTTTCTATAGAAAATTTTCGATAGAAATATTTTCTATAGAAAATTTTCGATAGAAATATTTTCTATAGAAAATTTTCGATAGAAATATTTTCTATAGAAAATTTTCGATAGAAATATTTTCTATAGAAAATTTTCGATAGAAATATTTTCTATAGAAAATTTTCGATAGAAATATTTTCTATAGAAAATTTTCGATAGAAATATTTTCTATAGAAAATTTTCGATAGAAATATTTTCTATAGAAAATTTTCGATAGAAATATTTTCTATAGAAAATTTTCGATAGAAATATTTTCTATAGAAAATTTTCGATAGAAATATTTTCTATAGAAAATTATCGATAGAAATATTTTCTATAGAAAATTTTCGATAGAAATATTTTCTATAGAAAATTTTCGATAGAAATATTTTCTATAGAAAATTTTCGATAGAAATATTTTCTATAGAAAATTTTCGATAGAAATATTTTCTATAGAAAATTTTCGATAGAAATATTTTCTATAGAAAATTTTCGATGGAAATATTTTCTATAGAAAATTTTCGATAGAAATAGTTCTATAGAAAATTTTCGATAGAAATATTTTCTATAGAAAATTTTCGATAGAAATATTTTCTATAAAAAATTTTCGATAGAAGTATTTCCTATAGAAAATTTTCGATAAAAATATTTTTGATATTTAGAAAATTTTCGATAGCAATATTTTCTAAAGAAAATTTTCGATAAAAATATTTTCTAAAGAAAATTTTCGATAAAAATATTTTCTATAGAAAATTTTCGATAGAAATATTTTCTATAGAAAATTTTCGATAGAAATATTTTTTATGGAAAATTTTCGATAGAAATATTTTCTATGGAAAATTTTCGATAGAAATATTTTCTGTAGAAAATTTTCGATAGAAATATTTTCTATAGAAAATTTTCGATAGAAATATTTTCTATAGAAAATTTTCGATAGAAATATTTTCTATAGAAAATTTTCGATAGAAATATTTTCTATAGAAAATTTTCGATAGAAATATTTTCTATAGAAAATTTTCGATAGAAATATTTTCTATAGAAAATTTTCGATAGAAATATTTTCTATAGAAAATTTTCGATAGAAATATTTTCTATAGAAAATTTTCGATAGAAATATTTTCTATAGAAAATTTTCGATAGAAATATTTTCTATAGAAAATTTTCGATAGAAATATTTTCTATAGAAAATTTTCGATAGAAATATTTTCTATAGAAAATTTTCGATAGAAATATTTTCTATAGAAAATTTTCGATAGAAATATTTTCTATAGAAAATTTTCGATAGAAATATTTTCTATAGAAAATTTTCGATAGAAATATTTTCTATAGAAAATTTTCGATAGAAATATTTTCTATAGAAAATTTTCGATAGAAATATTTTCTATAGAAAATTTTCGATAGAAATATTTTCTATAGAAAATTTTCGATAGAAATATTTTCTATAGAAAATTTTCGATAGAAATATTTTCTATAGAAAATTTTCGATAGAAATATTTTCTATAGAAAATTTTCGATAGAAATATTTTCTATAGAAAATTTTCGATAGAAATATTTTCTATAGAAAATTTTCGATAGAAATATTTTCTATAGAAAATTTTCGATAGAAATATTTTCTATAGAAAATTTTCGATAGAAATATTTTCTATAGAAAATTTTCGATAGAAATATTTTCTATAGAAAATTTTCGATAGAAATATTTTCTATAGAAAATTTTCGATAGAAATATTTTCTATAGAAAATTTTCGATAGAAATATTTTCTATAGAAAATTTTCGATAGAAATATTTTCTATAGAAAATTTTCGATAGAAATATTTTCTATAGAAAATTTTCGATAGAAATATTTTCTATAGAAAATTTTCGATAGAAATATTTTCTATAGAAAATTTTCGATAGAAATATTTTCTATAGAAAATTTTCGATAGAAATATTTTCTATAGAAAATTTTCGATAGAAATATTTTCTATAGAAAATTTTCGATAGAAATATTTTCTATAGAAAATTTTCGATAGAAATATTTTCTATAGAAAATTTTCGATAGAAATATTTTCTATAGAAAATTTTCGATAGAAATATTTTCTATAGAAAATTTTCGATAGAAATATTTTCTATAGAAAATTTTCGATAGAAATATTTTCTATAGAAAATTTTCGATAGAAATATTTTCTATAGAAAATTTTCGATAGAAATATTTTCTATAGAAAATTTTCGATAGAAATATTTTCTATAGAAAATTTTCGATAGAAATATTTTCTATAGAAAATTTTCGATAGAAATATTTTCTATAGAAAATTTTCGATAGAAATATTTTCTATAGAAAATTTTCGATAGAAATATTTTCTATAGAAAATTTTCGATAGAAATATTTTCTATAGAAAATTTTCGATAGAAATATTTTCTATAGAAAATTTTCGATAGAAATATTTTCTATAGAAAATTTTCGATAGAAATATTTTCTATAGAAAATTTTCGATAGAAATATTTTCTATAGAAAATTTTCGATAGAAATATTTTCTATAGAAAATTTTCGATAGAAATATTTTCTATAGAAAATTTTCGATAGAAATATTTTCTATAGAAAATTTTCGATAGAAATATTTTCTATAGAAAATTTTCGATAGAAATATTTTCTATAGAAAATTTTCGATAGAAATATTTTCTATAGAAAATTTTCGATAGAAATATTTTCTATAGAAAATTTTCGATAGAAATATTTTCTATAGAAAATTTTCGATAGAAATATTTTCTATAGAAAATTTTCGATAGAAATATTTTCTATAGAAAATTTTCGATAGAAATATTTTCTATAGAAAATTTTCGATAGAAATATTTTCTATAGAAAATTTTCGATAGAAATATTTTCTATAGAAAATTTTCGATAGAAATATTTTCTATAAAAAATTTTTCGATAGAAATATTTTCTATAGAAAATTTTCGATAGAAATATTTTCTTTAGAAAATTTTCGATAGAAATATTTTCTATAGAAAATTTTCGATAGAAATATTTTCTATAGAAAATTTTCGATAGAAATATTTTCTATAGAAAATTTTCGATAGAAATATTTTCTATAGAAAATTTTCGATAGAAATATTTTCTATAGAAAATTTTCGATAGAAATATTTTCGATAGAAAATTTTCGATAGAAATATTTTCGATAGAAATATTTTCTATAGAAAATTTTCGATAGAAATATTTTCTATAGAAAATTTTCGATAGAAATATTTTCTATAGAAAATTTTCGATAGAAATATTTTCTATAGAAAATTTTCGATAGAAATATTTTCTATAGAAAATTTTCGATAGAAATATTTTCTATAGAAAATTTTCGATAGAAATATTTTCTATAGAAAATTTTCGATAGAAATATTTTCTATAGAAAATTTTCGATAGAAATATTTTCTATAGAAAATTTTCGATAGAAATATTTTCTATAGAAAATTTTCGATAGAAATATTTTCTATAGAAAATTTTCGATAGAAATATTTTCTATAGAAAATTTTCGATAGAAATATTTTCTATAGAAAATTTTCGATAGAAATATTTTCTATAGAAAATTTTCGTTAGAAATATTTTCTATAGAAAATTTTCGATAGAAATATTTTCTATAGAAAATTTTCGATAGAAATATTTTCTATAGAAAATTTTCGATAGAAATATTTTCTATAGAAAATTTTCGATAGAAATATTTTCTATAGAAAATTTTCGATAGAAATATTTTCTATAGAAAATTTTCGATAGAAATATTTTCTATAGAAAATTTTCGATAGAAATATTTTCTATAGAAAATTTTCGATAGAAATATTTTCTATAGAAAATTTTCGATAGAAATATTTTCTATAGAAAATTTTCGATAGAAATATTTTCTATAGAAAATTTTCGATAGCAATATTTTCTATAGAAAATTTTCGATAGAAATATTTTCTATAGAAAATTTTCGATAGAAATATTTTCTATAGAAAATTTTCGATAGAAATATTTTCTATAGAAAATTTTCGATAGAAATATTTTCTATAGAAAATTTTCGATAGAAATATTTTCTATAGAAAATTTTCGATAGAAATATTTTCTATAGAAAATTTTCGATAGAAATATTTTCTATAGAAAATTTTCGATAGAAATATTTTCTATAGAAAATTTTCGATAGAAATATTTTCTATAGAAAATTTTCGATAGAAATATTTTCTATAGAAAATTTTCGATAGAAATATTTTCTATAGAAAATTTTCGATAGAAATATTTTCTATAGAAAATTTTCGACAGAAATATTTTCTATAGAAAATTTTCGATAGAAATATTTTCTATAGAAAATTTTCGATAGAAATATTTCTATAGAAAATTTTCGATAGAAATATTTTCTATAGAAAATTTTCGATAGAAATATTTTCTATAGAAAATTTTCGATAGAAATATTTTCTATAGAAAATTTTCGATAGAAATATTTTCTATAGAAAATTTTCGATGGAAATATTTTTTATAGAAAATTTTCGATAGAAATATTTTTTATAGAAAATTTTCGATAGAAATATTTTTTATAGAAAATTTTCGATAGAAATATTTTCTATAAAAATTTTCGATAGAAATATTTTCTATAGAAAATTTTCGATAGAAATATTTTCTATAGAAAATTTTCGATAGAAATATTTTCTATAGAAAATTTTCGATAGAAATATTTTCTATAGAAAATTTTCGATAGAAATATTTTCTATAGAAAATTTTCGATAGAAATATTTTCTATAGAAAATTATCGATAGAAATATTTTCCATAGAAAATTTTCGATAGAAATATTTTCTATAGAAAATTTTCGATAGAAATATTTTCTATAGAAAATTTTCGATAGAAATATTTTCTATAGAAAATTTTCGATAGAAATATTTTCTATAGAAAATTTTCGATAGAAATATTTTCTATAGAAAATTTTCGATAGAAATATTTTCTATAGAAAATTTTCGATAGAAATATTTTCTATAGAAAATTTTCGATAAAAATATTTTCTATAGAAAATTTTCGATAGAAATATTTTCTATAGAAAATTTTCGATAGAAATATTTTCTATAGAAAATTTTCGATAGAAATATTTTCTATAGAAAATTTTCGATAGAAATATTTTCTATAGAAAATTTTCGATAGCAATATTTTCTATAGAAAATTTTCGATAGAAATATTTTCTATAGAAAATTTTCGATAGAAATATTTTCTATAGAAAATTTTCGATAGAAATATTTTCTATAGAAAATTTTCGATAGAAATATTTTCTATAGAAAATTTTCGATAGAAATATTTTCTATAGAAAATTTTCGATAGAAATATTTTCTATAGAAAATTTTCGATAGAAATATTTTCTATAGAAAATTTTCGATAGAAATATTTTCTATAGAAAATTTTCGATAGAAATATTTTCTATAGAAAATTTTCGATAGAAATATTTTCTATAGAAAATTTTCGATAGAAATATTTTCTATAGAAAATTTTCGATAGAAATATTTCTATAGAAAATTTTCGATAGAAATATTTTCTATAGAAAATTTTCGATAGAAATATTTTCTATAGAAAATTATCGATAGAAATATTTTCTATAGAAAATTTTCGATAGAAATATTTTCTATAGAAAATTTTCGATAGAAATATTTTTTATAGAAAATTTTCGATAGAAATATTTTCTATAAAAATTTTCGATAGAAATATTTTCTATAGAAAATTTTCGATAGAAATATTTTCTATAGAAAATTTACGATAGAAATATTTTCTATAGAAAATTTTCGATAGAAATATTTTCTATAGAAAATTATCGATAGAAATATTTTCTATAGAAAATTTTCGATAGAAATATTTTCTATAGAAAATTTTCGATAGAAATATTTTCTATAGAAAATTTTCGATAGAAATATTTTCTATAGAAAATTTTCGATAGAAATATTTTCTATAGAAAATTTTCGATAGAAATATTTTCTATAGAAAATTTTCGATAAAAATATTTTCTATAGAAAATTTTCGATAGAAATATTTTCTATAGAAAATTTTCGATAGAAATATTTTCTATAGAAAATTTTCGATAGAAATATTTTCTATAGAAAATTATCGATAGAAATATTTTCTATAGAAAATTTTCGATAGAAATATTTTCTATAGAAAATTTTCGATAGAAATATTTTCTATAGAAAATTTTCGATAGAAATATTTTCTATAGAAAATTTTCGATAGAAATATTTTCTATAGAAAATTTTCGATAGAAATATTTTTTATAGAAAATTTTCGATAGAAATATTTTTTATAGAAAATTTTCGATAGAAATATTTTCTATAAAAATTTTCGATAGAAATATTTTCTATAGAAAATTTTCGATAGAAATATTTTCTATAGAAAATTTTCGATAGAAATATTTTCTATAGAAAATTTTCGATAGAAATATTTTCTATAGAAAATTATCGATAGAAATATTTTCTATAGAAAATTTTCGATAGAAATATTTTCTATAGAAAATTTTCGATAGAAATATTTTCTATAGAAAATTTTCGATAGAAATATTTTCTATAGAAAATTTTCGATAGAAATATTTTCTATAGAAAATTTTCGATAGAAATATTTTCTATAGAAAATTTTCGATAGAAATATTTTCTATAGAAAATTTTCGATAAAAATATTTTCTATAGAAAATTTTCGATAGAAATATTTTCTATAGAAAATTTTCGATAGAAATATTTTCTATAGAAAATTTTCGATAGAAATATTTTCTATAGAAAATTTTCGATAGAAATATTTTCTATAGAAAATTTTCGATGGAAATATTTTCTATAGAAAATTTTCGATAGAAATATTTTCTATAGAAAATTTTCTATAGAAATATTGTTTATATAAAATTTTCGATGGAAATATTTTCTATAGAAAATTTTCGATAGAAATATTTTCTATAGAAAATTTTCGATAGAAATATTTTCTATAGAAAATTTTCGATAGAAATATTTTCTATAGAAAATTTTCGATAGAAATATTTTCTATAGAAAATTTTCGATAGAAATATTTTCTATAGAAAATTTTCGATAGAAATATTTTCTATAGAAAATTTTCGATAGAAATATTTTCTATAGAAAATTTTCGATAGAAATATTTTCTATAGAAATATTTTCTATAGAAAATTTTCGATAGAAATATTTTCTATAGAAAATTTTCGATAGAAATATTTTCTATAGAAAATTTTCGATAGAAATATTTTCTATAGAAAATTTTCGATAGAAATATTTTCTATAGAAAATTTTCGATAGAAATATTTTCTATAGAAAATTTTCGATAGAAATATTTTCTATAGAAAATTTTCGATAGAAATATTTTCTATAGAAAATTTTCGATAGAAATATTTTCTATAGAAAATTTTCGATAGAAATATTTTCTATAGAAAATTTTCGATAGAAATATTTTCTATAGAAAATTTTCGATAGAAATATTTTCTATAGAAAATTTTCGATAGAAATATTTTCTATAGAAAATTTTCGTTAGAAATATTTTCTATAGAAAATTTTCGATAGAAATATTTTCTATAGAAAATTTTCGATAGAAATATTTTCTATAGAAAATTTTCGATAGAAATATTTTCTATAGAAAATTTTCGATAGAAATATTTTCTATAGAAAATTTTCGATAGAAATATTTTCTATAGAAAATTTTCGATAGAAATATTTTCTATAGAAAATTTTCGATAGAAATATTTTCTATAGAAAATTTTCGATAGAAATATTTTCTATAGAAAATTTTCGATAGAAATATTTTCTATAGAAAATTTTCGATAGCAATATTTTCTATAGAAAATTTTCGATAGAAATATTTTCTATAGAAAATTTTCGATAGAAATATTTTCTATAGAAAATTTTCGATAGAAATATTTTCTATAGAAAATTTTCGATAGAAATATTTTCTATAGAAAATTTTCGATAGAAATATTTTCTATAGAAAATTTTCGATAGAAATATTTTCTATAGAAAATTTTCGATAGAAATATTTTCTATAGAAAATTATCGATAGAAATATTTTCTATAGAAAATTTTCGATAGAAATATTTTCTATAGAAAATTTTCGATAGAAATATTTTCTATAGAAAATTTTCGATAGAAATATTTTCTATAGAAAATTTTCGATAGAAATATTTTCTATAGAAAATTTTCGATAGAAATATTTTCTATAGAAAATTTTCGATAAAAATATTTTCTATAGAAAATTTTCGATAGAAATATTTTCTATAGAAAATTTTCGATAGAAATATTTTCTATAGAAAATTTTCGATAGAAATATTTTCTATAGAAAATTTTCGATAGAAATATTTTCTATAGAAAATTTTCGATAGAAATATTTTCTATAGAAAATTTTCGATGGAAATATTTTCTATAGAAAATTTTCGATAGAAATATTTTCTATAGAAAATTTTCTATAGAAATATTTTCTATAGAAAATTTTCTATAGAAATATTGTTTATATAAAATTTTCGATGGAAATATTTTCTATAGAAAATTTTCGATAGAAATATTTTCTATAGAAAATTTTCGATAGAAATATTTTCTATAGAAAATTTTCGATAGAAATATTTTCTATAGAAAATTTTCGATAGAAATATTTTCTATAGAAAATTTTCGATAGAAATATTTTCTATAGAAAATTTTCGATAGAAATATTTTCTATAGAAAATTTTCGATAGAAATATTTTCTATAGAAAATTTTCGATAGAAATATTTTCTATAGAAAATTTTCGATAGAAATATTTTCTATAGAAAATTTTCGATAGAAATATTTTCTATAGAAAATTTTCGATAGAAATATTTTCTATAGAAAATTTTCGATAGAAATATTTTCTATAGAAAATTTTCGATAGAAATATTTTCTATAGAAAATTTTCGATAGAAATATTTTCTATAGAAAATTTTCGATAGAAATATTTTCTATAGAAAATTTTCGATAGAAATATTTTCTATAGAAAATTTTCGATAGAAATATTTTCTATAGAAAATTTTCGATAGAAATATTTTCTATAGAAAATTTTCGATAGAAATATTTTCTTTAGAAAATTTTCGATAGAAATATTTTCTATAGAAAATTTTCGATAGAAATGTTTTCTATAGAAAATTTTCGATAGAAATGTTTTCTATAGAAAATTTTCGATAGAAATATTTTCTATAGTTTCCTATAGAAAATTTTCGATATAAAAGTTTTCTATAGAAAATTTTCGATAGAAATATTTTGTATAGAAAATTTTTAATAGAAATAATTTCTATCCAAAATTTTTTGATAGAAATATTTTCTTTAGAAAATTTTCGATATTAAATTATTTCACAAAAAAAATTTGGTATAAAATTATTCTGTAGCAAATTTTTTTCTATAGCAAATTTTTTGTATAACATTTTTTCTGCAAAAATTTTTTTTATAGAAATTTTTCAATCAACAATTCTTTATAGAAAATTTTCTATATATTCCGATATACAATTTTTCTAAAGCAAATATTCAATATACAATTTTTCTATAGAAATTGTTCAATACAAAATTTTTCTGTAGAAAATTTTCAATACAAAATTTTCTATAGAAAATATTCGATATAAAATTTTTCGATATAAATATATTTTCTATAGAAATTGTTCAATACAAAGTTTTTCTGTAGAAAATTTTCGATATAAAGTTTTTTATAGAAAATTTTTAATATAAAATTTTTCAATATAAAATTTTTCAATAGAAAATTTTCTTTATAAAATTTTTCAATATAAAATTTTTCTTTTAAAAATTTTCGATGTAGAATTTTTCTATAGACAATTTTCCATATACAGTTTTTCTATAGAAGATTTTTGATTTTTGAAATTTTCTTAAGAAAATTTTCGATGTAAATATTTTATATAGAAATTTTTCGACGTAACATTTTCCTGTAGAAAATTTTCTATATAAAATTTTCGATATAAAATTTTTTAATACAAAATTTTCGATGTAAAATTCTGCTATAGAACATTTTTGATAGAAAATTTTTCTACAGAAAATTTTCTATAAAAAATTCTATAAAAGAAAAAATTTTCGATATAAAATTTACTATTAAAAATTTTCGATGTTAAATTCTTCTGTAGAAGATTTTTGATACAAAATAATTCTATAGAAAATTCTTGATACAAAATTCTTCTTTAGAAAGTTTTCAATATAAAATTCTTCTATAGAAAATTTTCCATACAAACTTTTTTTATAGAAAATTTTTAGTATAAAATTGTTCTAAAGAAATTTAAAAAAAAAATTTCCATATAATTTTTTGTTAGAAATTTGTTAAATGATTTTTTATATTGGTTCTTTCCAAAATTATTTCTTTAATAGAAGTTTGAGTAGAAAAAAAATATTTACATGCAAGGTTAGCTCCCTCTCTCATGTGAAAAAGGATATTTTAGACTTTTGGCTGTAGCATGTCGAAATATAAGTTACAAGCTTTCTTTTCATGTGTATGAGATCGTATAATATTAATGTTTGCACGTGTGCGTATTTATGTGGATATGAAAAGAGTTTATGCCACATCAAATTCAGCAAAAATGGTGGCATGTTTAAAGACAGTTGACTGACGATTTCGCATTCCAAACTTATTTCTATTGCAGAGTCACATAAAGTAACATTTTTTGAAAAGGAAAAATAACTACAATAAGGCCTTATTATTGAAAGAGAACTTCAGATAATAAGATATTAATATTTGTTGCTATAAATGAAGGCGATGCATTTTGTAAGTGAATTGAGTATAAAAAGAAGATAAATCCTTCAACTACAGAAAACTGTAATAATAATATTTTGAATATTATTTTCATTATAATTTTTGAGTCCTTAAAGTTTAAGGCCCTGAAACATTTCCTTTTGAAAATATTTACAATTTTTAATGCTTGTCGCTTCTCCACACGTACATATTTTTTTTAACTCATATGCAGAAAAGTTTATTTGATGCCATTACATAACAGTGCAAACAATCATACAAAATATCCATATTTATCTCCATCCATACACACGTAGAAATGTGCAAACATACCATAAGAATAAAAATGTTTTCCTAACAAATTGCTTTTCTTTTTTTATTTTATTTTGGGGAGAAAAATGGTTGATTTTTCTAAGCGATTACCATAAAAGAAAAACTGTAAAATATACAACAAAATATGAATATACGAGTATGAAGATTTCATTCAGTTGAACCCTTTTCTTATATTTAAATGATTTGAATCTTTTTTGCTTTGGAGTTCATGCATACGAGAACATACGAGTGAGTTTATGCTTAAAGTTAAGCTGTTTTTATAAAAGATTTCGAAATTTATGAATTTAAAATAATTTTTAGACAATAGCTTAAGGGTAGAATTTTATAAAACCCTTTAAAATCGTATTTACATTTAAAATTAGTAATGAAAAAATAATAATAATAATTTGCATAAATATTTTTTTGAGATAATTTTTACTTTTTTCTATAATTTTAATAGAGATATATAGAAGATGGAAATATAAAATGATATGATGTTTTTAAATTGAATTAAAATGTTGCGTCTTTGCATCATGATTTTTAAGTTCAATAATATTGGTTAGGGCTTAGAGTTATTTAATCTTAACCACTGACAATTTTGTACAAAAATATAAGTTACAAACATACAATTGTTTATAATTTTCGCATACTTTATTTAAAGATTTAGTTTTTAATTACAAAATATTTTTCAAAATTTTTTCATTTTTAAATATTAAGAAAATTTTATAATTTCTTTAATTTAAGATTTAATGAAAGCTTACAAGTTTTACTGTTTTAATAGAAAATTGAAAAAATTAAAATTTTTGAGAGCGGGTTGTTCGATTTTGTTCAAAGTTACAGTATAGAATAGCAAAATCCCATATCTGCAGAAACTTTTTCTGCTTTTATCATCGTTATTATTTTTCCTATAAAAAGTAAATTTTTGAAAAATTTCCTATAAAAAATAAATTTTTGAAAAATTTCCTATAAAAAATAAATTTTTGAAAAATTTCCTATAAAAAGTACATTTTTGAAAAATTTCCTATAAAAAGTAAATTTTTAAAAAATTTCCTATAAAAAGTAAATTTTTAAAAAATTTCCTATAAGAAGTAAATTTTTGAAAAATTTCCTATAAAAAGTAAATTGTTGAAAAATATCCTATAAAAAGTAAATTTTTAAAAAATTTCCTATAAAAAGTAAATTTTTGAAAAATTTCCTATAAAAAGTAAATTCTTGAAAAATTTCCTATAAAAAGTAAATTTTTGAAAAATTTCCTATAAAACGCAAATTTTTGAAAAATTTCCTATAAAACGCAAATTTTTGAAAAATTTCCTATAAAAAGTAAATTTTTGAAAAATTTCCTATAAAAAGTAAATTTTTGAAAAATTTCCTATAAAAATTAAATTTTTGAAAAATTTCCTATAAAAAGTAAATTCTTGAAAAATTTACTATAAAAAGTAAATTTTTGAAAAATTTCCTATAAAAAGTAAATTTTTAAAAAATTTTCTATAAAATGTATATTTTTGAAAAATTTACGATAAAAAGTAAATTTTTGAAAAATTTTCTATAAAAAGTAAATTTGTAAAAAATTCCTATAAAAAGTAAATTTTTGAAAAATTTCCTATAAAAATTAAATTTTTGAAAAATTTCCTATAAAAAGTAAATTTTTGAAAAATTTACTATAAAATGTAAATTTTTGAAAAATTTCCTATAAAAAGTAAATTTTTGAAAAATTTTCTATAAAATGTATATTTTTGAAAAATTTACGATAAAAAGTAAATTTTTGAAAAATTTCTTATAAAAAGTAAATTATTGAAAAATTTCCTATAAAAATTAAATTTTTGAAAAATTTCCTATAAAAAGTAAATTTTTGAAAAATTTTCCTATAAAAAGTAAATTTTTGAAAAATTTCCTATAAAAGTAAATTTTTGAAAATTTCCTATAAAAGTAAATTTTTGAAAAATTTTCTATAAAAAGTAAATTTTTGAAAAATTTCCTATAAAAAGTAAATTTTTGAAAAATTTCCTATAAAAAGTAAATTTTTGAAAAATTTCCTATAAAAAGTAAATTTTTGAAAAATTTCCTATAAAAAGTAAATTTTTGAAAAATTTCCTATAAAAAGTAAATTTTTGAAAAATTTCCTATAAAAAATAAATTTTTGAAAAATTTCCTATAAAAAATAAATTTTTGAAAAATTTCCTATAAAAAGTAAATTTTTGAAAAATTTCCTATAAAAAATAAATTTTTGAAAAATTTCCTATAAAAAGTAAATTTTTAAAAAATTTTTTATAAGAAGTAAATTTTTGAAAAATTTCCTATAAAAAGTAAATTTTTGAAAAATTTCCTATAAAAAGTAAATTTTTGAAAAATTTTCTATAAAAAATAAATTTTTGAAAAATTTCCTAGAAAATTTTTGAAAAATTTCCTATAAAAAGTAAATTTTTGAAAAATTTCCTGTAAAAAGTAAATTTTTGAAAAATTTCCTATCAAAAGTAAATTTTTGAAAATTTTCCTATAAAAAGTAAATTTTTTAAAAATTTCCTATAAAAAGTAAATTTTTGAAAAATTTCTTATAAAAAGTAAATTTTTGAAAAATTTCCTGTAAATAGTAAATTTTTGAAAAATTTCCTATAAAAAGTAAATTTTTGAAAAATTTCCTATAAAAAGTAAATTTTTGAAAAATTTCCTATAAAAAGTAAATTTTTGAAAAATTTCCTTTAAAAAGTAAAATTTTGAAAAATTTCCTATAAAAAGTAAATTTTTGAAAAATTTCCTATAAAATGTAATTTTTTTCAAAATTTCCTATAAAAAGTAAATTTTTGAAAAATTTTCTATAAAATGTAAATTTTTTAAAAATTTCCTATAACAAGTAAATTTTTGAAAAATTTCCTATAAAAAGTAAATTTTTGAAAAATTTCCGATAAAAAGTAAATTTTTGAAAAATTTCCTATGAAAAGTAAATTTTTGAAAAATTTCCTATGAAAAGTAAATTTTTGAAAAAAAGTAAATCTATGAAAATTAAATTTTTGAAAAATTTCCTATAAAAAGTAAATTATTAAAAAAATTTCTATAAAAAGTAAATTTTTGAAGAATTTCCTATAAAAAGTAAATTTTTGAAAAATTTCCTATAAAAAGTAAATTTTTGAAAAATTTCCTATAGAAAGTAAACTTTTGAAAAATATCCTATAAACAGTAAATTTTAAATATAAACCGGGTTTTTATTTAAGCCAAAAAGTTCTAAAATAGAATTTATTTAATTAAAAAGTTTTACTGTAGTGTATTGCACTAAGATCCCAATTTATTATTTATTATTGTAATTTTTTTAACCCCCCTTTTTTGAACCCCCTTCATAGCATTTTTGTCTTAGTCGCCAACAAAGAAACAACAAAAGTGTGGGAAATAAAGTAATGATAAAACTTAAATATGTTTGTGTGTTTCTGTTCAGATGATTATCTCCGTTTTAAGTTGATATTTGTTGAACATAATAATTCGTATTTACTCTGTTCCACAAATTAGATAATCCTCCTGAAGAAATGGCCTAACCAACCATCGTTTTTTAGTTTTATCAAATAACTATTTATTACAATAATTAATAATTGTAATAAATTGGGATCTTAGTGCAATACACTACAGTAAAACTTTTTTTTTTTTGAAAAACCCTTTTTAATAGATTTTATTTATTTGAATTTCATTAAAAGAGATGTATTAATTATAAAAAGCATTTTTTCAATAAAAACTGATTTTGAAAAAAATAGATTATAGATGGTATTTAAAATAGGCTCTCGATATTATTTTATTTGTTTCGATTTCTACAGAAATATTTTAATGGATTAAATATAAATTCTTTAGAGTCTTATAAAACTGGTATTCAGTTTTTCTTTAAGAAACCCAAAAAATACATACAAAAAATCACAGCATATCGTTTATTTCTGCCATGTGTCATTGTAGTCTTATTTATAATAAATATACAATCACAATTCGATTATTATGTCACCTTCACCTCTTTGTTTTCATACTATAAATAAAGAAAATTTGTACGAATATCCTTAAAATAATCTGGTAACGTTTTGTATTGATTTTTAAAATGTTTGAAATTTAAATTGTACAGCAGCATTTAGAGAAAATAAAAGAAAAAACTTCCAATGTTTACGGGGTCTACAAAGAGTTAATTTAATGCAGAGAAATAAATCGCTACTTGAAATGCGAAGGGGCTTAGGAGCATTAAAATAAATATTTATTTTCCGTTGTTTTTCATGTCGACATGGGTGCTAGGGTTAAAAATGTAAAGGTACAAATATGTTTTGTGATTTTCTGTGTTCTTTTATGTGAACACAGAAAATCATTCTTGCTGTTAGTGTATAAGAGGGGAATAAAGTTATCATAGAAAATAAGGTCACGGGGAATTGATCTCCACATGAAAGTTAATAATTGGATTATCTTTAGACATGTACCAAATTTCACTTAATAATCTTTTAAGTTACGTCCTAAATCGACTCATGGAGGGATTTTGATATAATCGGTATTCTAAAAGGTGGGTCCCAAACAAATATTTTTACCCTTACTTCCAATGGAGATAAAATCAATGTCAAATTTGTATATCACATACGCCCTTTTGAATTTCAGGTGACGAAATAAAACCTTGATTTAAATTTGTATAACTTAGATACAAATTAGATTCTTTTTATTTTTTAAAAACAAGGTATTATAGTCAGTCAAGCCCGACCATACGATACCCTACAATACTGAGGTCAAATGTGGTCCAATAGTAAACTTAATACAAAATTTTTTTCTAATGCAAAATTTTACAAAATTTTATTTTGTCATTATACACAAATTTTCCCAAGATTTGAATTTTCTATAAAAAAATGTATATCGAAAATTTTCTATAAAAAAAATTTATATCGAAAATTTTTTGCGAAAAAATTTATATCGAAAATTTCCTTAAAAAATTTTATATCGAAAATTTCCTTAAAAAAATTTTATATCGAAAATTTTCCATAAAAAATTTTATACCGAAAATTTCTTTTAAAAAATTTTATATCAAAAATTTCATTAAAAAAATTTTATATCGAAAATTTTTTATCAAAAATTTCTCAAAAATAAAAATTGTATCGAAAATTTGCTAAAAAAAAAAATTTATATCGAAAATTTACTACGAAAAATTTTATATTAAAAATTTTTATAAGATCAATTTAAATCAAAAATTTGCTTAAAAAATTTGAATACAAATTTTATTTAAAAAATGTTATTTCGAAACTTTTCTATAAGAAAATTATATATTAAAAATATTTGGCAATAACATCGATAATTTAAAAAAAAAAATTATTAAAAATTTTCTGTAAAAAATTTATATCGAAAATTTCCTTAAAAAAATTTAATATCGAAAATTTTATATCAAAAATGTTCTATAAAAAATTTATATCGAAAATTTCCTTAAAAAAATTGTATACCGAAAATTTTCCGTAAAAAATTTTATATCGAAAATTTTTTTATATCGAAAATTTTCTAAAAACTATATAAAAAATTTGATGTCGATTAATTTATACAAAAATTTTATTTTCAAACTTTTGTACATGAAAAGTATATATTGAAAATATTTGGTTATAATATCGAAAATTTTCTATAAAAAATTTTATATCGAAAGTTTTCTATAAAAAATTTTATATCGAAAATTTCCTGTAAAAAATTTGATATTAAAACTTTCCTTAAAAAAATATATATCGAAAATTTGGTATACAAATTTTTATCGAAAATTTCCCATAAAAATTTTATATCGACAATTTTTTTTATATCAAAAATTTCCTTAAAACAATTTTATATAAAAAATTTTCATATCGAAAAGTTTATATAAAAATTTTATTTAAAAAATTTAATTTTGAAACTTTTCTATTAGAAAATTATATACTAAAAATACATGGTAATAATATCGAAAATTTTCTAAAAAAAAATTTATCGAAAATTTTCTATAAAAAAATTTATGTGAAAATTTTCTATAAAAAATTTTATATCAAAAATTTCCAGTAAAAAATTGTATATCGAAAATTTTCTTTAAAAAATGTTTATCAAAATTTCCCTTAAAAAATGTTTATATCGAAAATTTGCTATAAAAACTTTTTTATCTAAAATTTCTTGAAAAAAATTTGATATCGAAAATTTTTTTTCAAAAATTTATATCGAAAATTTTCTATAAAAATTTTTATATCGAAAATTTCCTGTAAAAAATTTTATATTGAAAATTTTCTATAAAAAATTTTATATCGTAGACTTGCTACATCGAAATGTTACAAAGTTTTATATCAAAAATTAAAAAAAAATTTATATCAAAAATTTCTGATAAACAATTTTATGCTAAAAATGTTTATAAGATCAATTTATATCAAAAAATTTCTAAAAAAAAATTTTATATAAAAAATTTTAGATAAAAAATTTTATATAAAAAATTTTATATAAAAAATTTGATGTCGAAAAATTACTATAGAAATTTTAATAAAAGGGGCTTTTTAAAAATTTTGGGACATCAAACATTTAATTAAAAAGTTTTACTGTAGTGTATTGCAATAAAATCCCAATTTATTAAAATTATTTGTTAATGTAATAAATAGTTTTTAGAGAAAACCAAAAAAAACGTTGGTGGGGAAACCTTTCCTCGACGCGTTTCAATGGTTGGTTAGGCCATCTTCTTCAATAAGATTATCCCTAATTCTAGACAGAGCGAAAACCACACATTATATCTTATTTGAGGGACAGAATAAATACGAATTATTGTGTCCAACAAACATCAACATAGAGCGATGGTTATCATCTGAACAGAAACACACAACATTTTTCAGTTTTATCTTTTCTTAATTTCCCACACTATTGTTGTTGCTTTTTTTGGCGACTATGACAACAAATGTAATAAATATTTGTAATAAATTAGGAGTTTAGTGCAATACACTACACTAAAACTTTTTAAACAAATTTTATTTAAAAAATTTTATTTTGAAAATTTTTTATAAGAAAGTTTTATTTTGAAAATATTTGGCAATAATATTTTCTATAAGAAAATTTTATATCGAAAATTTTATAACGTTAATTTGATATAACAAAATTTTCTTTTAAAAATTTCTTCAAGGTTTGAAAATACGAGTATTTAAGAAATAGCGGACATTGGGTCTTATGATGGAGCCTAGGGTCAAATGTAAATGAACAATTGTCTTGAAATTTGTATATATTTTTAAATTTTGTTTTAAATTTTTAATATTATTCAGTTGATGTATAATGAAATCATACACATTTTTAAAACTATTTTATAAAAAAGTTATCGAACTCACAAGCATTTCAAAATTTGTCAAAAAAAAAGAATCTATAATAATTTTAATTAAAGTAATCTTCATAATCAATTTACTAATTACTCTTACCTTAATTTATATCATGGAATTTGAATTCATGTAAAAGCCTTAAATCATTTTCTTTGATTTTAAAAGTGGTAAAATTTTGATATTTTTTTAAAAAGACTTTATTCAATTAAAATTTTTGGGTGAAAATTTAATTTTGGTGTTTATTTAATAATTTATTTTAAAACTTTTTTTAATATTAATTTAAAATTTTTATTTCCATTTGTTGGCTTAAATTAAAGTATTTATTTTAGGCTTATTTTTGTACAAAACACATTTATGGCTAATTATGCAAATGCTTATTTGATTATTTGTTATACGAAGAAGGACACTATTTGCTGCTATACATTTAATAATCAAATATCAATTTATTTATTCGTTTTGTTTTGTTTTTTTTTTTTTCTAATATTTTTCCATTTTAGAAAAACACAAACAAGAGCTGCTACTAAATGATGCTCCGCAAAATATGCAAATGATTTTTATTATTTTACTGAAATTATGCAAATTACCAACTAACCAATGACAATTTGAAATGTAAATAGTTGAAAAAGGAATAGTTAGAAATGTGGTTTAACTTTTTAGCATTTTTTCCTTTATTTTCTTTTGTTTAATTGTTTTAGTAAATATATAGAAGTTAAATGTTTATTTATGCTAATTTTTGGTAAATATTTTTTTTAACAAAATTTTTAATGTTAAAGATTTTTTAGACATTTGTTTTCTTTAAATTCACAATACAATATCTTTGTTTATTTTATTTTTTATTTGTAATATTCCATATCCTTTCTCTATTTTCCGTTTTCTCGTCTTAACGTCACGCTGGCCAAATTAAAACTAAACATATTTTTACATGTGTTCGGGCTTTAAAAAAAGAACTTACATTACTTTAGCATTCAACATAGTTCGAAAAAGCTTTTCTTTTTATCCTGTTGAGCATATTTGAGGACATTAAAAAATCAGAGAGTCTGAGAGCAAAAAGCTTTTCAAGGTTACTCTCTAAGCCTTTAAGTAAAACAAACCATATGGTGGTGTTGCCTTGAATTTGAACGTGAAAACAACTGTTGCAACATGCTTTAGGAAACCAATGTAAACCAAACAAAATGTAGAAGAAAGCAACAAATAGATGGCAACAACAACAGCAACAACTTAGTATATGTTAAACCATTCAACTATAATGTTTAACGTGCTACTGTTGCTCTATTGACTTTAAAAAACTCATACATTCAAACGCTTTAGGGTGGTTCGTGTTTTTTAATTTTCTCAATTTAATTTTGAAAATTTTCTATAAGAAAATTTTATATTGAAATTTTATGAATTTATTAAAAAATAAATATTAAAAAATTTTATTTTAAAAATTTTCTACAGCTAAATTATAGATAAGAAAAATTTCTGCTATAAAAAATTTTATTTCAAAACATTTTTTTATCAAAAATTTCCTAAAAAAATTATAGCTCATAAATTAAAAAAAAAAAATTATATCGAATATTTTCTATAAAAAATGTGTATCGAAAATTTTCTATAGAAAATTTTCTTTTAAAAATTGTATATCAAATATTTTCTATAAACAATTCTATATCCAAATTTGGTATAAAAAAATTGTGTTTCGAAAATTTCGTATAAAAAAATTTATATCAAAAAATTTTGTGTCTCAACTTTTCTTTGGGAAATTTTCTGTAAAAAAATTGTATATAGAAAAAAGTTTTATATAGAAAATTAAAAAAAAAAATAAATTTTCTTTAGAAATTATTAATATCGAAAATTTCTATAAAAGAAATTTATAACGAAATTTTCTATAAAAAATTTGTTTATCGAAAATTTTGTTTAATTTTATATCGAAAAATTTCTATTAAAAAATTTTATATCAAAAATTTTCTATTTAAAAATTTGATACTGAAAATTTTGTAGGAAAAAATTGTATATCAAAGTTTTCTATAAAAAGATTTAAAAAATTTCTATAGAAAAATTTTAAATCGAAAATTTTCTATAGAAAAATTTTAAATCGAAAATTTCTATAGAAAAATTTTAAATCGAAAATTTTCTACAGAAAAACAAAGACCTCAAGCTCAACCAGATTTTTATTTTTGCGAAAAATTTTATATCGAAAATTTTCTATAGAAAAATTTTATACCGAAAATTTTCTATAGAAAATTTTATATAGAAAAATTTTATATAGAAAATTTTCTATAGACAAATTTTATATAGAAAACTTTCTATAGATAAATTTTGTATAGAAAATTTTCTATAGAAAAATTTTATATAGAAAATTTTCTATAGAAAAATTTTATATAGAAAATTTTCTATAGAAAAATTTTATATAGAAAATTTTCTATAGAAAAATTTTATATAGAAAATTTTCTATAGAAAAATTTTATATAGAAAATTTTCTACAAAAAAATTTTATATAGAAAATTTTTATAGAACGATTTTGTATAGAAAATTTTCTATAGAAAAATTTTTTATAGCAAATTTTCAATAGAAAACTTTTATATCGAAAATTTTCTATAGAAAAATTTTTTATCGAAAACTTTTATACCGGAAATTTTTTATAGAAAAATTTTATATCGAAAATTTTCTATAGAAAATTTTTTATAAAAAAAATTAAATTTTCTATAGAAAAATTTTATATCCAAAATTTTCTTTAAACAAATTTTATATCAAAAATTTTTTATACAAAAATTTTGTATCGAAAATTTTATATAGAAGAATTTTGTATCAAAAATATTCTATCAAAAATTTTCTATAGAAAGACTTTATATCGAAAATTTTCTATAGAAACATTTTATATCAAAAATTTTCTGTGGAAAAATTTTATATCGAAAATTTTCTATAGAAAAATTTTTTGTTGAAAATTTTTTATAGAAAAATTTTCTATCAAAAAGTTTTTATAAAAAATTTTCTGTGGAAAAATTTTATATGGAAAATTTTCTATAGAAAAAGTTTATGTTGAAAATTTTTTATAGAAAAATTTTCTGTCAAAAATTTTATGTCTATAGAAACATTTTATATCAAAAAGTTTTTATAAAAAATTTTCTTTAAAAAAATTTTTATGGAAAATTTTCTATAGAAAAATTTTATATCAAAAATTTGCTTTAAAAAAATTGCGTATCGAAAATTTTCTATAAAAATTTTTATATCGAAAATTTTCTCCAAAAAATTTTTTATCAAAAATTTTCTATAAAAAAAATTTATATCGTAAATGTCTTACGAAAAAATTTTATATCGAAAATTTTCTATAGAAAAATTTTATATCTAAAATTTTCTATACAAAAACTTTTTATCGAAAATTTTTTATTGAAAAATTTTTGTAGAAAAATTTTTAATTGAAAAATTTTCTTTAATTGAAAATTTTGTATAGAAAAAAATTTTGTATAGAAAATATATTAAAAGTCAAAAATTTTGTATAAAAAGGTTTACATCGAAAATTTTTTATAAAAAATCATATATTGAAATTTTTTACAAAAACTTTTTTCTATAAAATCTACATAAAATTTTCTATAAAATTTACAGAAAATTTCCTATTAAAAAATTTTATACCGAAAGTTTTGTATAAAAAAATTTAATATCGAAATTTTTTTTTAAAACTTTTATATCAAATTTTTTTTTTTAATAATTTTCAAAAATTTTCTATAAAAATATTTTATATCTAAAATTTCCTATAAAAATCTTTATGCCGAAAATTTTCAATATAAAAATTTTGTACAGAAAATTTTTTAATTAAGAAATTTTATACCGAACATTATTTAATTAAAAAATTTTATACCGAAAATTTTCAATAAAAAAATTTTATACAGAAAATTTTTTAATTAAAAACTTAATACTAAAAATTTTCTGTAATAAATTTTATTCCGAAAATTTTCTATAAAAAAAATTTATACTGAAAATTTTCTATTAATAATTTTATACAAAAAAATTTCTTAAAAAAAATTTTGTATCGAAAATTTTCTATTAAAAAATTTAATTCAATTTAAAAAAAATATATATCGAAATTTTTTATAAAAACTTTTATATCAAAATTTTTTTTTAATAACTTTATATCGAAAATTTTCTGTAAAAATATTTTATATCTAAAATTTCCAATAAAAATGTTTATGCCGAAAATTTTTTAATTAAAAAATTTTATACCGAAAATTATCAATTAAAAAAGTTTATACAGAAAATTTTTCAATTAAAAACTTTATACTTAAAATTTTCTGTAAAAAATTTTATTCCGAAAATTTTTTTATAAAAAAAATGTATACTGAAATTTTTCTATTAATAATTTTATACAAAAACTTTTTTTTTCAAAAATTTTGTATCGAAAACTTTCTATTAATTTAATACCAAAAATTTGCTATAAAAAAATGTTATACCGAAAATTTTCTATAAAAAAATTTTATATTGAAACATTTTTATAAATAAATTTTTCTATTAAAAAAAATTGTTATTGAAAAATTTTTATAAAGACTTAATATTGATAAAATCTTGAAACTACCTACCCTAATACACATCCATAGAAATTCTGTTATTTTACTGTTTATGTCCTCATCCTTATTTTGCCCTAGTTTTTTCTTTAATATTGTTGTTGTTTTTTTTGTTGTTGATTTTTTCGTTTATTTCAATAACACACGCATTGGCACACAGGCACGTACATTTGATCCTGTTTGTGCTCAAACGACCCAGTCACTTTAAAAATTCTTTTGGATTCCTTTTCAGCATCAAAGCCCTGAAACTTATTGTTCGTCGATGTTTTACAATTTAACGCTTTTAGTACTTGATGATGGTATGTGTTGCGTTACGTCTTGTGGTTGTTAATACGAATATTTTAATGCTTAACTTTTTTTTATTTTGCTTTGGCATTCGAATACTTTAAGTTCTCAAAAGCATTAGCAACACGTTTTATTTTTAGGAATTTTATGACTTTAATTTGATGTTAAGGATTTGAATTTACAATAGTAGAAGAGGTATAGATAGAGGTAGGTGCTTTTTCAAGGAGAGTAAGAAAACATATTTGATTGATTGAATGTTTTCTTATGGAGTTAATTTTGGCGATGAAGGTTTTCAGGGTTAACTATTTTTTGAAGTTAATGTAAGTTTGATGTCAAGGATTTTTGGCATTTAAAAAAAGTTTAAATGTATTATTATTTTTAGGAGTATTTAATAAAATAGGTGAAGAAAATTACATTAGAAATATTAAAAAATGTTGCAAATAACTAAAGCGTTTAATTCAGAAGTTTTTTTTTATCTCAACTTCACATTTTAAAATTTTAGCTTATATTTTACTTTCTATCATTTTGAATAGAAAGTTTAATAAAATGAATATTTTCTAAAGTATTATAATTTTGAACACATACCCTTATATATTCAATTTCTCTTACCAACATAATAACTTAGGTTATTATCGAATTCATAAATGTCATTTTTGGAGTTATGTTGTTATTAAATGTCACGCATCTTAAAATTTCATTTCATTTTAATAGACTTCATAAAATACACTCTCGTATGTTTAGAAATTTTGAAGTCGTGTAAAAGTTTGTTATCAAGTTATTTTATTGATACGTGTCAAAGTAAAAGATTTTGCATCCTTATTTTTGAAATTTAATTAAAATTTCTTCCTTCATATTTACACGAAATCCTTTAGCAAAGTAAATTAATTTGTTACACGTGGCGTATGAGCTTTATGAGATCAAAAATTAATAATACGTATGAGTAAAGAGTGCTCTAAATAAAATTTGTAGTTGGATTTTCTTAAATAAAAATCAAAACTTTTAATATAAAAACTCTACAAAATACGCAAATATAATAACATATTATACAAAATCATTTAGCATTAAAATGTTTACTTAGTACTCGGGTTTTGCAAAATTATCGACTTTTTTCGGAAACCCTCCCATTAAAGATTTTACAGTTGCTTCTGATACCTTTTTGGAGCATGTGTTCCACCTGCGCTTAAAATCGGACATGTTCTTGGAAATCTTTCCTGTGTTCTTCAATTCCTTTTTTACCAGAGCCCAATACCTTTCCACAGGCCGAAGTTAGGTGGATTTGCCTCTCGTGGTACAAAAATGACATTATTCTTTGAGTACCACTCAAGTGCCTTTTTTCCATAATGGCATCATGCCAAATCGGACCAAAAAAATGTAGTCACTCTGCGCTCTCTTAAAAAGGGTAACAGCCGTTTTTATAGGCACTCCTTTATATAAATTTCTGTGTTTATTGTGCCATATGCCACAAATACTTTACTTCTTTTGCCACAACTGCAAATAGCTTGCCACACGAGAAACTTCTTAGGGAATTATGTTTGTTTTTTTGTGCGAAACTCTTGCCGAACATTGCCCCGTTTATCAACAACATAAAAATCTTGACCAGGAAGTTGAGAAAAGTCTGCCAGTACGTATGTTTCATCATCCATCACACAACAGGTGTATTTTTTTATAAAATCAGACTTCAATTTTTTCGCTCGTTTTTTTGCTTCTAAGTTCTTTATAGCATTGCGATCTGGAAACTTTTGGACTTTGTATGTCTTCAGTCCAGCATAAGCTTTGACTCTATGTGTAAAATTCGTAGAACATTTCACCGTACGAGCTGCTTTTCTTAAATAAGTGTTAGGCGCTCTTCGAAAGAGTCGCTCGACTTCTTTTGCCTTACCAATATATGTAGGACCTTTTTTCCTCCCTGATCCAGGTTTTCTTTCAATGCTCAGGTTTTCCTTATACCGTCTGATGGTATTAGAAACCGTTCGAGGGTCAACTTTCAAATTTTTAGCTATTTTTTTAAAAGTACATGACGGATTTTTTTGAAAAATTTTAATTACATTTTCACGAACTTTTTTTTTCGCAGTCCATTTTGATTGAAATAACTATTGAAAATTAATAATTTCTAAAATAATAGTATCTGACATATCTATAGAAACTAACTTGATCAAAAAATAAATTATTTCTTGCACTATGGATAAATTTTGTCTAAAATAGTAAATGCATATTTTTTTTAGAACACTCTTTATGATTTAAACTTTTATAAAGATATACAGACTAGAAATACAGATTTTAAATTCTTATAAATTAACACGTTTGTGATTATAAGAATAACAAACATTTACAAATATATGTGAATTATAGCCTAAATATTTTTTTTAATTTTTCCGACTCGATGCAAAATGAAACTAGATTCAATAGGAAATAATACCTTCAACTGGAATTTTTTAAACGGCTCCTTATCATTTTAAGTGAGTCATTAAAAACAAACAACATTTAATGTTAAGTAAATTTTTCTGAGAAAAAAATATGTGAGCATTAATTATTTCTCGGAAAATTTTTAAATACTCGTGAAAAATATTGAAACAAAAATTCCCAGAAAATTTACTTAATGTTTTGAAGACATATCTGAAGTAATAAATTCTTAAAACTCATAAATATTATTTTGTAAAAGTTTAAATAACTCCATCCTCAGTCCTCCAATTGGAAAGAGTTAATAACAAAATTACCTCATAAAGTTGAAGATATAAAACATTTACAAATTTATTGAAAATATCAAGAATTTTGAATAAAAATCGACGAAAAAACATAAAAACGAGCTTTACTTCAAGTCGCAACTCGACTAAAAATTTTGTTAGGAAATACTAAAAACTTTAAATCGAGGATATTTTGTTGAATAGACGAGAAGCTAAAAAAATTAACTGGATCCACAGTAAAACTAAATTTTTTTGTGAAAAATTCGAAATTTTGAAAATTTCCTATAAAAATAGGAAATTTACATCTATATCAAAAGGAATTTTTCAAAATTTCCTATAAAACAAAGAAATTTTAAAAATCCTATCAAAATAGGAAATTTTCAAAACAAAATCTTTGTAGAAAATTTGTGGAAATAAAAATTTTTATAGAAAATTTGTGGATAAGAAAATTTTTATAGAAAATTTTTCGATACTAAAACTTCTATAGAAAATTTTTCGATATAAAAATTCTTTAGAAAATTTTTCAATATAAAAATTTCTGTAGAAATTTTTCAGTATAAACTTTTTGATATAAAAATTTTTATAGGAAATTTTTCGACATACACATTTTTAGTAGAAAATTTGTGGATATAAATATTTCTATAGAAAATTTCTTGATATAATAATTTCTACAGAAAATGTTTCGTTACAAAAATTTCCTATAAAAATAGGAAGTTATGAAACCATTCTATAAAAATAGGAAATTTTGAAAATATCCTATAGATAGGAAATTTCCTATAAATAAAAGAAATCTTGAAGATTTTCTATAAAAAGGAAATTTTAAAAATTTCCAATAAAAATAGGAAATTTATAAAATTTTCCATAAAATTAATAAACTTTGAAAATCCCCTATCAAAATAGAAGATTTTCAATATAAACACTTATAGAAAATTTGTGGACATAAAAATTTTTATAAAGAATTTGAGGATAAGAAGATTTCTATAGAAAATTTTTTGATATAAAAATTTCCTATAAAAATACGAAATTTCAATATAAAAATTTTTATAGAAAACCACTGGAAATAAAACTTTTTATAGAAAATTTGTTGATAAGAAAACTTCTGTAAAAAATTTTTCGATATAAAAATTTCTATAGAAATTTTTTCGATATAAAAATTCTATAGAAAATTTTTCAATATAAAAATTTATTTAGAAATTTTTTATAAAAAATTTTTCGCTATAAAAATGTTTGTAAAAAATTTTTCAATATAATTTTGAAAATTTCCTAAAAATAGAAAATTTTGAAAATTTCCTATAAAAATAGAAAATTTTGAAAATTTCCTATAAAAATAGAAAATTTTGAAAATTTCCTATAAAAATAGAAAATTTTGAAAATTTCCTATAAAAATAGAAAATTTTGAAAATTTCCTATAAAAATAGAAGATTTTGAAAATTTCCTATAAAAATAGGAAATTTTGAAAATTTCCTATAAAAATAGGAAATTTTCAAAAATTTCCTATAGAAATAGGAAATTTTGAAAACTTCGTATAATAATAGGAAAAACTTCGTATAAAATAGGAAATTTTGAAAATTTCCTATTAAAATAGGAAATTTTGAAAATTTCCTATTAAAATAGGAAATTTTGAAAATTTCCTATTAATATAGGAAATTTTGAAAGTTTCCTATAGAAATTTTGAAAATAAAAATTTTGAAAAATTCCTATTAAAATAGGAAATTTTGAAAAATTCCTATTAAAATAGGAAATTTTGAAAATTTCCTATAAAAATAGGAAATTTTGAAAATTTCCTATAAAAATAGGAAATTTTGAAAATTTCCTGTAAAAATAGGAAATTTTGAAAATTTCCTATAAAAATAGGAAATTTTGAAAATTTCCTATAAAAATAGGAAATTTTGAAAATTTCCTATAAAAATAGGAAATTTTGAAAATTTCCTATAAAAATAGGAAATTTTGAAAATTTGCTATAAAAATAGGAAATTTTGAAAATTTGCTATAAAAATAGGAAATTTTGAAAATTTGCTATAAAAATAGGAAATTTTGAAAATTTCCTATAAAAATAGGAAATTTTGAAAATTTCCTATAAAAATAGGAATTTGTGAAAATTTCCTATAAAAATAGGAAATTGTGAAAATTTCCTATAAAAATAGGAAATTGTGAAAATTTCCTATAAAAATAGGAAATTTTGAAAATTTCCTATAAAAAAAGTAAATTTTGAAAATTTCCTATAAAAAAGGAAATTTTGAAAATTTCCTTTAAAAATAGGAAATTGTGAAAATTTCCTATAAAAATAGGAAATTGTGAAAATTTCCTATTAAAATAGGAAATTTTGAAAATTTCCTATACAAATAGGAAATTTTGAAAATTTTCTATACAAATAGGAAATTTTGAAAATTTCCTATATAAATAGGAAATTTTGAAAATTTCCTATACAAATAGGAAATTTTGAAAATTTCCTATAAAAATAGGAATTTTTGAAAATTTCGTATAAAAATAGGAAATTTTGAAAATTTCCTATAAAAATAGGAAATTTTGAAAATTTCCTATAAAAATAGGAAATTTTGAAAATTTCCTATAGAAATAGGAAATTTTGAAAATTTCCTATACAAATAGGTAATTTTGAAAATTTCCTATAAAAATAGAAAATTTTGAAAATTTCCTATAAAAATAGGAAATTTTGAAAATTTTCTATATAAATAGGAAATTTTGAAAACTTCCTTTAGAAATGGAAAATTTTGAAAATTTCCTATAAAAATAGGATATTTTAAAATTTCGTATAAAAATAGGAAATTTTGAAAATTTTCTATAAAAATAGAAAATTTTGAAAATTGTAAAATGTATAAAAACTAGTAGTGAACAGAAAACCTTCAAACCTTTACCAAATATGGGTTTGTTGTATTTTTATTTTAAAAATAATAAAAATAGTTTTTAACAAAAATCTTTTATGTATAAAATTTCTTAGAAAGAAAAATGTATTATAAATCCCCAACATAGTATCAAAAACATGTAATTTTTGAATATTACAATTTATTTCAAGTTATAAAAAAACGAAATACCAGGAATTTTGTTTTAACTCTAAAAACTATATTTTTCTTTTGAAGAAAATAAAAATGATTGATTATATGTCATTTTCGTAACAAGTTGACAGTTTTGAATATATCAAAGATTTTTCTTCAAACCAAGATTTCTTTGATACAAATTTTACTCGCTTAATATTTTTTCTGCTAAACTAAACAAACATTTTTGCAAATGATACCTCAAATATATTGAGGGGATATCTTTAATTCTACTTAAAACAGTTAAAGGAAATGGCATTGTCACCCAGGAAGCATAAACTAAATAAATATTGATTTTCCGTTTATAACTGTTGGCATGTTGTTTCGTATAATTAATCATTGAATAGATTTTCCTTTCCTAGGAGAAAAGTGTTTGTTTTGTATCCTTAGG
The DNA here is from genome assembly GCA_933228675.1 of Stomorhina lunata. NCBI lineage: Eukaryota > Metazoa > Arthropoda > Insecta > Diptera > Rhiniidae > Stomorhina > Stomorhina lunata. Next base: position 96,926,777 of record OW121743.1, on the reverse strand, counting down.
AAAATCCAGTTTCCTTATCTGTTTAGTTTTAGCTTTATTGAGGTTTTTTTATTGTATTTCCAATCTTTATATGTATATTATAGGGATTTTTTTATTTCTCATTCTGCTGTTGCTTTAATGTGTGTATGTGTGTTTCATTTACAAATACTTATACGAAGGCCTCTGACACGTACAAAGTATTTATAATAAAAAAAAGTGAAAAAAGTAGAAAATTACACTGTAAATCAAATTACTTTATTTCACTTTGTGTTGTCATGTTATGTTATATTGATTGGTAGCATTTCAGTTTATGTATTTTCTTACTTTTATTTTATCAATTTCGTTAGCCCTATAATGGCCAGTTTTAAGAGTTGAAAGAGAAAAGGTATTAAAATTTGAAATCCTATATTTTTTTTCGTTATATAAAGCTTTAATTTATATTGATTTGCATGGAAAAATATGTACATTTTAGTACTGTCGTTAAAATTTGATTTTAACATAAATTGTTTAATATTTATTTACAACAAGTTTTGTTTATTTTAAAAGAATACTTCTTCAGTTTCAATATTTATTTGTTTTCAATTCCCACATATAATTATAATGTTCTAATTTGCATATTACACAGGTCAACAAAATTTGAGGCACTAGATTTGTTGACCATATCTAGATGACTTTGGTCTATTTAATCTGAAAGTGATATTAGTTTTTCATAGTTTTCTCTAGTTCTTGAGATATAATTTTTTTTGAAAACCATGTTATTTGCAAATAAGGTTAATATAACTCCAAGACGACTGGCTATATTGAGCTAATAAGAAAAACGCAAATTCAAATACAGTTTTATCATTAAGTTGTCCTCACATTCTTCATTACCCTCTTAGTCGTTTTAGAGATATTATAAATTTTACATCGAAAAAATGTTTCTTTTAAAATATTTTAATATTAATCAGGCATACTTCTCTCAGACAATGAGCTGCATCCGATTCTATTTTTAGACTCATTGAAAATGACCTACATCTTAACTCCGGCTCAGAACGGCAAATGCATTAGTTAGAGTAGTTTTACATAGCCTAATACTCTATAACCAGTGGCTAGCTGAGTTATGAGGTGAACCGCCGCTTTTTTGGAAATATATTTTTTTTCTAGTGGGTCTGGCCGGAATTCGAACTTGGGACCTCTGGTATGCTAGGCAGATGACTATACCCCGGCGGTTCACCAGCATAGGTGGAAAGGGTATTATAAGTTTGTGTTGATGTATGAAACGCTTAGAAATATTGGTTTAAGACCCACCTTTAAGTATAGCAATAAACTTCGAATCACTTCCTTAGTTGACTTAACGATATCAATTCGTCCGTCTGGCAGGACCCCCATATTATTCATGTAATCAAAGTACAGGTCGAAATGCTAAAGATAATTAAATCAAATTTGGAAAAGATAATATATTTGATAGTGGGACTATGAATATTGAAATACATCAAAATCGGTCCATTATTTATGGTACCTCCCATAGGTCCCACTTCACGGAATATATATTTTGGCCACAAATATCAATATTTTTTAATGAAGTTTAAAACAAATACTGCTTATGTGAACATAAATCATTTTACCAGATTTCGTTGAAATCGGTCCACATTTGACCATAGCTCCTATACAAACTCTTCTGTCAAAAATCAAAATAAAACGCTCCTAAATCTGAAGGTAATCGGTTCACATTTGATCCTCATATTAGTCCAAATGACGGAAACAGCTTAAATATATAAGTTCTTAGAAAATGGTTGGTGAAAATGATGGCAAAATTTAGCGAATGTTTGTCTTTATACACGAAAAAGAACGCCTTTGACCTTAATTGTGAAGGGTATCGTATGGTCCCTTTATCTTACTTGTTTTTATTTATATTAGAAATCCAGAAAAATATTCCATCCTTTCTTTACTTAATTTTTAATAAAACCTATAGTTCTTAATCGATCATAAACCAGGCGTAGGCAGCCCATACCACCAGAAGCCGAAGACTTGGTAATTTTCGTAAATATCACGACCAATAATATAACTCGTGAAAATGAGTATTAAGAGATTTTTTATATTTTTTAGATTAAAACATATTTTTAAGATATTTTTGATACAAACATATATTTTGAAAAAAATTATTTTTTATTGAAAAAATTTATAGAAAAATGTTTAGCAGAAAAATTTTTGATAAACTAATTTTGTATAGAAAAATTTTTGATAAAAAATTTTTTATAGAAAAATTTTTGATAAAAAAATTTTGTATCGAAAAATTTTTCATAGAAAATTTTCTATAGAAAAAGTTTTGATAAAAATATTTAAAAAAAAGTAATAGAAAACTTTTTCTTTTATTTTAGTTAAAGTAAAAATGATTTTTTTGTTCTGTTCTCTTTGCGCCGGCCTCTGATCATAGCAATTTATAGACAAATTTTTGATAAAAATATTTTTTCTTTGGAAAATTTTTCGGTAAAATTTATTTTTTATTGAAAATTATTCGGTATAAATTTAAAAAATATTATTCTATCGAAAAATTTACTCAAAAAAAAAAAAAAAAAAAATTTTTCTATAGAAAAATTTTCGAACAAAATTTTTTTCTATAAAAAAAATTTGAAATGAAAATTTTTTTAGAAAAATTCTCGATAAAAATATTTTTCTATATAAAAATTTTTAATAAAAAAATGTGCTATAGCAATATTTTTGATGAAAGCATTTTCTATAAAAAATTTTTGAAGAAATAAATTTTCTATAAAAAAAATTTTATTAAAAAATTTTTGATAAAAAAATTTTCTATAGAAAAAATTTCCATGAAAAATTTGTGATAAAAAAATTTTTTATAAAAAAATTTTTGATAAAAAAATTTTATATTGAAAAATATTTAATAAAAAAATTTATATATAGAAAAATTTTTAATAAAAAAATTTTATATAGAAAAATTTGCAATAAAAAATTTTTTGTTGAAAAATTTTTGATAAAAAAATTTTATATAGAAAATTTTTTGATAAAATTATTAAAAAAAATGGAGTAGAATACTTTTTTCTTTTTAAACATCAGAATTACACATTCAAAAAATTAATACCTATAAATAATTTTTTTGTTTTGTTCGTTCGTGCCGACCTCTGATCACAATAGGATGTAGCTCGTTTTGTTTGGAACATATCTCTATATATAACAGCAGTAAAAGAATGGAAGATTTGTTTTCATTTATATTTTTTATGATTTTAAAAAAAACAAAATATTAAAAAAACAACTTTTTTTTGTTTAAATTGTAGAATATCTCAGTAACTGCTGATTAAAAAATATTGTTAGTATTACTTAAAGACAATACTTTCGCCAAATTTTGTTTTTTTACTTATTAAATAGGGCAAGTCGTTTTGTAGTTGTATTAGTATTAGTCGTGCAAAACCTCTTTTTCGAAAAAATGTATATCTCGAAAACTAGAGCTACAAAAAGCTTAATTTTTGTGTAGCTGTGTTATTTGTTGATATATTGATGATTTTATATACATGTAGGACTATTTTAAGGGAATAATTAAATTGAAAATTTTCATTAAATTGTATTTCAGAATATTGACCCAGTCTATGTGTTACTCAAATGCAAAGTTTGTCTTTTTTAATAAAACATGTCCTAATTTGTATTAATATATATACAGCCCCGTAATAACACGGTGCAACATGAAAAAAAATAACCACATACGGACACCACCACGAGATAGAGGATCAAAAAAAAGAAGATACGTGTCTTTCAGTTTTGTCAAATGTCCTCCCCTTTTTTGTGGGCGGGGCCTTAAAAATTTGGGCCTCTTTGTCATTTTTGCAATAAAGTGTTCATCTTCTCAGGCTCATATCTTCCGAACCGTTAGGAATTTTGATTTACTTTTTGAAACAAAGTTGTAGCTATTGTCATGAGGAATAAAAATAGTGAACACAAAAAATCAAAAAAACGCCATCTTGAATATCAAAATCGCAAAAAAACTAAAAATAATCGATTTTTTTTTAGGCTTTTTTCACATGTTCAGGTTCCTACGTAGCAAACCGTTCAAAATTTAAGAAAACAATATACAACAAAAATAAAGCTAAGACCTCACTTAAAAACTTTGTAGAACATACAAACATCCTAGGAATGATCCTTAACACAGTAAAGGTAGCGCTAAGGTAACCATAAAAATTAAAAATTTCCCGAAAAAATGTTATTTTTAATGTTTTTTTTACTTCAACAAGAAAAAATATAACCATATATAGTACAAATACCGCTACGTGATGAAAGACAAGAAAGCCCATATCTTCCAGTTTTGGCCCAATTCACCACCATTTAACAGCATTTAGGTAGCGCTTAAGTAACGACAAAAGTGAAAAATTCAAAAATTAGCTCTTGTCATAAAAAAGAAAAATTCTCAACATATAAAAAATTAATCTTCAAGATCACAAAATTTTTAAAAATTGATTTTTTACCTGGTTATGGACAGGTTAAAAATTCAAGAAACAGTCACCTAGAAAAGATACATTTTTATTGGACAACTTTTTTGAATCATTCATACGAACATTATATGAATGATCCTCAATATCGTTTAGGTAGCGCCTTGGTAACCGCAAAAGTGAACTACTTTTTAGGCTAGGTAGCGCTTAGGAAAAATTAAAAAAGTAAAAAAATCAGCTCTTGCCATAAAAAACCAAAAATTGATTTTTTACCTAACCAGGTCCATAGGTAGCAAACCGTTCATTCAAGAAACAATCATGAAACCCTGGACGCAATATATAAGTGATATGATGTTCGCACCGAGGCATTACAAAACACGACGTAAACGAGAGCTCAGCGGTGAAAGTTATACGATTTCAATATGCAGTGTGAAAAAATTAATTTATTTTGCTACGTTTGCGGTCATCAAATTAGAAAAAACAAATATGGAAAAGAAAAGAATCTTCTAACTAGCGAATTCAGAAGAGCATATACGTTGTTTTTCGACGAAGTAGACTTGACCAGCGAAAATTACACACCTAATATAGTGTGTCGCCAATGCTATAACAATCTCATGGCATGGTTGAGTGGAGCAAAATTTAGTATGAAGTATTGTAAACCGGTAAACTGGATTTATCGCCCAGGTGCTCATGATGTAAACATTTGCTATGCATGCGTAAATTACACAAGTGGAATGAATCGACATGGTGAGAAGAATAAAATTTATAAAGCAACTGCAACAGCTACACTACCAGTGCTTGCACCTGAAAATTTTGTACCGCCAAGGCCACCAAGTACAGATCTCAGGACAGAATTTACAGGAATGAATACTGAAGGTGGTATTACTTATGAAGATCCGTTTGACGCCGATTATGAGCCTCAACAAGGAAGAGATGGACCACAACTAATAACACAAATGGAAATGGATTTCATTGTGGCCATATTGGGATTATCGCAGCGGCTTGCCATATTTTTGACAGCGTTTTTAAAGCAAAGAAAATTAACACTTGCTAACGTTAACTCTTCGGCATACCGGAAACGTCAAGCTGAATTTCAGAACTTCTACACTCTACATAATGACAATTCGTTCGCTTACTGCAACGATATAAAAGCTTTGGTGGTAAAAATGGGAATAAACTACATCGCTAGTGAGTGGAGATTATTTATTGATAGTTCTGTTTCAAGCTTGAAGGCAGTGTTATTGCATATGTCGAACCGAAAACCTTGCATTCCGCTAGCAATCGGTGTCAACATGGAAGAAAACTACGAAACATTGAAAAATATTATGGAAAAAATCAAATACTACGAAAATAAATGGAAGATTTGCTGTGATTTGAAGGTCATCAACATTATGCAAGGGATCATTGATAAAGGCGGCTTTCCCAAATTCTTTTGTTTTCGTTGTAATTGGGATTCGCGATCTCTGAATCAATTCGAATGTAATTCGTGGACATCAAGAGGAAATGTGGAGGAACAAATGAAAGAACATAGACTGAAAAATGCACCTTTGATTGACAATACTCATGATATCTTGCTGCCACCGCTCCACATTAAATTGGGAATTGTTAAAAAATTCATCGAAGTGGCTGTTATAAATTGTCCAAATGCATTTGACTATTTGAAAAGTGTTTTCCCAAAGCGTAGCGATGACAAAATTAAGAAAGGTATGTATTGTAGTAAACTAAATCCTATATTTTCCACCTTATTGTATATTTACTTTTCTTTTCTGTTTCTTTTTTTATCGTTTGATAGGAGTACTTAATGGCCCAGACATTAGAAAGCTTTTCAAGACAAATTTTGAGTCAGCGCTTGATGAAAATCATTCAATGGCATGGATTTATCTTCAACGTGTATGCACCAGAGTCTTGGGAGGGGATCGAGACGCTGAGCCGGAAGCAAGAGAATGGGTGAAAGAAATGCTGTATTATTTTGAGAAAATCGGCGCATCGATGACATTAAAGCTGCACTTTCTTCATTTTCATTTTGACGATTTTATGAAGCAACTGTCTACTGAATCCGATGAGCAAGGAGAACGGTTTCATCAAACCACAATGCCCATGGAAAAACGGTACAAAGGCAAAAAACTAGACGCATTGCTTGGAGAGGTAATATCAAATATATTGATGTATTGCTTTGTATTCCTTTTTTGATTTTTGTTTTTATTTCAGGTATGTTGGTGGAGCCACAAGATTACCCTGTATGATGTCAATGAAGTATTTCAAGAAGAAAAAGCTTATGATGGAGGGCAGTCTGGAAGCAACGTACCCGTGCGCACCCTAAGTTCTGAATCAGAGTCAGATTCGGATGATTCGGACGACGAATTGGATCCACAACTTAAGAGAGTGCTATTTACAAGTCCAGGGCCATCAACTTTATAAACATGACACAAATATTTATTTATTTTATTTATTTCCATATTTATTTATCTTATTTTTGTGATATATGCCATTGTATATTAATGTTGAAATAACAACAAAAAAAAATTAAAATAAAAAAATTTTACACATACGAAATGAAATTAAATCAAATGAAATTATTTTTGTATTAGAAATTGAATGTTCTAAAAAGTTGTTTAATTAGATCTTATGTACATTTTTGTAGCTTATTGTTTTCTTGAATTTCGAACGGTTTGCTACGTATGGACTTAAACATGGGAAAAAAGGTAAAAAAATTGATTTTTTTAAATGACGTTTTTTTCATTTTATGTGTTCACAATTTTTGTTCTTTACAAGGGTTATACAATATCTTTGCCTTAAAGAGAAAATGAAAATTCCACTCGGTTTGCAAAATATGCGCCTGAGAAAATGATTACTTTTTTAATGACACCAAGACCTCAAATCTTTGGGGGCCTCTGAAAAAACTCCATGACTTGGGGCAAAACTAGAATATATGGTCTTTTTTGTCTTTTATCACGTAGTTGTATTTGTATATGGTTATATTTTTAATTGTTGAAGTAAAAAAAAATAAGCATTGAAAATATCATTTTTTTGGGAAATTTTTAATTTTTATGGTTTCCTTAGCGCTACCCTTACTGTGTTAAGGATCATTCCTAGGATGTTTGTATGTTCTACAAAGTTGTTAAGTGAGGTCTTAGCTACATTTTTGTAGTATATTATTTTCTTAAATTTTGAACGGTTTGCTACGTATGAACCTGAACATGTAAAAAAAGCCTAAAAAAAATCGTTTTTTTTTAAGTTTTTTGCGATTTTGATTTCTAAGATGGCGTTTTTTGATTTAATGCGTTCACAATTTTTATTCCTCATGACAATGGCTACAACTTTGCCTCAAACAGTAAATCGAAATTCCTAACGGTTTGGAAGATATGAGCCTGAGAAGATGACCACTTTTTTGCAAAAAAGGCAAAGAGGCCCAAAATCTTTAGGGCCCCGCCCACAAAAAAGGGGAGGACATTTGACAAAACTGAAAGACACGTGTCTTCTTTTTTTTGATCCTCTATCTCGTGGTGGTGTCCGTATGTGGTTATTTTTCCATGACCTAAAAAATTACACACAGTGTATATTAGGGGGACCATTGTTTTGCAAAAGTTTAAAATGCTTATTTTAATCTTTAGGATAAGCCAAATGAAATTTAGAATCAATCGGAGAATATTAAGCCGCCAGACCATTTTAAAAAAATATAAATCGCGAATATTTTTTAACCCTCTGTGACTGACATGTAGTCTTGCAGACACCAACAAAGTCAAAGTTTTAGAAAGAAATTTTCACTATGAACTTAAATAAAAAAAATTGTTTCCAAAGCGTATTTTGGAAGCCATGTTAATGCTGTTTGGTAGTCCACAACGTCAATAGAACTCTGATTCCTATATCATGTCAGTCGTAGAGGGTTAAAATAGGTCACAAATTTAGAAAATGAGTATTATTTGAAATCTCTCCTAAAAGTCAAAATATTGAAAAATAATTATTAAAAAATAATTAAGATCAAAACAAGTAAGAGTGTTATATTCGGCTGTGTCAAATATAATATACCCACCATAAAATTGTATTGAATTTAGAAAGATATCTCATATAACCATGAGGGTACAACTAATTCAAAATGTGGACAAAATTCGAAAAGTAATACGGCAGGTCCATATATTCTTTTAAGAGTTCCTAATGTATCCACCGTATATAAAGTCTGGATTTAACATTGATTGATAGCTATCCAATTTTCTTGGTGAAATCTCAATATATTGAATGTACCACCAAATCTTTTTGGTTATAGATATAAAAAGAAATATATAAGAACTGTAGACAAACGTCGACTGACTGTCACAAAATTTTACACAGTAGCTGGTATTTATATAAAGCTTATTTTTGTGGCCATAGGTGTCATAGTTTCGAATTAAATAGCTTTTAATTGGCATTTGCTACATTTTTTTTGGTTTCCGGGAGTGTTTTTTATTTGAAAGCTATAGTCGAATATAGATCGATTCCTATAAAATTTGATAGACTGACCAATAGTTGCGTAAAACTTCTCAATTCTAAATTTAGTCGTCATAGCACAATTACAATTATATTCAATTTATCAGCATTAATATATTTCCCGGGGCGGGGTTATATGGGAGCTCGAAGTAAATGTTAACCGATTTCGCCCATTTTCAATACACAACTTTTCCAAGATATCGAAAATACTTTTGTAAAATTTGGTCAATCTTGCTCTTTTGGTTAAGGCGCTACACTATGGTATTTTTGGTGCAAAAAAAAAACATTTTTTGACAACTGCTTTTGAAAAATCTAATGATGCAGTTCCATAGAAAAGTGTCTAGATAATAAGGATCAATGATTGTTTTAAAGAAAAAGTTATATGATTTGTTATCAAAAACGTATTGAAATGAGCTTAATGTTCTAAAAAGAAAAGTGATAAAATTGTTCATCAAACTCAGTAGCTCATGAGTAGAATATAGTTTCACAGCTTAAAACTTGATTTCAACTTGATTAAGGTACAGAATCTTGGTTTTAGTTTGAAAAAGAAAATAATTTATTCTCGTATATAGTTTAGGAGATATCTGCAAATTAAAAAAGCAAAATTCAGTGTTTTCGTTTTTTTTAGACAAGAACTAAATTGGCTCGGCTTTTTTCGGTGCTCCCACCATAACCATGTGAAAGTTTACCGATAGTAGAACAAAGTTCAAAATTTTATGAAAAAAGTCATATAAATTGTTATATATAATTTAACCAAAAAGTGTTGCAGTCATTTAGGCGGAGCTTTTTAATAAAATTGCATTTAAGCTCAACTAATAGATTTGTGCCGAATTTCGTCAAATTCTGTTGAGAATTGCGGCTTATATTTAAAAGCAGTGAAGTAAAAAATGGGTATCCTAAGCGGGTACCCCAAGGTGTGGACGGATTTCAACCAAAATTTGGTAAACTCATTGTTGGATAACTTATAGACGAGTGCCAAATTTTTTAAAATTCTGTTGAGAATTCTGGCTTATACATTGATAACAATACTAAGTACCTCAAAGAGTCAAAGGATCTCAACTAAAATTAGAATAACTCTTTCTTGGATCAATTAATTCAAATTCTGATGAGAATTGCGTCATTGAAAAAATGAAAAGTGAGGATCCAAGGCAGGTACCCAAGGAGTAAACTGATTTCAACCAAAATTAGTAGACCTCTTTCCTAGATCAGCTTATAGACATGCCGAATTTCATCAAATTCTGTTAAGAATTGCGGGTTGTACATAAAAAAAAAAAAAATAAGTGAAAAATGGGGATAAAGGACAGGTACCCCAAGGGGTGGTCTAATTTAACTAAAGTAAATAGAGCTCCTTTTGAAATTAACTAATAGACGTTCTGTTGAGAATTTCAACTTGTACATTGAAAAGAAAATTGGTGGAAAGTGGGGGTCCAAGGCAGGTACCCCAAGGAGTCAATGAATTTCAACCAAAATTGGTAGACCTTTTTTAATTTAACTAATAGACGTATATTGGAATTTACCAAATTCTTTTTAGAATTGCGACTTTTAAATTGACAAGAAAAATAGGTGAAAAAATGGGAGCCCAAGGCAGGTATTCCAAGGAGTCCACGAATTTTGAAAATTTTTTGAATATTTCTCTTCTATATAATACTGAAGAAAACTTTTGAACTTCGATGTATGAGGAAATACCAGTGTACGCTATTGAGCTTTTATCTGACGGACAGACGGACATAAAGCCCATTTTCTTTTGAACTATGGTCAAATGGTGCTTAATTTAGTGGACATAGCTATTACAGTTTATCATTTATTGGTATAAGTGATAGGAGTTGTGGTTAAAAATAAATCGATTTCGATGAAATTTAATATGGTACCTAGTGCTTATGGAAGACTTCTATATACCAAATTTTATTTTTTTCATAATAGCTGTTATAATTTGTCATTTATAAGCAAATAAGCGATTAGCCTAGACGAGGTTATACGGGAGCTATGGCCAAATGATAATCGATTTAACCCAATTTCAATATCAAAATTTTCGCATTAATGAAGAATATCTTTACAGACAAATAGACAGACAGAGACAGACAAACAGACAGACAGACAGACAGATAGACAGACAGACAAACAGACAGACAGACAGACAGACAGACAGACAGACAGACAGACAGACAGACAGACAGACAGACAGACAGACAAAGAGACAGACAGACAGACAGACAGACAGACAGACAGACAGACAGACAGACAGACAGACAGACAGACAGACAGACAGACAGACAGACAGACAGACAGACAGACAGACAGACAGACAGACAGACAGACAGATAAATTCCTTTTGGTTTTTGAGCCAATATTGAGGACATTGCAAACGGAATGACAATTCTTTTTGATGGTGGGTATAGAAAAAGTTTCTGGGTAAAATCTATTTTTTATTGTCTCATTATTGTACTAACTATAATCGACTTAGAAACATTGACGTGAAACATTTCTTTTGCAAAGAACAGGTGAACCCTAATATACATATACTTGTTACTTTACATATTCAAATACAAAGTATCTAAATATTTATGTATGGCCAGAATAGAAAAAAATAAGCATAAATACACACAAAATTTGCCAAACAAATATTTATGACTACACAGGGCTACTCAACAGGCTGTTGTATTATTCATAATCTTTTATTAGTTTGTTCAGCAGACAGGACCAACCATCATTTTTTTTGACAAATATTTGTAAAACATTTTTGGGATATTTGAAAAATTTTCGAAAATTTCTTTGTTTTTAGTTAAGTTAATAAATACTCTCTCCATATCTTTGATGTTAATATTAAATTTTTAAATAAATTTAAAAAATATTGTATTCATATCCCTTATCTTTATCAGTTTTCAATAAATCTTAAGGGATTTTAAGTTAAGCTTTTTACCATCAATCATTTTTATGTGATTTTATGTCTTCCCAAAAATCAGCGAGATTGAAAACAAAATTTTTGTAAAGTTTTGTGCATAAAATTCATAGTAAATACCCTTGTCAATATCTGTAAATATGATTTTGATAAAATCTGTTCATACATTAACATAACCTGCAGCAAAATTTAAAAAAAAATATTGACACATTTTAACCCATTGTGTATCTAAAGTAAGAGTAAGCATCTATGTAAAGAACTAACAATGACTAAAAAAATTACATATAATTTAATTTACTGATTTTATAGTAATAGAAATATTTGCTTTAAATTGTTAAATTTCCCTTCTTTAAATAAATAATTTTTCAGGAAGTTAATTAACATGAAAAATATACATCTCATAAATCATATTGTCATTAACTACAAGCTTAAAGATTCCCATGAGCTTATTTACTACATCTTTAAACTATAAAATAAAAATTATCTCAGATATTATGAAACTTAAAAATTCTTTTCCCCAAACTATAAAATTTCTCCTATATTTTCTCCTTCGTTAGTTTGTTCATACCTGTGTTGTAACTTAGTTTGTGTTGGTTATGTCTAGAGACAAATGCAAAAAAAATTATATAAATTTTAATGCTCCCTATTAGACTTTTGGAAACTATTAGAGATAAATTTTCTTTCACATATTTCTTCCAGACAGACATATACACGTGTAGGACACATCTATACACACAAATATATGTATACAATTTCTTTCAAATAAGAAACATCATTTAAATATTTGTGCTTTTCAGGTGTTAAATAACCGAAATATTTGTTAACATAACAAATTTGTGTGCAAATTATTTAAAGAAGTATTTGGTACGAGGGGTATGTTAATTTGAGACTTGAACAAATAAATTTTGCAATTTGTTAATTTGATTTTATTTTATACAAAAAATATTAAAAATTCATTAGATTGGATTTTTATCGGCAAGCGACTCATATATATTTTTTCAGAAAATATAAGCAAGTATATTAGGGCGTCTCGAAAAAATAAAGCTCGCCGTACACCATCGAATATAAAGCATTGCTATGAGGTAGTTTCGAAAAAATTTCTTTTAATTTTTTTCGTTGCATATATCGAAAAATGATATATCTTCGGCATTTACAGTCGGATCTCGAAGTGTGATATATCGATGTTGTTGACTCGAGGAGACCAACATTTTTCTCAGGTATCCGGTTCTAGTATTTATCTATCAGACCCCTGTACTTCCCTTGTACTACCTAATGTACCCCTGTACTATCTTAATGTCCCCCTGTACTACCCTAATGTACCACCCTAATATCAGAAAATTAAAGCTCTTAAAAAATCGTTAAACTTTTACTAAGGAAGTTTTTTGATTTTTCAAACCGATCTATTGCAAACAAGGAATTTCTTATTTTGCCGCACATAGGGATCGCCAAAATACATTTTTAGTTATATCTTCGCCATTTACTGTCGGATCTTAAAGTGTAATATATCGATGATTTTGTCTAACGAAGGCCAATGTTTTGCGAGATTAATCATTGACCTTAAATACATTATTCTATATAGTACCTACCCAAGATATCTTAACTCATACAACAAGAACTATAAAAATTTAAAATCTTTTAATTAATTATGTTTTGAAAAGACTCAAGTTTGCTGTATTTTTTTAAACTATTACTAAATTAAATTTTTCTATAAAAAACTTTTCACATTGTAAATTTTTTCGTACAAAATCTTCCTACAATATGTTACAATAGAAAACTTTTAATTGCTAATTTTCTAATTCTATTTTCCGATGGTAATGATATTTTACTAAGCTTTTCCTCTTTATATAGAAAATTTTTCACACCAACTGTCAAATTATGCACTTATATCAATTCTGCTTAAATATCTTTAAGATTTGTTAACTCAAATAAATTTTTCTATAGAATTTTTTTTTTCAACAAAAATTTGTCTGTATCTTTTTTATCAAAACAGAAAATATTTTTGCCAAAAATTTTTGTATAGAAAATTTTTTTACTAAATATTTTCTATAGAAAATGTTTTATCAAAAATTTTTCTATAAAAAATTTGTTCATCAAAAATTTTTTTAAATAAAAGTATTTTTATCGTATCTTTATTATACCCTTCACCACCATAGGTGGAAAGGGTATTATAAGTTTGTGCTGATGTATGTAAAGCATAGAAATATTTGTCTTAGACCCACCTTTTAGTATACCAATAGGCTTAGAATCACTTTCTGAGTCGATTTAGCGTCCTTCCGTCCGTCCGTCTGGCTGGCTGGACCCCCATGTAAACCTTGTAATCAAACTACAGGTCGCAATTCTAAAGATAATTTGATGAAATTTGGCACAGATAATAATGGGACCATGGCTATTGAAATTGGTTAAAATCGGTCCATTATTTATGGTACCTCCCATAGGTCCCACTTACCGGGATTGACATATTGGCCACAAGTATCAATATTTTTTCATGAAATTTAAAACAAATACTGCTTATATAAACTAAAACTACTGTACCAAATTTCGTTGAAATCGGTTCACATTTGACCATAGCTCCCATACAAACTCTTCTTTAAAAACGCACTAAATGAGACAAAAAAATCACTAAAACGCTCGTAAATCTAAAAATATTGAAAATTTTAAGTTTATTTTTTGCACACATAATTTTTGTAACAACTGTAATCAATTTGCCAAATTTTGAGAAAATGTTTGTATGATGGTAAAATTTAGCAAATATTTGTCTTTATACAGGAAAAATAACACCTTTGACCTTAGTGGTGAAGGGTATCGTATGGTCGGGCTTGACCGACTATAGCGCTTACTTGTTTTTATAGAAAATGTTTTTATTGAAAAATTTTCTATAAAATATAGTTTTTATCAAACAATTTTCTAAGATAATAATTTTTATTTAAAATTTCTATAAATTTTATATAAAAAAACAAATTGTTAGATATAACAATTTATTTCTCTTTTGAAAAATATTCCCAATATTTACAAAAACAATAGTGCCGTTGCAACAATGTTCGAGATTATATTTCTTTGTTCTCTTGATTTGTTTCTTGCCTATTTTGTTTTTGTCTTGTCTTCAATAAAGCGGCGCCAACCAAGTCTGTTAATACCAGTGTTGCCACCAACCAAATGTTAAATTACACATGGATCGTGCCAAAATTACACATGAAATTAGGAATTTCACATGATTTTTTTTTGGCCAAATAACATGTTTTGAATTTAATTTAATTAATTTTTTTTGTTAAAAATTAAAAAAAAAACAATCTTTTTTTTATTTCATAATACTTGGAAAGAAAACAGTTAATGTATACTATTTCAAATCGATTTAAAAAAATGAAATACATAACGACTATATTGAAAATCTTCCACTTTTTGTTTAACATTTTTTGTGTAGGTTCAAAAATTGGTCCACCATTAATAACTTTTTGCAAAGTAAGAAACAATCTATCTCCAAAGAATTCTTTAAATCAAAAAGTTTGCAAATCGACATTGAAGACTGAAAATCTGTTTGTTAAACATATATGTCACCTTCTCCGAGAAAGAGGACCTAGTGCATGGAAATAAAGTTTTGAGAAAAACTAAAAAATTAAATTTTAATGTTATTTTTATTTTTATCGATTTCCACGTTCGTTTTGTATGTTTTTATGGCAAATAAATTTTTATCAGAAATCTAACTTATTTCATCTTATTCTAAACCCTTTTAGGTACCAGAATCCACTGCTAACTCTAAACCCGTTTTTTGACACACTAGGTTCCTTTTATCGGAAAAGGTCACATATAATGATTGAAAAGTTTGGGCAATTTTGTGATCAACAATATCCGCAATTGAATAAATATCGTCACTTATGGCCTGTTTTTATAATTGGTTTCACACAGAAACCTTCGCTACATGAGTGAAAAAAACTGGTTTTGGTTCATATAAAACAAATACCAGTTCTCTTTGAGTAAAATACGTAAGAAATGAAATCTTTGCATAAAATTTTGGTTCTTGTAATTGGATTTCACTCATCTATTGAGCCAAAAACAAACGACCAGAAAAAAGTAATCGTCGCCAATTTTAACAACAAAATTATGGATTTTTTTGATAAAAAATTTATTAGAAATATAAAATCTTTAATTTTCTTTAATTTAATTATATTAAAAATACCCTTTTAAGCAAAAAGTAACAAAAAATAAGTTTTTTTCCTATAAAATATATTTTTTTAAGAAAAAATATGTTTTTTGCAATAAAAAAATTTTGTTCCTTCAGAAAAAATACATTTTTTAAGAAAAATAGTCAAATGTTTTTCTAAATAAAAAATGTTTATTAATTTGTAATTTTTATAAGTTCCATTTTTAAAAAACAAAAAACATAACCCCCACGCATGTGCATTCCTCGCTGGTTGAGCGGCAACTGAATAAAATATCAATAAACAATAAGTCGAAAGAAAACACTCAACTTTTGTTTTCTCAAGGGTTACCACTTTTTGGTAAAAAATGTATCGAGAAAGTAAACAATACTTGATATTTTAATACGGTGGCAATAAGTAAAATTGAAAAGAGAAAAAACTCACTTAACATAACGTAAGCTAGACGAATATTTTATATGAACTCATTTTCTTACGAAATCGCCTGCCACCAAACGTTCGCTTCAAAAATTAGACTATGTATAAAAACGGGCCATTAAATTAAATATTGTTTTAATTTAACGAATATAAAATTCTCGAAAATCATGAAGTATAATTTTTTTCCCGAATTAGAGATTGTGGTCAAAGATTCATGAGCAGCAATACCAATATATCATTTTCTTTAATAAACATATATATTTTAATCTGAATGGTTGATTTCCCAAAAGCTCTGGGATTTTAAAACATACATTTTTATGTAGTTAGAATAAAAAGTTTGCATTATATGCACTATTTCGATTTCGAATGGGACGCACATAATTTTATTTTTTAAATTGCAAGTTTTGTAAACTGTTAGTACTCAAAAATGACAAAAATTGAAATTACACATGAATTACACATGAATTACACATGCAGCCAATTACACATCGGCTACACATGAAAATAAAAATTACACATGATATGTGTAATTACACCTTAAGTGGCAACACTGGGGGAGATAGTGGTAGACAAAGACCAAAATAAAGAGTATTTAATTACAATTAAATAAATGTTTTTGTTTTGTAAAATAATAGCAACAAAAATTGTTGGTATGTTTTTATTATTTGTGGTGAGGAAGTGAAAGACAAAATTAATATTTTGGAAGATATAACAAAAAAGTGCCTAATATGTAAACCTTTCAGATTTTAATTATTTTAAGATGCATTTTTATGGATTTTTTTTTATTACTAATACCGTTTGTTTTTTATTTTTAGAATTTGGTTTTGTGATTTTTTGGGTTGATTTATTGGGATAAAATGTATAACTTCGAGTGATTGAGGGATAAATATTGTGTTAAAAATTAAATTATATTGCAGAAGCAGGCACGCATGAGATCAATAAGAGCTATTTTACAATTGCATATTTTTGTAAGAGCCATAGTAGTAAAGAGTTGGATAAGAACATTGTGACTTATACCCAAAAAGGATGTTACCGATTAAAAAAGAGTCTTTTGAAGGAAAGTTTATAATAATTACAGATTATAACATTGATGCCAACCAAAGATTTTACTTTGTGGGAGATTCGACATTTAAAAGTAGTAGATTCTACAAAATTCACTTTGAAAAAGTGGTAGAAATGCCACATTTATTATTTAAGCTTTTTAAGAATTAAAAAGTACGAATATTTTCGTTTATATTAAATTTTTTGTTTCAAAAATATACATGCATTCCTTGGAGAGTTTCAGTAAAAAGTTTATTTCTATTAGAAGTTTTAAGTAAATTAACTGTCGAAAATAGCCTTTCAACATTGGCACTACTATGTGGAAGCAGACGCAAATTTTGTTCGTTATCACCTTTTTTATTCTAGAAACATGATGTCAGAAATTTTGAACACTTATATTTTCTTCTAGAGAGAAAGGAAATGTTATATTTCCAAAAGCCTCCATTCCTAAACTAATTCGCTGCGGTCTAAGGGGCATAATTCTAAAAAGAAGAACATGTTACAAAAACTATATATATTTCTTTGTAACAGCGGTTCAATGTTGCGTTTTTGGTAAGGAAAAAATTGATTTAATACACTTTTTAAAAAGCTTAAAAAAATTGGTAGATTCTACTTAAAAAGTGGTAGAGTCTAGAAAGATACCAAAAAGTGGTAGATCTACTACAAAAGTGGTAGAGTTGGCATCGCTGGATTATAATCAAGAAAAGGGAGTAAATGATCGGTCTGAATTCTAGCGGTTAATTATGCAGAAAAATGATAATAAATTTAAAAAATTAGGATTTTTGTTAAAAAGTACAATAAGACCTTGATTTCTCCCATCATGTTTGTCACTCCGTTAGTGCGTTAGAAACGCTTAGTTTATATATTCATTACTTCACAGAGCACTGTTTTGACATAATATTATAGATATCCTTTGAACAAGATGCCTCGCCGTGCTTCCATTACTTTCTACGTAACTTGTGAACATAGTAGACAGTCGCGATATTCCAAAACAACAACATAATATTTTCTACAAAGAACTTTTTTTCCTTAAATTAAACTTTTCTTACCGATTTTACTATTTCTCAAATCAAAAATGAAGAAAGTAACTAAAATATAATATTTTTTCAATAATTTTAACATATACCTTAGAAAATAATTTATAAACAATTTATGTGATACTAAAATGAGTAAATTTAGCAATAAGTCGAAGTTTAGATCGACTTATCTTTATAATTTTTTGTTTAGTTGCATATACGGCTTATAAAACCGTGTTTTGTTTAGTCTTTAAAATATTTGAATTTTTTCATGTTTTCATTATTTAAAGCAAATACTTAAAATTATGTAATAAAATTTGTATAAATGCTTTTGAATCACATGATTTTTGTAAGTATATAAGGATACATAAAAAATTTCTTTGAATTTAAAATATATAGTTAAATAGTACAATTATACTTTAAAGGAACAAATTTTTTTTAAAGTTTATTCCATAATTTTTAATAGTTTTAACAGTATTTATGTATAAGAAAATAAAAAAAAAAAACGAAATTTCACGGGGAATTTGTATTCACAATGAACTAGACGACGGTCGCTTGTGTCGACCGCAGGATACGCTAGTTATAATGAAATTTGTTTGATCGCAAAAAGGTAACAAATTACATTATATTATAGAAGAATGCCTTTTGAAATCCAAAATTTTATTTTATCTCTTACTGACGAAAGTGTTAGGAATCATTATGTTTTAGTGCTATCGTCAACATATGTATGTTCTCTAAAATGCCTGTACGTTGTTACAAGTAAAATATCTAGATAACCGATTACAAGTTGTCTTAAATTTAACTTGATTTGAATGCATCTAAAAATATTTTCTTGAGATAAAAAATTTTCCGAGAATTTCTTAACTTACCCTCGTTATATTCAGTTATTTATTAAAAGAAAAAAAACTCATAAATTTGTTAGTAATTTTTTTTCTCGGTTTATAAGTTTTATTTATTATGTTTACAATTGGTAGATTCATTTCGAATATACCTTTTATGATTATTTATTAAAGTTTTAATTATTTACTACAACATTTGTTCTTTTTTGATTTATTAAAGAAAAAGTAATCATTATTTGTGATTATTTAATTTATATGTTTAAATTAATTTAAAGAATTAATTAAAGAACACATGATTGTTGAATTTTTTTTCTTTCTTGTTTTTGTTTTAAGCAATTAAAGGACTTGTTTAAATTATTTTATTGTAGTGAATATATTTTAAATTTTCTTTTAAGGTAGTATTTAATACTTGATTTATTTTGTGTAGCTTTTTGTCAATAATTAAGTTTATTTAGGTTTTTGATATAATTAAGAAAAATAAAAAATATTACATTATTAAGTTTGAAAATTAAAATATTGAAAAAAATTGCATTATGGTCCCCACCACCTAAATGATAACATTTTGTTTGTTTTATTAAAATAATGTTTAAAGGTTTTTTTTCAACAATTCAACTGTTTCCAAAAAATTCATTAGGTTTCAAATGAATGTATTGAAAAGGGCTGAATTTCATTGGATAAGTTAGTGAAACTTAAGAGGAAAATGCTGTTTTTCTGATTATTCAAAATTAGTAAGAATTGGCAAGAATTGTTGTAGTTGTTATTTAAAATATATTTGTGACTTTTTTCATAGCTTACAAAATTTTAACCCATTAAATTACAATTTAATTTCATCCCCCCTCCAAAAAAAGCAAAATTATTACTAAAAAAGTTATTGCTGGTTAGACTGGAAATCTAAATTTTCACTTAAGGGGTTAACCGAATTTTTTCTGTAAGCAATTTAATATATTTTTCTTTAAATGTTTTTCTTAGTCATTAGCATTTCTTGGCCTGAAATATTAGCTAAATTTATATAATTTTCAAGCTTTAAAGTCATTAATTGTTTATGTCAGCCACTTTTGTGGTTTTCTACTCTTTTCCTCTTAATATTCTTCTTTTGTTACTTATTATAATTTAAGGTTTCTTTCAAAGTCATTTCAACAAGTTTAAGTGTTTAAAAGCCTGACATTAATATCCGTTGCCATTAGAACCACTCATGACTTGGCTTTAAAAAATGAGTTTAGCGCCTGAAAATTTTGCTGAAGACAAAAACTCATTTGTTTTCTTAAATACATTTTGTTTAAAGTTTGAAAAGTGTATGCTTTGGAAAGGCTCCTAGTATCTACTTAAGGCAATTTTCCAAACAAAATTTAAAATGCTTTTCCTTTTATTGTTTTTATTGTCAGGATATTTGTTCTAGTCAAGGTTAAAAAACCTTTTAGCTTTATGTCTTAAAGTCATCCTTTGATGACAGGTTTAGGCCTTTGGTTTTATCTTAACAACCAGAAATAAATGTTACAATTTGCTGGTTCTGGAAACCTTTTGTCATTATTTACATAAATTTCTTTTTAATTTCTTCTTAATCCAAAAAACCTTCAAAAAGATTTACAGCTCTTCTTATTTGAGTGCAAATAAAAAAATCAATAACATTAATTTGCAATTTTAATGTTGTTCAGGATCTTTTTTTTTCAATGTCATTGTTTTTGATGGAGTGTCCACAAAAAGGCCATGATAAAGGTTTTTCAAAATGTTTCCTTTTTTAACGCATGTCTAAGCAAAAATTTCAACCTTAATTTAACTTATCTTTTTGTGACACTTACGAAACTCGTGTTCACTTTAATTGGGTAAAAAAAGGGGAAAAAGATTTAAATCAACTGGTTGAAAATAAAGAAATTAAGACAATCTTTTACTCAAATTTGGCCTTAAATATGAAAAATTTTAGCTTCAAGTTAAAAATGTAAGAAGTTTATAAAATTTAAATGGAAAATAAAATTTTGAAATTTTACGTTTTAAATTTGAGACATTTTTTTGACGAATTTTAAAAAACTTAAGGCCATTATGGCTTATGGGTATATAAATCAAAGTCTTCACTTTCAACTGAGTTTTAAATGAATCCAATAGCTCAATTATTATTAAAGTTATGGCGATTTTTGCAAAACAAGCCAGAATTAATATTAATCATACGCAACATATGTCAAAAAATAAAAATTTAATTTTTCCCAGATTTTGAATTATTTGTTTTTTCTTAATCGCCTACATATAATTAAGTAGGCATCTTGCCTTTAATTAAATATTTCAATAAGTGAAATATCTCAATTATTTTAAAAGTAAGGATGATTTTTCAAAACAAACCAGACAAACAATAAGAATTTTTTTTTATAAGGGGTTACCTTTAGGCTGATATGATCAGTTTTTTTTATTAGTGTAAAGAAAACTTCAAACTTTAATTTACATTTCCCAACGTTTTGTTTCTTTTTTGGGAACTTCTTCAGTGAAATGTCTATTTGATCAGATTTTAAGTAAAATTTTGAGTGCAATTAAATTAATGTCAAAAGCTTTATTGGACTAAATGAACCGTTTTAAATAAAAAGGAGTAGTTTTAACAATCTTAAAAAAATAAATTTGATATTCCTTTTAAAATATTTTTCTATAGAAAAATTTTTGATAAAAAAAATATTTTTCTATAGAAAAATTTTCGATAAAAAATATTTTTCTATAGACAAATTTTTGTTAAAAAAATATTTTTCTATAGAAAAATTTTTGTTAAAAAAATATTTTTCTATAGAAAAATTTTTGTTAAAAAAATATTTTTCTAAAGACATAGAAAGATATAGAAAAATTTTTGTTAAAAAATATTTTTCTATAGAAATATTTTTGATAACAAATTTGCTCATAAAAAATATTTTTCTATAGAAAAATTTTGGATAAAAAATATTTTTCTATTGAAAAATTTTGAAGAAAAGTAATCTCCATTAGTTGTTTCCGAGTTAGAATTACAGCTTTATACTCTGTTTTTGTGGGACTTTTTAAAACGACCATATGGCAAATCAATGTATGGAAATTCAACATCATTATTTTAAAGAGTCTTTGCTTAAAACGTTTTCTTATTTTGATTTATTTACCGATACCAATAACTTTAAAGAAAAACATTATTAAATTGCTTCAAATTTTTGTTTAACAATTTTTTTAACATTTACAGCATTTTCCTAAAAAGTTTTAGACGAGCATTTTTCTAGTTTGACTAAGAAAAATTATGACCAAGAAATTGTTATTAAGAGACTGCAATAAAATTACTAAGCTTAAACTAAAAAAAAAGAATTTAAATTAAAATCATATTAAATTTTATACAAATTTTTAATATAAAGACCTTTCCCTTTTCTGAAAACTTTGGTTGCTTTCAGACGTGAACAGACCTATTCTTTAAGCAAATAATTTTTAAACCTAAATTTTATATTTTATGGAATTTTTAAAGGTTTTAATTCTGTTAAATTTAGTAAAATATATTTTGTTTTTATAATTTGAGTCAATTGGCACTTGTGTTAGAGAAATTATTTATAAGGTTTCTCTCAGTGTATAAGTAGCATTTAAAAGTAGAAAAAGGCATAAGCGGAAATGTTAAAGCAAAGCATATACATATACAGGAAATGAAAAACAGGATATAAAAGAAATCTATTTAAGACCAGTATAAAAACTCAAGCATTATGTGAGAAAAAGAGCTAGAGTTAGAGTTTTCGTGAGAAGCTGGAAGTTTAACTCATTTAATTTTATGTTAATCTAGCGGTTCCTGCCGCTACAAAACTTTTTACATCTTGGGGCTAATTAGGGCAGTTTTGTGATTTTTACCAATCTCTGGGTCTGGGTTCATTATCGGTACGATACGAGGAGGCAGTACGTCTGCTTTCAACATATTCACTTTGAGATTGAGCCACCAAACGTCCGGCACGGGGTGGAGGTGGTGGAGCGGGTACTCCACGTGGTTGGAAGGTGGTCTAAAATATTTTAAAGTCATAAAAACTTAACTCAAACTCATTTTGGCTTTTTCAAAAACTTACCAATTTTTGTGATCTCCTGGGTGTGGGAGTAACCTCAGGCGAAGACATGTCCTCAGGGGCTGCCCAATGTTCGGTAAATTCACTAGCCGACCTGGCCAATGAGGGATGACTCACTGATCTATGGAATGAACGTCTCTCAGACATATCATCATCATCATATTGCATGGGATAATATGAACTAGCATTGGACATATTGTCCAAACGTCCAAAGTCTACCGTAACCTCAGACATGGAACGGAAATCATTGTGATCGGTATGATAGGAAGTACGTGAAGATCTTCTGGAGCGTTGCAAGTTAAAAGCATTAGGATTAATGGGAGCATTAGGATCCATGCGTATGGTGCGTACACTGCTGCCACCATCGCTATCATACTCATACAAAGTGGGTAAAGAACTGCGTCTGGAGCGAGTATCCCAAGGCTGAGTCTTCTTGCTACGCTTGGGAGCTCTCATTTCTACATCGCCCTCATCATCGGAGGGAGGAGCTAGAATGCGTATAATAACATCCCAGGCTTGAGGCTCAAAGATGCGTTCATATCTGGTATCCAAGCGTATACGTTCGAAATCTTCCTTGACCACAGCCTCGGTGAGCATAGTACGCAAAGAGGACTCGGTGGTTATGATTTCCTTCCATTTTGTCTTATCATCATAGCTGAGATAGCGAGTCAAAGGATGAACACTTGAGTGCACGGAACTAGCATCATCGGCCTCAGACATTTCTGGTTCCTCCAAGATTCTTATCAAGACATCCCAGTTGGGCACAGCCTT
Organism: Stomorhina lunata; assembly: GCA_933228675.1. Taxonomy (NCBI): domain Eukaryota; kingdom Metazoa; phylum Arthropoda; class Insecta; order Diptera; family Rhiniidae; genus Stomorhina; species Stomorhina lunata. Next base: position 96,902,769 of record OW121743.1, on the reverse strand, counting down.
ATCGGCTGGTGGTATTTCAATAGGCTTCATATTACCCACCAATTGTGGTGAGGTCAATTGTAGCTTGTTGTCATAGATTTGTTGCGGTAGCTCAGTTATTTGCCTAGGAGGCAAGGATAGTTCAGATCTTTCCATTTTCGGGGTCAAAGTCAAACCAGAAACACTAGAAATATCCGAGAAGTTCTCCCATTGTTGTTGCTCACGTTCGGTGGGATAATTGCGTATCTTGACATCAAAGGAGGGAGCGGGTATGGGAGGAGGCAGTGGCTTAGCTTTAGCCTTATATTCGGTAACCTTACGTTTATGGGACTCAATATCTTCAATTGTCTTCTTCTCGGTAATAGTACGCAAGTAGACATCGTCCACAGTATGAGAGGTAATCTGAGGCTTCTTGATGACTATTGGGGGCTCTGGTGGTATATATTCGGTCTCAACAAAGTGTGAAGTATCCACCATTTCAGCTACCGAATGCAAATCAGGAGCCCGAGAAGTAACATCTGTTATCTCACTCAAAGCAGGACCATCAGTGTAATCAGACCAGGTTTCGGGACGACCATCGACCATTTCATGATGAGTACGAGTATAAACAGAGAACACAGGTTGTGGTGGTGGAGGCAATGTAACTTCAGACTGTTGTGGTACCGAGTGTATATCGGGAGCATAAACAAATTGAGTGTGCACGGTTTCCTCCTGGCCAGGCAGTGATTCCATAGTCATAATACTTTCACGGTCTTCATGGGTCTCCATAATGGTAGAGAGATTATTGCGATCGGGACGTAGGGTAGCCACACTTTCGGTATCCGAAGTTTGTGGTGAGGGGGGAGGAGGTGGTGATTTCTTAACACGTACATGAACATCGAATTTGGGTGAGGAGGATTCCTTAATGGCAATGGGATGACGAGGTATGGCAGTGGCTACAGCATTGGCAGCCTGTACCTCTTGTGTATGACCATAATGATCGCTATAAATGCTTGAAGTCTCTTGGACAAAAGCACGATTTTCGAAACTTCCAGCTGAGCTGAAAGGTAGGGACCTGAAAATGGATTAAAGAAAGATAAAAATCATACAAAATTTGTTTAAAAATTTAAAAATACCTCGTATCGATTTCTTCAATTTCGGAATGTGATTCGCTGGGATAGTCCGAGGGTATCAAGACACCTTCACTACCCGATGAACTGTGTACAGTAGTCAAGGCAGCATGAGCACGAGGTATCTTAACGCCCTCAAAGTCTCCAATACCACCCAAACTGCTACCACTGAGTTTAGTAATTTCTGAACCGCTTCCCATGGACATGGGAAGACGACGAACCACTGGAATGGGACGGCTACGCAAGCAATAATATGAAACAGCCAAACCCAATAACAATAAGGTCAAGAACATAATAGCACAAATAATCATGAGGATTTGAATACCCTTCAAAGGTGGCTGAATCACAGTACCAGCAGCTATAGGATTTAAGCTTTAAATGAAAATAAAAGTAATAAATTTATTAAAACTCATTTAAATATCATAATTAATAAATATTATATTAATTTAAATATAATGCTTACATAGGAGCTGGCAAAGCTGGTGGCAGTGAGGGTATGGGTGGCGGATAACGACAAACTATCGTTATAATCTCATCACCATCCATTTCCAAGTTGGCATGAAAACGTACTATAATATTATTGGTAAAAACACGTGTTGGATTCTGCAAATAAATGCAAAATTAATTGATAATTATTTTATTTAACATTTTAAAATTTTCTCTAATTATTGCCAATTAATTTGTATATGATTCAGTTTCAATACCTGCAGAGTGCCACATCCTTTCAATGGCAATTCCAATCTATAAGTTAATGCACCTTTACCATTAACACGACAAGCGCTGCTGCGATCGTAATCTGCTTGTATGATACCGTGGAAGGGTTCATTAAATTTCATATCAACCTAATTATGGATGCGGAAATAATTGTTATTAAATATTTTAATGAATTTATTAAACGAATATTTAAATTAATTAAAGACGAAGATTGAAAGTTATGTGAAAATGAATGGACTCACCTGCATAGAACCGGCTGCACAATTAAGGGCGGCTTTTGTACGATTTAAAAATATCAAAGGACTAATATCGTCTAGTTTGGTAACCTGGAAATGGAAAAAAGTTTTGAAGTGAAAGGAATCAAGAACAAAATTATTTATGGGCTAAGAAAATATGATTATATTTTTAGTGAAAAAAATTTATATAAACATTTTTTTATTAAAAAAAAATTATATAGACAATTTTCTAAAAAAATAATATTGTATATAGAAAATTTTCTACGAAAAAATTTTATAGAAATTTTTTTAAAAAAATTTTATATAACAAAAATTATATAGAACATTTTTTATGATAAATTTTCTACCAAAAAATTTTATATGAAAAAATTTGAATAGAAAATTTTCTACGAAAAAATTTTACATACAAAATTTTCTATGAAAAAATTTTATATAGAAATTTTTGAATGAACAAATTTCGTATAAAAAATTAACTATGAAAAAATTTTATATAGAAAATTTTCTCCGAAAAAATTTTATATAGAAAATTTTTTTTGAAAAAATTTTATGTAAAAAATTTGCTACGAAAAAATTTTATATAAAAAATTTTTTATGAACAAATTTTATATAGACAAGTTTCTATGAAAAAATCTTATATTAAAAATTTTCTAAGAAAAAATTTTATATAGGAAATTTAATATGATAGTTTTATATAGAAAATTTTTAATAAACATTATTTTTATAGAAAATTTTTTATGAAATATTTTGATATAGAAAATTTTCTATGAAAAAATTAATAAAGAAAATTTTCTATGAAAAAATTGTATATAGAATACTTGGTATGAAAAATTTTATATAGAAAATTTTCTATGAAAAAATTTTAAACAGAAAATTTTTTATAAAAAAAATTTATATGAAAATTTTCTATAAAAATTCTGCAAAGAAAATTTTCTATGAAGAAATTTTATATAGAAATTTTTCTGTGAAAAAATTTTATATAGAAAATTTACTATGAAAAAAATTTTATAAAGAAATTTTTCTATGAAAAAAATTTATATAGAAAATTTTCACTGAAAAAATTTTATATGGAAAATTTTCTATAAAAATTTTCTATAATAAAATTTTCTATAGAAAATTTTCTATGAAAAACTTTTTCATATAAAAAATTTTATAAAAAAAATAATTTATATATAAAACTTTATATAAAAGATTTTATATTGAAAATTTTTGATAAAAATGTTTATGAAATATTTTGATATAGAAAATTTCCTATGAAAAAATTTAATACAGAAAATTTTCTATGAAAAAAATTTTATATAGAAAATTTTGTAAAAAAAATTTTATATAAAAATTTTTCCATGAAAAATCTTTATATATAAAATTTTTTAGTAGAAAATTGTTTTATGGAAAATTATCTTTGCAAAAATTTTTTCATAGAAAATTTTTTTAAAGAAATTTTATATAGAAAATTTTCTATAGAAAATTTTATATAGAAAATTTTCTATGAAAAAATTTTATATGCAAAAATTTTAAATAGAAGATTTTCTATAAAAAAATTTAGTATGAAAAAAATTTATATAGCAAATTTTCTAAAAAAATAAATTTGGTGTAGAAAATTTTCTATGAAAAATTTTTTGCAAAGATAATTTTCCATAAAACAATTTTCTACTAAAAAATTTTATATAGAAATTTTCTATAAAAAATTTTATATAGAAAATTTTATTTGAAAAAATTTTATGTTAAAAATTTTCTAAGAAAAAAATTTATATAGAAAATTTTTTATAAAAAAATTTATATAGAAAATTTTTAATAACAAATTTTTTTATAGGAAATTTTTTATGAAAAATTTTTATAGAAAATACTTTTTAAGAAAAAATTTAATACAGAAAATTTTCCATGAAAAAATGTTATATAGAAAATTTTGTATTAAAAAATTTTATATAGAAAAATTTCTATGAAAAAAATTTAAGTAGGAAATTTTCTATAAAAAAAATTGTATATAGAAAATTATCTATAAAAAAATTGTATATACAAAAATTTCTATAAAAAAATTTTATATAGAAAATTTTCTATAAAAAATTGTATATCGAAAATTTATATAGAAAATTTTGTATGGGTTTTAAATAGAAAATTTTCCATGATAAGATTTTTAATAGAAAATTTTCCATGAATAAATTTTGTATTGAAAATTTTTTTTGAACAAATTTTAATAGAAAATTTTCGATGAAAATATTTTGTATAGAAAATTTTCGATGAAAAAATTTTATATAGAAAATTTTCGTTGAAAAAATTTTATATAAATTTTAAAATCTATTATGAAAAAATTGTATATAGAAAATTTTGTACAAAAAAATTCATAGAAAATTTTCGATAAAAAATTTTTTTGATAAAAAATTTTCTATAGAAAATTTTCTATGAAAAATTTTATAAAGAAAATTTTTTATAAAAAATTTTATAAAGAAAATTTTTTGTAAAAAAATTTTTTATAGAAAATTTTGTATGAAAAACTTTTATAAAAAAATTTTCTATAAAAAAATTTTTATGAAAAAATTTTATATAGAAAATTTTCTGTAAAAAAATTTGATGTAAAAAATTAGATGTAAAAAGTTTTCTATGAAAAAATTTTTTCAAAAAAAAATTTCCACAAAAAAATTTTATAAAGATAATTTTCTATGACAAAATTTTCTATGAAAAAAATTTTATAAATAAAATTTTGCATACAGAACATTTTTTATGAATTCATTTTCCATAGAAACTATATAAAAACTTTTCATAGTATGAAAAAATTTTATATAGAAAATTTTCGGTAAAAAATTTTTATATGTAAATTTTTTATGAAAAAATTTTATTCGGAAAATTTTTTTAAAAAATTTTCTATGATACAATTGTATATAACAAATTTTGTAAGAAAATTTTCTATAAAATTTTTAAATGAAAAAATTTTCTATAAAAAAATTTTACATAAGCAATTTTATGGAGGAGTTTCCCTTTCTTTCACATAAAAAAAAGGATTATTTTTTCTCATGACATTAATTTTTCATAAAATAAACAACAGTTGAATGTCCATTAGTTAAATTTCTATACCCTCCACTCCTTAAAGAGGTAACGACCTTTTCTTGTAACAAACCCAAACGCTTAAAGAGGTAACGACTTTTTCTTGTAACAAACCCAAACGCACATATACCAGAAATTTAAAAATCAATAAATTTGTATACAAAATTATACATTCATTTAAATCTGTTTGAAGTGCTCTCGTAAATCCCCTTTAAAAGAAAACACTCACATAAAGTGATAATTTTACCAAATGGTTGGCCATAAAAAAATTTCCCATATTACAATATTTGTAATGTTAAAAAACACATCCACTCAAAATGCCCCATAAAGTTATTAATATGAATAAAAATCTTCAAACTGCCAAAATGCAAATGTACATATTTTGGGTACAAAAAGCGCTTTCATAACAATTTACTGGCGGACCACACATTCAGTATTCAGAGATATAAGTCGTTTGTGAATATTGAGGAAGAAAAAAAACGCATAAGTCTATAGTCCAATATTTATTATTTTGTCATTTCCTAAACAACTAATTTTTGCTCAAAGTTTCCGGCTTTATGGAGAGATAAATTTACATACATTTGGAAAAAAACAAACACAAAACATACAAATTTTTGGCAAGCCAAAAGGGAAGCATCCTACAGTTCCAAATTGGTTGAGTGGCTAGCGATTTTGACATCTGTTGGTCGAATAATGAACTTAATGACTTCCAATGACAAATCACTCTTAAAAACTTTACTCATTTCAAAAATGTACTTCATTTTGGAACTTCTGGGTATCTCTTTATGCATAAAAAATAACCATATGTTTTATATATAGCAGCAAGTCCATTATCAACTAGTAGTAATTGTCTCAATTTTTGGCGCATTTTGAATGTAAAATCCTATATTCGAAATGCACTAATAAATATTTTAGCCAAAAGTACGCAGTGAAAGCCAAATAAAACTGCAGTATAGAATTTTGAATGTTGACAATTGTAGTTAAACTGAAATTAAAATTGCACATTTACACTCATGTCATATAAAAATAACTATTTTTTGTGTTTGTAGTTATTGGCGAATACAATTTAAATGAAAATGTAAAGACAATTTTTGCAATTTTATGCGGCAGTTATTATGTTTATTGTGGGAACCAAACAGAAACAAAATTTTTAGTGGTCATATCAAACTTTAACATACGTTGATAATTAAATGGATTTAAGTGAATATCCAAGTGTATAAAAATTTTATACAAAAAATGAATTAATTTTTATTCGAGTTTCTTCGAAAGGTTACCATTTTGCATAAATCTATTTATACCAAAATGGGCCGATCATTATACAATTTGCTACAATTTCAAATAAAACTTTTTTATGCTTTGTCTAATGTTTTTATGACACAGTACGACAATATCAAATTTTTTTGAGTACACATGAGTAATTTTAACCGAATATGAAAATAGGCTTAAAATAAAGAAATACGTGTTTCGGCGTTTTTCTGTAGCACGTCAGAATTTTAAAAAAATCGATTTTAAAGATTCGAAGGACCTTTAATACTATTATAAAAATAGAATGGGTGAAACGATTTAAATGCTTGAGCCAGTTTTGAAAAAAGAAATTAATTTAGATTTGTTTTTATTAAAAAATATCCAAAAAATGTAATGACAAACTTAGAAACGATCGACCGCCATATGGTTTAAATCCCAGACGACTTGTTTTCATTTTTTCTAAATACAGAATTGCATTTTTAATGAATTTGGTATATTTTTTTGGATATTTTTTTAATTTTACATGAAAATTAAAGTGTCATCTAGCGGAAAAAAATTAATAAAAATCTTTCTATATGAAAAATTTTAATATACTTTTTTCTTTCAGAAAAATTTCAATGAAATTTTTTCTATAAAAAAAATTTTTATAACATTTTTTCTATAGGAAAAATTTCAATGAAAGTTTTTCTATATGAAAAATTTCAATGAAATTTTTTCTAAAACAAATATTTCAGTGAAATTTTTCTAAAAGAAAAATTTCAGTGAAATTTTTCTAAAAGAAAAATTTGAGTGAAAGTTTTTCTGTTAAAAAATTTCAATGATTTTTTTTTTAAGAAAAATTTTAATGAAATTTTTTCTAAAAGAAAAATTTTAATGAAATTTTTTCTATATGAAAAATTTCAATGAAAATTTTTCTATAAAAAAAAATTTTAATGAATTTTTTTAAGAAAAATTCCAAAGAAAATTTAAAAAATTATAACAAAAATTTTAAGAACATTTTTTGTTATAAAAAATTTCAATGAAATTATTTCTATAAAAAAATTTCAATGAAATTTTTTCTATAAGAAAAAAAGTTTTTTTTTTAATAAAAACAAATCCAAATTTAATTCCCTTTTCAAAACTGGATCAAGCATTTAAATCGATTCACCCATTCTATTCTCATGGAACTTTTTATAACAGTATTACCTTACAAGTGAACCTAAACTGCCCTTCGAATCTTTAAAATAGATTTTCTTAAAATTTTGACGTCCTAAATAAAAACGCCGAGACACGTATTTCTTTATTTTAAGCCTATTTTCATATTCTGTTAACATTTCTCATGTGTACCAACCACTGTCGTACTGTGTAATGTGTCTTGAGGAAGATTGGATATATAAGGGAGCTTACTGATTGCTATAAAAAGTTTATATAAAATATGGCTTCACAACAACAATTTCTTATTACTACAACTTAAAAAAAAGTCTTATCAAAAATTTTATTTGCAAAAATTTTATGTGAAAAATTATATTTTAAAAAAATTTTCACCAAAAAATTTATCAAAATAAAATTTTCGAAAAACAAAAATTTTCTAAAATTTTATACAGAAAATTTCTCTTAATATTTATATATCAAATTTTTTCAAAAATCGTACATATCATATATTTTATAAATTGCTCTAAAAAATTTTCTTTTCAAAAATTTGTTATTTGTTATTTTCGTCAAATTTGAGTGGCAATTTATGGTATGAATGAAATGTGAGCTATGTTCAGATGTAGACAAATTCAAACAATTATTTTTTCTTACATAAAGAATTTTTTTTTGTTGAGTTTTAACCAAAATAACTAAATTTTGTGGCTGTAAGAGACAAAAACTTAATTTTGGAAAGTCAACCTGAAAAGCTTTATATTCCGAAGACTCTAGAGTGGCTTAGTTGGTTAGCACGTTGACTACTAAGGATAACATATAAAATTTAGACTGGGTTCGATCCCCGGTCAACGCAACATCAATTTCTTCAATCATTATTTTCCACAAAAATTAGTAATTACCACAGCATTCTTCATAGGCTGTATGCCTACAGCAATAAAAAGCCGTCGATGTAAAATTATATAATGAAAATTTTTTAACTTAGAAAAAAATTTATAATGAAAATTTTTAACAGAAAAATATTTGTAATGAAAATTTTTAATAGAAAAATTTTGTAATGAAATTTTTCAATACAAAAAATTTTATAATGAAAATTTTTTAATAGGAAAAATTTTATAGTGAACATTTTTCAATAGAAAATATTTTATCAAAAAAATTTTCAATAGAAAAATTTTATCATGAACAGTTTTCTATAGAAAAAAAAATATAATGAAAATGTTTCAATACAAAAAATTTTATAATGACAATTTTTCAATAGAAAAAATTTGATAATGAAAATTTTCAATAGAAAAAATTTGATAATGAAAATTTTTCAATAGAAAAAATTTTATAATGAAAACTATTCAAAAGAAAAAATTTTATAATGAAAACTATTCAATAGAAAAAATTTTAAAATGAAAAATTTTCAGTAGAAAAAAAATTTATAATGAATATTTTTTATAGAAAAAATTTGATTATTAAAATTTTTCAATAGAAAATATTTTATAATGCAACAGCAAAAATTTTTCAAAAGAAAAAATTAAAAAAAAATACGAATAGAAAAAATTTTATAATACAAATTTTTCAATAGAAAAAACTTGATAATGGAAATTTTCAATAGAAAAAATTTTGTAATGAAAATAATTTAAAAAAATCTATAATAAAAAATTTTTCAATAAAAAAAATTTTTTAATGAGAAATTTTCAATTGAAAAAAAAAACTTGATAGTGAAAAAATAGGATAGGAATATAGAAACAAATTTAAAACTAAAATTATTCAATAGAAAAAATTTTATCATGAAAATTTTTCAGTAAAAAAAAAAATTTATAATATACATTTTTCTAGAGAAAAATTTGATAATTAAAATTTTTTAATAGAAAAAGTTTTATAATGAAAAATTTTGAATAGAAAACAATTTTAAAGAAAATCCTTCAATAGAAAAAATTTTATAATAACATTTTTTCAACAGAAAAAAATTTATAATAAAAATTTTTCAGAAGAAAATAATTTTAAAAGAACATTTTTTAATAGAAAGAATTTTATAATGAAAACTTTTCAATAGAAAAAAATTGATAATGAAAATTTTCAATAGAAAAAATGTATAATGGAATTTTTTTAATAGAAAAATGTTACAATGGAAATTTGTCAATAGAAAAATTTTATATCAAACATTTTTCAATTGAAAGAATTTGATAATGAAAATTTTCAACAAAAAAATTTTATAATTAAAATTATTCAAAAGAAAAAATTTTACATATGTAATTCTTTTCTTCGACCTTTTCCTTTTTCTCAAATTAAATTTTTTTTATTTGAGAAAAAATTTTGTAATTAAAATTTTTCAATAGAAAAAAATTTATAATGAAAAATTTTCAATAGAAAAAATTAATCAACAGAAAAAATTTTATATCAAAAATTGTCCAGAGAATCTTTAATAATTTTTAGGAACTAAATTTCTATAAAAAGATAGAAAATAGATCGAAAATTTTCTATAGAAAAATTTTTTTCTACAAATATTATATCAAAAATATTTGGGCCATTTTAGTTAATTTTATTTGTTTTAATAAAAGACTTATTCATATAAAAAAATTATTTCCCTGTATTTTAATTAAAACTTCTTAAGTATTACTTAATATTCTATAATCTCGTTATAAAATTTTTTAGAAAATCCGAAAATTGGCCTTGAAAAAAAGGGTTGATCTAGTCAAATATTAAAATACCTTTTAGCATTTTAGCATAATATTTGTTATTATTTTTATTAAAATTGAATACAAGTAAAATTAACGGAGCCTCAGTTCGAATTATGCGCAAAAACATATAGTAAAATTTCTGAATATTAAATCGCAGGTTCGGCGAAACGATTCAAAATTAAAACTTTTTTGAATTAAGTTCTCCCATTTGTCTACTTTAACACACCAATACGCGATTTCTTAATTTTAAATATTTGTTTAACAAAATTTAAAAAAAAATTAATAACGATTTTTGAAGCCGATCAAAGAAATACATAGCATGATGAATTATGTCTAACTTTGGAATTTCTTTATTTACAAAAAAAAAAAAAAATGTTGTTGCATATTTTTAGGCGCGTTTTCAGTGTTATGAATTTACTGGTGAAAATTGCAATAACTCCGAAACTACGTCATAAAGTTTTGTCTTTATCTTTTTGAAATAATGTTGTGTAAGTTCTCTTTTACATTCTAGTATTGTTTGTTGCAAAAATTAATTATTTTAGGTTAAATTTTCTCAAAAAACAAAAAAAAGTAGAAATGTCCAATAAAAAAATTCGTTAAATGTTGAAGCGGCTTCATAAAATCTCTGGAGTGCCCTAATGTCAAAGAGTACATTGAAGTTATTATCAATGGCTTAATATAAAAAAGGCCTAACTCGATTTTTTGTTACTACACAGGAGAAGAAAAAAACTAAATGAAAACAGTTAAATTTAAGATACAACAAATACATTTTTAAATGATAAATAGGATGTGTTGCTTTTTTTTTTTAAATTGTATTAACATTTAACATTTAAGATACAACTTTAATTTTACGGATTTTTTAAACATTTTTCTTCCTTCTGTAAAGTAACAAAAATCGAGTAAGGCCTTTTTAATATTAAGCCATCTTTATATCCCCTTACTTTTGAAACATTGTTTTTTAAACATTAGTATATTGTGAAGACATAAATTCATATTTTATGTTAAAATAATAATGATAAAATTTTATATAGGGCCTAGTAGAACTGCTTGTGAGCTTTATTATTTATAGAAAAGTTATTAGTAGGGAAATCAAATCGAACTAAATATTAACCAATTATAAAAATATCAAGAGCTTTTTGTGAAAATTTTGTATACAACATTTAAATTATAAGCTTGTTATAGTTAAGTTTTTCATTAATAAATTAGAGGGTAAATATTAGATTTTTGTTTTTGCATTTAACAATAAGACTTGAAGTAACTTAATATCATCAGATGGTTTTTAACAACTTTTTAACTAATTTATATTCTAATTTCCTTGATTATAAAGGTAATTTTATTTAAACAGTTTTCCAATTAATTAATATGAAAAGCGTCATGTTAAATGTCCATCAAGCGCTTAAATAAAAAGGAAATAAAATGTTAAACTTTTACATTAAATAAATATTTATAAATTACAAATACCAGCTATAGGGTGTTAATAAAATATTAAATTTTCCCATTAGCATTTAAGTGTAGTGCCAATATTAAGCTGTTTACTTTTATAACCGATTTTCAATATATTTTTTTTATTTGCGCTGAAATCAGTGTATGAATACAAAATTTGTATGATAATGTAGAAAGAAAAACACTTAAAAATTGAAATGTATGTTTAAGATACGTGTTTGGTATGCAAATTTATTATGTGAATTTTTAAACTTAAAACGAAACAAAAACAGTTTAAACCTACAAATATTTTAAAAGCAAAAAATACTAGCAGAAATATTTAAATTCTATTAAACTAGTGGGAGTGGAGTGTTAAGCAGAAATAAAATTCCAGAAATCACAAAGAAAATTTATGAAATTTACCAAATGAAAAAAAGCAAATGTTAGAAAAACGAAATTCTTGGAAAAACATTATAGATTACCAACTTTAGAGTTTAAATTACTAACTTAAATGAACCATGTTTTATAGTTACTGTCTTAAACTTTTTGTTTGTTTAACTGCAATTACTTAAGTTTTAATTCATTTGGTTTATTAAACATTTAAATCCAAAAACTTACTACAGCCATAGCAGTTGCACTTATAGACGATGACTATGAGAAAAGACAATTGTTTTAATGTTTTGTGTTGCATTCATTTATTTTAATTAGCATCTCAGTACTAAAATATGCTCCAGTTAATAACGATTGCAAGATTTTGTGGTGCCACCGCTCTTACGGAGGAAAAGTACAAAGTTATATTTTCATGTATTGAATAAGTAGAATGCGCACTGTGTAATATACACGAATTCATTTGGAGAACTAGTTGCAAATGTATAATGATTGTGTAATGTCTTACATATTAATTACTACTCTTTACCATTTTAATAACATTAAAAAATATACACTAAGAGATAAAAGTTTTCGGATGCCAACAAAACAAGTAAGAAAATGCTAAGTAAACTATTTGAAACAGAACAATTTTTTATAATAAAAATTTTTCTATAGAATATGTTTTATAAAGAAAATTTTTTTTAAGAAAATTAAAATTTTTCTATAGAAAAATTTTTCTATAGAAAAATTTTTCTATAGAAAACTTTTCATTAGAAAAATTTTTCTAGAGAAAAATTTTCACTAGAAAAATTTTTCTAGAGAAAAATTTTTCTAGAGAAAAATTTTCATTAGAAAAATATTTCTAGAGAAAAATTTTCATTAGAAAAATTTTTCTAGAGAAAAATTTTTATTAGAAAAATTTTTCTAGAGAAAAATTTTCATTAGAAACATTTTTCTAGAGAAAAATTTTCATTAGAAAAATTTTTCTAGAGAAAAATTTTCATTAGAAAAATTTTTCTAGAGAAAAATTTTCATTAGAAAAATTTTTCTAGAGAAAAATTTTCATTAGAAAAATTTTTCTAGAGAAAAATTTTCATTAGAAAAATTTTTCTATAGAAAAATTTTCATTAAAAAAATTTTTCTAGAAAAAAATTTTCATTAGAAAAATTTTTCTAGAGAAAAATTTTCATTAGCAAAATTTTTCTAGAGAAAAATTTTCATTAGAAAAATTTTCATTAGCAAAATTTTTCTAGAGAAAAATTTTCATTAGCAAAATTTTTCTATAGAAAATTTTTCATTAGCAAAATTTTTCTATAGAAAAATTTTCATTAGCAAAGTTTTTCTATAGAAAAAATTTTCTATAGAAAAATTTTCATTAGAAAAATTTTTCTATAGAAAAATTTTCATTAGAAAAATTTTCATTAGAAAAATTTTTCTAGAGAAAAATTTTCATTAGAAAAATTTTTCTAGAGAAAAATTTTCATTAGAAAAATTTTTCTAGAGAAAAATTTTCATTAGAAAATTTTTTCTAGAGAAAAATTTTCATTAGAAAATTTTTTCTAGAGAAAAATTTTCATTAGAAAAATTTTTCTAGAAAACAATTTTCATTAGAAAAATTTTTCTAGAGAAAAATTTTCATTAGAAAAATTTTTCTAGAGAAAAATTTTCATTAGAAAATTTTTTCTAGAGAAAAATTTTCATTAGAAAATTTTTTCTAGAGAAAAATTTTCATTAGAAAAATTTTTCTAGAAAACAATTTTCATTAGAAAAATTTTTCTAGAGAAAAATTTTCATTAGAAAAATTTTTCTAGAGAAAAATTTTCACTAGAAAAATTTTTCTAGAGAAAAATTTTCATTAGAAAATTTTTCTAGAGAAAAATTTTCATTAGAAAAATTTTTCTAGAGAAAAATTTTCATTAGAAAAATTTTTCTAGAGAAAAATTTTCATTAGAAAAATTTTTCTAGAGAAAAATTTTCATTAGAAAAATATTTCTAGAGAAAAATTTTCATTAGAAAAATTTTTCTATAGAAAAATTTTCATTAGAAAAATTTTCATTAGAAAAATTTTTCTAGAGAAAAATTTTCATTAGAAAAATTTTTCTAGAGAAAAATTTTCATTAGAAAAATTTTTCTAGAGAAAAATTTTCATTAGAAAATTTTTTCTAGAGAAAAATTTTCATTAGAAAATTTTTTCTAGAGAAAAATTTTCATTAGAAAAATTTTTCTAGAAAACAATTTTCATTAGAAAAATTTTTCTAGAGAAAAATTTTCATTAGAAAAATTTTTCTAGAGAAAAATTTTCACTAGAAAAATTTTTCTAGAGAAAAATTTTCATTAGAAAATTTTTCTAGAGAAAAATTTTCATTAGAAAAATTTTTCTAGAGAAAAATTTTCATTAGAAAAATTTTTCTAGAGAAAAATTTTCATTAGAAAAATTTTTCTAGAGAAAAATTTTCATTAGAAAAATATTTCTAGAGAAAAATTTTCATTAGAAAAATTTTTCTAGAGAAAAATTTTTATTAGAAAAATTTTTCTAGAGAAAAATTTTCATTAGAAAAATTTTTCTAGAGAAAAATTTTCATTAGAAAAATTTTTCTAGAGAAAAATTTTCATTAGAAAAATTTTTCTAGAGAAAAATTTTCATTAGAAAAATTTTTCTAGAGAAAAATTTTCATCAGAAAAATTTTCATTAAAAAAATTTTTCTAGAAAAAAATTTTCATTACAAAAATTTTTCTAGAGAAAAATTTTCATTGGAAAAATTTTCAGTGGAAAAATTTTCATTAGAAAAATTTTTCTAAAGAAAAATTTTCATTTGCAAAATTTTTCTAGAGAAAAATTTTCATTAGCAAAATTTTTCTATAGAAAATTTTTCATTAGCAAAATTTTTCTATAGAAAAATTTTCATTAGCAAAATTTTTCTATAGAACAAATTTTCTATAGAAAAATTTTCATTAGAAAAATTTTTCTATAAAAAAATTTTCATTACAAAAATTTTTCTATAGAAAAATTTTCATTAGAAAAATTTTTCTATAGAAAAATTTTCATTAGAAAAATTTTTCTAGAGAAAAATTTTCATTAGCAAAATTTTTCTATAGAAAAATTTTCATTAGAAAAATTTTTCTATAGAAAAATTTTTATTAGAAAAATTTTTCTATAGATAAATTTTCATTAGAAAAATTTTCATTAGCAAAAATTTTTCTATAGAAAAAATTTTCTATGGAACTATTAATTACAAATTTTTTTGTAAAGAAAAATTTTTTTTTATAGAAAAATTTTCATTAGAAAAATTTTTCTATAGAAAAATTTTCATTAGAAAAATTTTTCTATAGAAAAATTTTCATTAGAAAAATTTTTCTATAGAAAAATTTTCATTAGAAAAATTTTTCTATAGAAAAATTTTCATTAGAAAAATTTTTCTATAGAAAAATTTTCATTAGAAAAATTTTTCTATAGAAAAATTTTTCTATAGCAAAAGTTTTCTAATGAAAAAAAACTTTTGCTATAAAAAAATTTTCATTATAAATTTTTTTTTTTAGAAAAATTTTCATTATAAAATATTTTCTATAGAAAATTGTTTACTATAAAATGTTTTCTACAGAAAAATTTTCATTGTAAAATTTTTTCTTTAGAAAAATTTTCATTATAATTTTTTTTATAGAAAAATTTTCATTATAAAATTTTTTCTATATGAAAATTTTCAATGCAAAATTTTTTCTATAAGAAAATTTTCAATGTAAATTTTTTTTTATAAAAAATTTTCATTGCAAAATTTTTTCTATAGGAAAATTTTCATTATAAAATTTTTTCTATAGAAAAATTTTCATTAGAAAATTTTTTCTATAGAAAAATTTTCATTATAAAATTTTCTCTATAGAAAAATTTTCATTATAAAATTTTTCGATAGAAAAATTTTCATTATAAAATTTTTCGATAGAAAAATTTTCATTATAAAATTTTTTCGATAGAAAAATTTTCATTATAAAATTGTTTCGATAGAAAAATTTTCATTATAAGACTTAAATTAAAAGAACTAAAGGGTCAATTGAGAAAACTGACCCTTTTTGCACTGTTGGGTTCCTCTGCAAAATATTTTATTGTAACAACATGAAGAATTTTATTGTAACAATTTTCGCCAACACTCTCCCACATTTAAAGCTGTTCCGAGAATTACACCTGAGCTGTTTGCAGCAGCGACAGTTATGTCGCTGCTCAATTCGTAGTCATGGTGTGATGTTTTTGTAATTACTTAACATTTCTTCTTTATTTCTGAATTGCGGGAATTATAATTACACGCTTAAATTAAAATGATGGGATTTTATGGAGAATTTAAATTCTGTTTTCTTTGATATTTTTTCTCCTCATTCATTTATTTGGTTGATGGTTTTTCATTGTAGTTTTTTGTTTTCCAGAAAAAAGGTAAAAGAAGACAAATTAAAGGTATTTAATTTAATGTTGGGTTTTGCTTTGAATTTCAGAATTTGAAATAATAGGTATTTTCTATTGTAGTTGTTTAGCTTAGAATTGTTTAAAATGTTAAATTAGCAAGAATTGCAATTCTAAGTGTTGCAAAATTTACCTTTTTGTTAATCATTTTGAGAAACTGATAAATTCATTTTATATTCTGAAATGCCCTTTGTCATGTTGGTAATATTAAAGTATTATTTCACGAAAATGGATTTAACCTTCCACAAAGACAGTTTTGACAGAAATAGGTTCAATGACACTCTAAACATCAGATAAGGATTTTAACCATAAAGACATATTTAAAATGTTTGCACGTCAATATTAATCAAAATATTTACATTGTCTTTATAAAAATTTAATAAATCCCTTAATCTTTATTAAAAACAAAGAGTCATAAAAATTAAATATCTTTACAACCAGGTAAAAGGTTCCACTCCCACATGTGTAAATTCTTTCATAAATTATTACAAATATTCTCAAAATAATAAAATAACATAAAATCTAATCAACACGTTTGTCTTTATGTTGCCTTTGAAAAGAAACATAAAAAAGTAAAACTGCTCATAGAATAATAAAAAAAACGAAACACATTCATTCCTTTAGCTAAACAACTATTAAATTCGCGGCAATAAAAAATTTTATTTTAATAAAATTATTATTAAACACGAATTATTTTGCAAATATCTTTTTAGAATGTGAGTGGAAAAAACCATTAAATTCTTACGAATATTTGTCTGTTACATATGTTAATGGTTACTTTTGCATATGATTTTTATAGCCTTGTCTATGAACTTTATGGAAGTGTAGACATAAAAAAAAACTGGGAAAATTTTACAAAGAAAATCAAAATATATATCATAGGCTTGGCTTGGCTAAATGTCTTAGTTAACAAATGCAATGCAAAATGAGTTTAAAACTAACATTTGCATTTATTCATAAGTATTTTCTAAAATACACAGAAAGAAATATGATTTCAAATTAGAGCACAGATTTGATTTCAAGTAAAAGTGGTCAACAATCAAATCTAAATTTAAGTTATATTAGTTTTTTATGTTTTGTGGTCCCCCAAGTATCATAACTCCAGAAATTTTAAATTTTTCAAAGATTTATTTTTTGTGATTTTCGAAGGGGTTTTACCAGTTAGTTTACCACATCTTGAAAACTACTTGTTCGATTTTATTGAAATGTACATTTATAAGTTAAGAACAAATATACGATTAACACGCTCTGACACAAATTTTTTCTGTGATTTACGGCTTTAGAGTTATTTACATCGGAATATAAAAAATATTTCTTTTTTGTGCAAAATCAAAAAAATTTTATTTATTTTTAATTTATAAATAATCGAATTTTTCAATAACTTACCATCGTAAAATAATGTACGATGATAAAATAATTAATATTCGGTGTAAGATAAGCTTAACGCTATAAATATCCATCGACTGATAGTGGTTTTATTACAAAAAAAACGTGAAAATCAATCAATTTAAGCGAACAACTTTGTCGTATATATATTTATTTGGGAACGAGTTATAGCCCCGCTCATTTAGTTGACAAATATCGGTGAACTATTTCGGGTACCTTATATAAGACTCACTTTGATGCTTATATAAAAAATAATTTTCTAAAATTTTGTTGAAATCGGTCCATGGGACCATAGACCTTCTGACAAAAGCCAATTAAAAAAAACGCTTCTAAATCTGAAGACGACTACAATTTTTGTTAATTTGTGACACACATAATTCTTGTATAAACTATATTAAAATTTTGAAAAATCGATCACCATTTTACCCTATATCCAATGACGGAAATGACTTATATACAAAATTAGGTATTTATATTTAATTTACTTTATTGTTAAAAAAAATCACTATTTATTAAATGCTATTTATTAAAGTCCAGGAAATAATTCTTATTTAATATAGAATTTTAGCCAAATTTGGTTCATTTTGTCGGGCATCTCCAATAGGTCGCCATACAAAACCTTCTGACAAAAGCCACTAAATCGATATTCACAAAAACTCTTCTAAATCAGAAAATAGTAAAATTTTTATGTTTATCTAAGATTTATAATAGAAGATTTATATTTGTTCAATAGCACACATATTTTTTTTACAAAGTGTTATCAAATTTCTAAATTTCGAGAAAATCGGTTCTCATTTGACCATAGGTTCCAATGACAATTTCAGCACTTGGCTAGAAAAAAAACGAAATTCATGTAAGTGGGACTAATTTTTGGATTAACTGTAACCGATTTGTGGTCATAATGAAACATTTTAAGCCTTTAATGTCATTTGTTGCTTATAAGCAACTTTGTAAATTACTGATCATAGTTTCTTTACTTTTTGTTGTTTTTGCAAAATTTTTATTTGTGAGCATTTAAGTACAAAAATTAATTTGTAAAAGCTTAACAAATATTAATTTCTGAGCTAGTTGAAGTCGTGCAAAAACATGCATAAAAAATTAAAAAAATGTTTTAGATAAATTCAAATAAAAATGAAAAATCAATGAATTTTCTTTCAAATAACAATGAATTTTCAAATAAATAACAGTTAAAGAATTGAGATAAAGCTGGCAAAACTTAGAAAAAGTTTTTATTGTTACTTCAGAAATGTCATAAACACAATGTTGCCTATAGGCAACATTTGTCAATAATAGCAATATTTTTTACACTGAAAGTTAGTTTAAAATGAAGGAACATGGCACAGTCTGTTTGCGAAACTGCTTTAAAAGAAGAAAAAATTTGTTGAGAAGTCAAATTTCCAGCAAAATATTTCACTGATGAAGTTACAATCTACGTGAGCCTTTATTCAATACCGACTATAAACAAAAAAATTTTTTAATGAGAGGCAAAAAACTGTTTAAGATCCAAAATAATTAAAATAAATAAAATAAAGTCAGTATTTTTTCTACAATATATTAGATTTTTTTTCGCTGATTTTTATTAAAAGACAGTTTTTTAATAAAAACGACTGGTTCATAGACGGTATTGAATATAGGCTCACTTTATATTCAATGCAAGCGAAAGGCTTAGTGCCTAATTGTTTAGGGCACTCGTCACTTATTGGGATAAGGAGATTGCCTAAATTATTCCGAGAGAAAATTCTGATACCTTGAATGACATTATAACGAAATTACGGACTAATTGGCCAAAGCTACTTTTCACATTTTCTGTCAATCAAAAATGTTTCTATAGAAACATTTTTTATCAAACATTTTCCTTTAAAAAAATTTGTTTAACAAAAATTTGTTTAACAAAAATTTTTTATCAAAAGTTTTTCTTTAAAAAATTTTTTTATTTTATTATTTCTATAGAAAATTTTTTTTATCAAAAATTTATTAAAAATTTTTCTATAGAAATTTTTTTAGCAAAACTTTTTCTATAGAAATTTTTTAGCAAAAATTTTTCTACAGAAAATTTTTTTATACAAAATTTTTTTTCAAAAACTTTTCTTTAGAAAAATATATTCATTTAAAATTTGCTTTAAAGAAAATTATTTTTATCGAAAATTTTTCTGTTAAAAAATATTTTTGTTGAAAATTTTCACAGAAGAATATTTTTATCTAAAATTTTTTTTTTAAATCTATTATTATAACCAAGCGAAGGCAGCCCATACCACCAGAAGCCGATGACTTTTAGATATTTTCGACACAAGCTCTTTTTTACAGAAACATTTTTGATACAAATATTTTTCTTTGGAAAATTTTTCGATAAAAATTATATTTTATAGAAAATTTTTTGATACAAATATAGAAAAATTTTTGATAAAAATTTTTTCTATAAAAAAATTTTTGATAAAAAATTTTCTTTAAAAAAATTTTTTTACAAAAAATTTTTTATAGAAAAATCTTTTTTAAAAAAATTTTCTATAAAAAATTTTTGATAAAAAAATTTTCTACAGAAAAAACCAAAAGTTATAGAGCTTTGAAATAAATATCAGTTCATACAATGACCTTATCTAATTCAGTGGGCCATCCTCACAGATACATAACGAACAACTACAAATGTTTAATTATTTAGTTTTTCTCAGTGTATTCCTATTAAAAAATCTAACATAAATTTGAATAAGTCACCAACTGACTCTGGTGACATATGAGAAATTGTGGATGAACACAAAAACCAAAATGATGTTTTTAAACAACAATAACATTCAGCCTAAACATACATACGAGTAAACCAACATCCTATAATATTCAAACCTAGAACCAAAAAACAAATGTAAACTTTATGGGATGCGCTTTTACCAGCAGCAGGACAAAACAACGAACGAACGGAACGACAACAGTAACAACAGATTTATTCGTTTAGCAACATGAGGCTTGACTAGTTGTAGCTGTTGTTTGTCTTTGTTGTTGTTGCTGCTGCTGATATATTTCCATAGAAACTGACAACATGTCATGTTCGATGTTAGAATATGAAAATGTGATCAAACTTAATATCACATTGTTAAACAATGATTCTATTGTTTCCAGCTAAATATTCTCTTACCTTTCCATCGAGCGTGGCTTCCTCGGGTAAACCATTTGTTGTATAGTTTCCACTATCTCCATGTTGCACATAATTCGATTGTGCTGTAACATTAACAAATTGTAGACAACTTATGACTAGTAGAGCCGCTAACGGCAACAGTTTTATTGAATAAAATTCGTTCATTTTTGTTCTTTCTTTTTTTCCTATTTGCTTTTGGAGTTTAAGTGTTTTTCAGGAATTTCTTAGAAATTATTGATGTTTTGGGGGGTTTTGTTCTGAGTAAAATTTAAGTTGTTTTTTTGTGGATATTATTTTTTTGGAAAGGGGATTTATGGTAATTTTCCTTGTTGCCTTTCTTCCTTGTCTGTGAATGTGTTCAATGTTGCTGACTTAATTAAAATAATTCTTGAAATTATGGTTATTTCAACATCTGGAAAGAGAAAAAATTTAAGAGATAGAGGAAATATTAGTTAATTGATTTGATTTAAATTCAAGGTAAATATTGTAGTGTTTTTTTCGATATTATTAGAATAACCTAAGGCCAAATAAATTATTTAAATTGTGTATTTAAGCATAAAAATACTTAATTTGCACATTATTTTATAATCTTATTAAATATAAATTAATTAATACATGTATAAATTATCTAATTTAGCTTTAATTCACTTCTTTTCTTCTAGTTATAGTTAAAAATGTTATGAAGAGACAGTTTAGAATATATTTTCGAAAATATAATACAATGTATTATATTTTCCTTAAGAAACGGACATGAAAACTAAAATGATCCTTAGTTGAGCTTATGGAATACCTAAAAATTTGTATACATTAAAGCACGATTCAAAGATCAAAGGAAAAGTAATTTGGGTCATTTTAGTCCCCATGTCTGTTTAGGGTTAATATATATTTTTAAATAAAAAGACTTCATGTAAATAAAAATTAATATATTTTAGCATTTTAAATAAAATTTGGTAACAAATATTCCAACATTTTTCTATAACAAATTAAAAAAAAATCTAAATTGTGACCTTTGACCTCGGGGAAGAAGGGTTAAACTTTCCTAATAGTAAAGAAACAATGCCGCGTATATTTTGTATAGTCTGAATAAAAATATTCACTATTACTTTTATGAATGTAGAACATTGATATACTCAAATTATTACAGAAAATTCACTTTATCGCGAAATTTTACGATTTCAAAACACAAGTATGGCAAAACTGTTAAAGATATCGACCTCATTTTTTTGAATTTTATTCTCCCATTTGATTGTTTTAGGATACTGGAAAGCAAATTTATTATTTGTAATATTTGTCAAACAAAATTTTCAAAAAATTATAAAATCATGTTTGAAACCAGCCTGAGAAAAAATTATAATTTTCTAACTTGAAAAAAAAAACTAAATAAATTTTGTTATATTTTAACAAAACTTAACTATTAAGTACTCACAGGTCATAGTATTCTAAAGGATGTCTTACATTGAAATTAATTTATTCTTAAGTAAATTTGTTGGCTGCATATCCTTAGGCGTCTTAGTTTCCACATATAGAGAAATTTACCACGTCCACTTTTTTATTTATCTAATATCGGAAAATAACTACACAGAAATAGATATTTTTCATAAACTTAATTCAATTGAAGTTTTTACAATTTTGATAAAATTTGGACAGTGGGTGCCTTTTTGATGCATAGCTCGAGTAAGAAGGGACTTTTTTAAAGCGGAAAGGTATTTGGTACTTTTTTAAAAGTTTTTTTTTTTGTACTATTTTTAAGCTACTCTTACCTTTTAAACCAAAGAATACAATCAATAAATGGGAAAATATTGAATATGTATTTTATACATTTTTGATTTCTGACCAAAAATGGCTAAAAAGAAATAAGGCACTGTTCACATATTTTCGCAGATTTTTACCCCTCCCTCCCCTGTATAACACATTTTAATTGAAATACTCATACAAAATTCCTCCACCGTAACAAAAGTCATACTTTTTTAAAACTATGACAGATAGGGGATAAAAAAAGGGTGAAAATATGTGTGACTAACTTCCTATAGGTGAAAATTACTCAAAATTTAGCAAAGTTTTTGCACATGAACCGACGAAGGTTTTTTAATTGGTATGAACAATGTCCGACAGATGGCGCCAAAAAAAAAAATACTCAAAGTGAATTAAATCGTAAGGTGTGCTATGATCTTTAGAATAAGTGTTGCGCATAAGCCGACAAAGGTTTCTTAGTTCGTATGAACAATTTCCGACAGATGGCGCCACTGAAAATTACTCAAAATAAATTAAATCGCATTTGATCATTCTACTATCTTTAGCAAAGTTTTCTTAGTTGGTGTGACCAATTTCCGACAGGTGACGCCACTAAAAATTACTAAAAGTGAATGATATTGTAAACTGTGCAATTGATCAGGCTATGATCTTAAGCAAAGTTCTTGCGCATGAGTCGACGAAGTTTTCTAAGTTTTCGATCATACGATTTCTAAAATTATTCAAAATGAAGTTTTTTTTGATCAAGTGTTGATTGGACAAATTGAATAAAATGATTTAAAATTAATTGGATATTTGTGTAATGTCTTTCCTCTAAATTTATTTTAGTTGGTTAATACTTTTTAAAACAAAATAAATAAAGACTTTAAAATTTGCCCAGGTACTCTAATTTAAGTGATAACTGAAAAAAAATAATAGCCCCCTTTTTTGATTTATCTAAAATCGAAAAATGTCTAATTGAATATTGATGATATTTGAAGATCGTTTGATAATGGTTTAGCGATTAACTGGAGATTGTTTAACAATTGTTTAAAGGGTTTTGACTATTTTTTTCAAACACTAAAATAATGCTTAAAATCAAATCTTTGGCACCCCGTCAAATCTACAAAACTGATAACTACTATGCGTGTACAAGTACAATGGGATTTAGCAATGGATGATTTAATGATGGATGATGGATTTATTCAACGGAAAAATGACAAAAAAATTAACATTTATACATGGATTTTCAGGAAATTAAGCATATTTTATTCATTTCCGGCTTTAAGATCTTGTAATAATAATTTTAGGTTTTTGCAATTTTTAATTTTTAACAATTTAATATATAAATTTTTTATAAAAAAGAAATATATTTTTTACTTTAAAGTGTACAAATTGAATCCGTTTAACATATAGAAAAAATATATAGTATAATTTTATTCGCTTTTATATTTTGTAACTTTTTACAAAATAGAATAACTGCTTTTAAAGATATGATAAAATAAATGGATCAGCCTTGGTCCCACTATGAAACTATCAATCTTCTTCTTCTTTATTTGCTCATCCGTTATTCGGATATAATTCCATTATAAATTGTCTTTAAAATTTCGACCTGTACTTTGATTACATGGTCTACATGGGGGTCCAGCCAGACGGATGGACTGATACCGGTAAATCGACTCAGAAACTGTTTCTAAGTCTATTGGTATACTTAAACGTCTAAGAAAAATGTTTCTATGCTTTACATAGATCAGCACAAGCTTATAATACCCTTTACACCTATTTTGTTGAAGGGTATAAAAACAAAAGTTTACCTATTTAAAGAAAATATAAATTCGACCGTTTTTAAATTTAGAAGACCATAATAAAAAAAAATAGGTTGGTATTTTGGTACTAGTGTTATAATCTTTATATATCTGTGGCTTGGTGCTAAAAGGGACAATGTCAAAAAAATAGTTTTAAGAAAATTTAATTTAAAGTTTTATTTTCGATATAACCTTTACAAGTCAGTTCTGAGTTAATTTAGAGATTAGCTGTTAGAGCATATTGAAATAGTCTCAAGAAGGAAATCTAGAACGATGATTAACTCAAAACAGCAAAAATTGATATTGACCCTTTTGGCACCAAGCCACTGGTTTTTAACCTCTAATTCATAAACCAAAAATAATGTTATGACCGACTTATAAACCAAATTTTTCAAGCAAAATTCCTACGATAAGCCTTTCATAATTTTATAATTCATTTATGAATTAAAATGTTATTTTTCATGTACTTCAAACCTTGCAGAAAAAGTTATTCTCTATTGAAATTCTTTTATAAAAAATTGTCACCAAATTTATATTCATTCTTTGATTATTAGAAAAAAATGTTTGTTTCATTAAAATTTTTTTTTTTAACTTTTTTGTTTTAAAAATGTAACCATCTTTTGACTTTAAACTGCAGCATTTTAATAATAGGTAAGAAGTTTTTCACAGACTTTTAATTAAACTATATTTTTTTACCCACTATTTAGTCATCCTCTAATTAGTAACTAGAAAAATCTTATTTCTTAAAGTTTATAATTATTCTTAACCATGAACATTAAACTGAAGCCATAAAAATCTTCCAAACCTTTAATAATGATGAAATAAGTAAAAAGAATTGAAAACAGAAGAACTTTATAATCACAAACTTTAAGTCTTTAACGCAAAAAAGAAAAAAATGCAAAAAAACTACTAAATACTCTTAATGATCCCTAGAATAACTCTGGGGAAACATAAAAGTTATTTACAAAAATTCTGAATAAAGGCAAGATTCAGAGACTCAGTCGAGGGAAAAGAAACCTTAAGGAAAACTAATAACATTTAGGTACAGCTGTTTGTAGATTGGCCATAAATGTTAAAATACAGAAAAAGAATTTTCAGAACCCTTATGTTCATTATGACTTAGAAAACCACATGTATAATTTCTAAACCTAAACCACAAAAAAAAACATATAGATACAAACAAAAAAAAAAAAAAAACACAAACTAAAAACAATTGTATTTCTCTTTTTAATTTTGCCGACTTTTTTAATTGCCATAATTAACAACCAACCAGGAGGACACAATTCTCGACAAACATACAAATATCATTTGGCCTAAGGAGTGTAGACAACTCCGTTTACAAACCACAAATGTCGTTATAACCCAGTAACCAATGAACCAAACATACACCCATCCGTCCATCCATCTATTCACAGGAACATTCATCCCAAAGAAACCATAAGCCATCTACTGCAGCCTCTCCACAGCTTTGTCTGTTGTCAATTAACCTTTAAGCCATTTACTTAGTAGCAACATTTGTGGTCAACTTTGAGGTAGAACTGCTGATGTTTATTCTAGTAACAATATGAATAGTAGGGTGGGTCATATTTTTCACATAGTCCGCTTTTAATTGTAATTTTCAGTATTTTGAGTGTACATATACATTTTTTGTACATTTTCAAAAAAAATCAAAAAGCGAAAAACTATCCTATAGTATGAAAATAACCACATTTAAAACTTTAATTAATTAGGTTAAATCGTTTTCATCTTATCATACATATTTGTCATTTTTAATATTTCAGAATAAAAAACTTGCTTATTTTTACCACCGGTCACATCTTACCATACTGTCAAAATTTCAGAAAAATCGGGCCGCTAGGTCATCCATATTTGTCATTTTCAATGTTTTACTTATATGGGATGTGTCACGCCCACTTGGGATTTCAGAAAAAACTCTAGGCTATTTAAACTACCGGTCACACCATACTCCACTGTCTAAGTTTCAGAAAAATCGGTCGGCTTTTTCATCCATATTTGTAAGTTTTAAAATCTGATTTATATGGGAGGGGTCACGCCCACTTGAGATTAAAAAAAATCTGGCCTATTTTACCCACCAGTCCTCTGCGAAGGGTAGTCATCTTGTCGTGATGCAGGGGCTTAAGCGTAATGAACTCTAAGGCTATGCTGGGGGAGATTGGTATCATCGCTATCTCCGGCAGGGTCACCCATACCAGACAGGCTTAGAGGGAGCGCACTACTAAGAACTACCCACCCACCCTCTCCCTACTGGCGTCTGTTTACCCATATTGGGCGGCCAGGTGGGACCCCCTGTTTTGCCCCATATGTTTCCCATGTACGGCATCATGGGATATGGCGGCAGAACTGTCCGTTTTGGATCTTCGATCCTTGATTTAGGTCCGTCCGGCAAACCAAATCCACAGAGCGTCTGTTTCCCATATTGGGCGGCTCTGTGGTCTGCGTCTGATCCCCAGTGGGGCGGCAGTTTATTTCAGGTCTTGGTAGCAAGGATAAAATACGAAATATTTTAATCATGAAACCCCCCCAATGTCCAAAAAATTATGCCCCCTGTATCCGGTCGAGGGCTT
Source organism: Stomorhina lunata (assembly GCA_933228675.1). Classification (NCBI taxonomy): domain Eukaryota; kingdom Metazoa; phylum Arthropoda; class Insecta; order Diptera; family Rhiniidae; genus Stomorhina; species Stomorhina lunata. The sequence goes on along the minus strand of OW121743.1, from coordinate 96,875,802 downwards.
CATAATCTCCGGAGACCCAGTTCCACCGGTGCCTGTCCCGGGCTGTGTGGAATGGTGTGCGACTGGGACTACATCGGCTCAAAGCTCTTCGTCTAGCTTGGTGGCGACACCTGGCCAAGCTAGTCTGCCGACCACAGGTTCGAAGGTTAGTCTGGTGAAAGCACCTATTCAGGCTGGCCGAAAAACTGGTGCTACTGCAACTGGTGTGGGAAAGAAGACTGTCAAATCCAGTCCTTCCCGCACAAAAAAATCGCCTGGTAAAGGCAAATTACTCTTTGAAGTACCTCTTAGCCATGCTGCGAGTACTTCTAAAGCCGCAATGGCCAAACCCCCTGCTTCGGGTAAATCCCAAGTGCTTCCTGTGCAGAAAGGAATCGTGATCCCATGTTCAGATTCCCCACCTGCACACACCCCTAGGAGTCAAGGAGATGCGAATAATTCTTCCTCTCTGAAAACTCCTATCCCTGCAAAGAGGACCGGGACTAAACCCTCGGATCCCCTATCTGATCGTCCTAAGAAGCACATTTCTCCGGCTAGAAGGGCTTTTCTTCAACGGCGCGCAGCCGAGCGGAAATTGCAGCAGCTTGGCGACAAGCCTGCTGAATCCCTTACTCCTGAGGAGATTGCGGCGAAAGACAGGGCTATAAAGACTCTGGCTGAACTCCCGAGCAAGGTTACCTCAGCACCGAAAGGTGTGCCTAAACGGCAACGTTCTGAGGAGGACCACTCGTTAAGCCAGCAGCCTGGGGCTAAACGTCCTAAACCCTCTGTCATGATGGACAGATCCTTTAGCGAGATTGCCAAGGGTAAGCTCGTTAAGGCCATCATTGACAGGGGTAACCCTGACGGGTCAATTACCACCGAAAGGTGGGACTTGATCCAAGTCAAACTGGTGGGGGTTTTCATCAGGGTCCTTAGGGAAAACCCTGGTCCCCCTCCAGACTGCGACGACGCTGGCTGGTTCCAGGGTCGTGTTAAGCTGATGGCATGCCATAATGAGAGGTCCGCCTTTCTCTTGAGAGAGGCGATCCGGCTCATTGAAGGTATATGGGATGGAGCTAGTCTCGACGTGGTCTCTCGTGAAGAGATTCCACGTAGGCCTAGATCCACTGCCCTTGTACGCGATGGTGTGTCATCTAAGGAGGAGATCCTAGAGCTCCTTAGACTCAGCAACCCCAATCTTCCTGTCCATGATTGGAGGGTAGTAAAGGTTTCTGAGCCTAAGGATTCTCTTAGAAGGATCACTGTTGTCCTGACCCAGGAATCCCTGGAGCCACTTCGGCAGATGCGTTGGAAGATTCTCTACGGCTTCGAGAAAATCATCCTACATGTCTACCGAGGTGACGACAAGGGTCCCGAAAAGCAGGATGACAGTGTACCGGATACCCTCACCAAGGACGACGTACCTTCCGGTTCATCTGCTCCTCCCACTTCCCAGCTGAGCCCAGGCTCCCTGAGTATTGTGGATGAGGAGATGGACGAGGAATTGGACGAGGAAGCCCTCCTGAACCCCGATCTAGACGACGAGGATCAGGATGACTTCAACGTCACGGTTATCCCCCTCTTCGAGAATGATGAAGATTACTCAAATTAATCTTCATCATTCTAAAGCGGCCTCAGCCGCCCTGCTCCTTCGCGTTTCCGAACGCAAGGAGGAGCTAGTGATAATCCAGGAACCTTGGATCGTAGGAGACAGGATTCGTGGATTATCACTAAGAGGCTACAAGCTAATACACGCCAGTGGATCAGGTAGGCTGCGGGCATGTATTTTAGCTAAAAGCACTTTAAACGTCTTCATTCTATCTGATTTTAGTGATGAAGACACGGTAGTGGCTGCATTGGAAACCAGCGCAGGCCCTACACTGATCGCCTCGTGCTACATGGGCCATGACCAGATTGAACCTCCACCCAACAATTTGGTCAGGAAGACAGTGGATATGGCTGTCAGCAGAAATCTGCCGCTAATAATAGGTGCGGATGCAAATGCCCATCACACCATCTGGGGCAGCTCTAACATTAATGAAAGAGGTGAGTCTATTTTTGATTTTCTTCTTCGTAGCAGTTTAGATGTTGTCAACACAGGGTCAGAACCCACCTTTGTAGTAAGCAATAGGCAAGAGGTTCTTGATATTACTTTGGTAAGCTCTTCGCACCATAATCTAATTAAAAACTGGAGAGTGTCAAATGATTGCTCCTTTTCCGATCACAGGTATCTTGAATTCGAACTTCAGTTCACTCAAGATAAACCAACACCCTTCTTAAATAGGAAGAGAACAAACTGGGACATGCACAAAGAATCCCTCTGTCGACTCTTGCCCACTGTACCGCATATAGACTCTTGCGAAGACATTGATCTAGCTGTCAACACACTGACCAATGCCTTTCAGCAAGCTACAAATCAAGCTTGTAAGAAAATCACCAGGAAAGGTAAATGCAAACCACCCTGGTGGTCAACCGACATTGAGAAGATACGCAAGGAATGTCGACGTCTGTTTAACGAAGCTAAGAGGACATCCAACTGGGTCCCCTACAAAGCTTCAGTTAACAGATTTAAAAATGTCGTCAGGAACGCGAAGAGGCAATCGTGGAGAAATTTCTGCAGCGGCGTGGAAGGATCTTCCGAGACTAGCCGACTTCGTAAAATCCTGACCTCCTCTCCCTCCGTCACTGGCTATATTCAAAAAGCCTGTGGCAACTGGACCACCAGTAGTTATGAAACCCTTGAGGTCCTCATGGGCACACACTTCCCTGGATGCAGTGCTCTGCATCGCGAGCCAGTGTCCAGTAACTCGACTGTCATCGGGTCCTCACCCATCCTCATTGATAGAGGAAAAATCAAGTGGGCTCTTGACAGTTTCAAACCATACAAGTCAGCGGGTCCGGATGGAATCATCCCAGCTGACCTTCAGCATAACGCTGAGACTATAACTCCCTGGCTCATCAGGATTTTTATGAGCTGTCTTAAATTCTCATATATACCGGAATCCTGGACCAGATGTGAGGTAGTATTCATCCCTAAAGCGGGTAAAGCTAGCCACACAAAATCGAAGGACTTCAGACCAATCAGTCTCAGCTCCTTCCTTCTTAAAACTTTAGAACGCATTATTGATGGTCACTTACGATCATCAATCAATCCACGCTTTCTCTCTAAATCACAGCACGCCTATAATAAAGGTAAGTCTGTTGAAACAGCACTCCACTCACTTGTTAGTTCCTTAGAAAAATCACTTGAGTTCGGCGAATTTTCACTGGTTGCCTTTCTAGATATAGAGGGAGCCTTTAATAATATTAAGCCCACGTCGATTACTTCGGCAATGGCGGATATAGGAGTTGATGACTCTATCATCTCTTTTATTGGAAAACTTCTTTCCTATAGAATTATTTTCTCTACCTTGGGAAAAGCTACAGTATATAAAGTAGCATACCGAGGTACTCCTCAGGGGGGTGTTTTATCTCCCCTGCTCTGGAACCTTGCCATCAACAAATTGTTAATGGAATTGGACTCTCTGCGCTTCAAAACTATTGCTTACGCAGATGATGTCGCTATTGCAGTTTCGGGCAAGTACCTAAACACTATCTCGCAGCGACTCGAAGTCGCTCTCGCCACACTTACTGAATGGAGCGTTTCCAATGGCCTGGGAGTTAACCCCGCCAAAACGGAACTCGTTCTTTTCACTAGGAAATACAAGATTCCCCAGTTCAATCTTCCAAAGCTTGATGGAACGGAACTGGTACTCACGGATCATGCCAAATACTTAGGTGTGATCCTGGACTCTAAGCTGTCCTGGAACTTAAACACCCAATCTAGGGTGTCTAAGGCTTCCATTGCACTATACTCGTGCAGAAGAGCTCTAGGAAATACGTGGGGCCTATCCCCTTCCAATACAGCCTGGCTCTTCGAAATGGTTGTTAAACCCATTCTCATGTACGGCGCTCTTGTCTGGTGGCCTGCCCTAAACAAGGCTAATCAGCGAGGACTTTTTGTTAAGATCCTTAGATCTGCTGCTCTCATGATTACGGGTGCTTTAAGGACTACTCCTTCAAAGGCACTCTTTACCATGCTTAATTGGCTTCCGGCTGAGCTAATGGCCCAATTAGTAGCCCTCAACTCAGCTATCAGGTTAAAAACCACCGGTGAATGGTCTACTTCGTCTCTAGGCCACACCACTATTCTGGAGAAACTTAATCTCCCTGATAATATAGACTACTGTATTCCCTCACCCGCTTTCGAGCAATCCTTCACTGCGGATATCTCAGGGGCCCATAACGCTTTTAGTGAAGAGACCCTGGTTATCTATTCGGATGGATCCAAATCGTCACGTGGTGTGGGTGGGGGCTTCTTTATCCCATCATTTGGGATTAAAGTGAAATTCAAGCTCCCTAAACAATGCAGCATTCTTCAAGCTGAAATTTCAGCTATTTATAGGGCGAGCAAGTGGCTCACGTACCACCGAGTATATCCCAACGATATTCGTTTCTGTACAGATAGTCTTGCCGCCATTCATTCCCTTTCATCGGTCTACACGACATCCGTTCTTACCCGTGAATGCCGGGCGTCTCTAAATGAGATGGCGAGACATTCCAACATTGAACTTTTCTGGGTACGTAGTCATAGTAATGTACCAGGTAACATCATAGCGGATAACCTAGCAAAAGATGGTGCTCTTCTTAGTCAAGAAAACACTGATCAATTCATAGGTATTCCGCTCTCAGCATGCAAATTGCTCATAAAGCAGTTTATTTTTAGGTCCGCACAGACCAACTGGTCCACAGAAAGTACCTGTACGATCTCCAGACTTACATGGCCAACTTACGACAGTAAGCGCTCTGCAATCCTGGTCAGCTTTTCGCGCCATAGACTTCGCACCCTTATTTCAGTACTCACAGGACACTGTCTTATAGGTATACATGCTAGAAGACTTAATCTTCAAAGCAATGACTACTGCAGAAGTTGTCACAATGCAGAGGAGGAAGAAACAATATCCCACTTCCTCTGTCACTGCCCAGCACTTGCTGAACTTAGAACCCTCCATCTAGGATTCCCATTTCTGCACGATCTATCAGAGATCTCGAACATCAATATTCGTAAAATAGGCTCTTTTATCGATGCATCTGGCTGGCTCTAACTGAGCCTCTTACTCTCGGTAGTTTTAAGAATTTAATTCTCTCTATCCTTGCAGGAATTACAAAGGGACCTATTTATGGACCCAAGTGAGGTGGACCTTACAGTCTGCATCCTGCCTAACCTAACCTAACCTACCCACCAGTCACACCTTAACATACTGTCTAAATTTCAGAAAAATCTTGCTTCATTATCTGCTATATTTGTCAATTTTAATATATGAGTTATATGGGAGGGGTCACGCCCACTTGAGATTTCATTCATATTTGTCATTTTTAATATATGAGCTATATGGGAGGGGTCACGCCCACTTGAGATTTCAAAAAAAACTTTGCCTATTTTAACCACCGATAACACCCTACCATACCGTCTAAATTTCAGAAAAACCGGACCGTTCGTCATTCATATTTGTCATTTTTAATATATGAGTTATATGGGAGGGGTCACACCAACTTGAGATTTCAGAAAAAACTCTAGGCTATTTAAACTACCGGTCACACAATACTCCACTGTCTAAATTTCAGAAAAATCGGTCGGTTTGTTCATTCATATTTGTATGTTTTAAAATCTGACTTATATGGGAGGATTCACGCCCACTTGAGATTTAAAAAAAAATCTAGCCTATTTTACCCACCAGTCACACCTTAACATACTGTCTAAATTTCAGAAAAATTTTGCTTCATTATCTGCTATATTTGTCAATTTTAATATATGAGTTATATGGGAGGGGTCACGCGCACTTGAGATTTCTGAAAAAACCGCTACCTATTTTAACCAGCGGTCACACCTTACCATACTGTCCAAGTTTCAGAAAAATCGGGCCGCTTGGTCATTCATATTTGTCATTTTTAATATATGAGCTATGTGGGAGGGGTCACGCCCACTTGAGATTTAAAAAAAAAACCTAGCCCATTTTAACCACCGATCATACCTTACCATACTGTCAAAATTTCAGAAAAATCGGGCCGCTCGGTCATTCATATTTGTCATTTTTAATATATAAGTTATATGGGAGGGGTCACGCCCACGTGAGATTAAAAAAAAATCTGGCCTACTTTATCCATCGCTCATAAATTTACATACTGTCAAAATTTCAGAAAAATCTGGCCTCTCGGTCGCCTATATTTGTCATAATATATGAGCCCACTTGAGATTTCGAAAAAAATAGCCTATAGTCACCACCGGCCACACCATACTACACTGTCAAAATTTCAGAAAAATCGGCCCGCTAGTTTCGGAGATGCTTCCCAAGAACAACATACAAACAGACAAACAGACGCGGACATTTTTTTTATAGATATAGAAGATAGAAGAAGAAGATTTATATGTGTAAAAAATTTGATTTATTCATACTAATTAGTACTGCAGATAGGTTATTTGGTTTCAGATTTTTCCAATTCCAAATAACCTAAGTGACATAACATAAGCTGTATTTAGAAAAACAAAATTTTTTCAACCGATATATATTTCTGGTTTCATTTTAATCTAAATACATAATTTTCGTTTAAATATTACATATAGTTCCAATTTTATAACGTTAGTACCTGGTTGACCGAGCCTTGCTCGTGATTTTATGATAGGAATTCGATGCAAATTTTAAAATTTTCATATATTTTATTTTATAAAGTATATACTTGTGATACACTTTTTTTGTTTCCAAGTTTATTTGTTCAAAAGTAAAAAAAAAGTACCAAAAATATTGTTCATACATTATTAGTTCTGCTCGGCCTTTTTTCCAAAAAGTAAAAATAACTCGTCTCTTAATTTTTCAGCAATTTAAATTTTGTTTCCATACCTATTACTTTAAAAGTTTTAACGTTGCCAATTCTTCACCCTTTTTATCTCCTAACTTTAAAAAAGTTCCATATAAATATTTGGTATTTTTTTCTTTTCAATTGATCTCGGTACATTTTATAAGAACGCAGTTAACATTTTGTTTCTATTCAAATTGCTTTATGAAGTTTTAAGTTATCATTCTATCCCCAATTAACCTATTTTTCAACCCGAACTCAAAAAAGTACCAAATACTTGTTCAATATTTTTTTCACATCTATTGATTTCAGTATACAATTCCTTTTTAAATTCTTCAGTTCAAAAGATAAGAGTGAGTTAAAAAAGTACCAAAAAAAGTATTTTCACCCTTTTTACTAGCTATCGTGCATAGTTTCAAAAAAGTACCAAACAATTGTTCGCTTATTTTCTTACCTGTTCAAAACGTAATTTAAATGTTGTTTCATATTTATTACTTTAGGAGATACAACTTTTTCGAGTGAGTTAAAAAGTACAAAAAAAAAACTATTTTCACCGTTTTTACCCCCTATCGTGCATAGTTTCAAAAAAGTACCAAATAATTGTTCGCTTATTTTCTTACCTGTTCAAAACGTAATTTAAATTTTGTTTCATACTTATTACTTTAGGAGATACAACTTTTTCGATTTTTCCCCTTTTTACCCGTTTTTACAAGTAAGCTATTTTATCATATTCGTAAGAGCCGTTTTCGTGATAGCCGTTCTATGCATTTATATTATATATATATATATATATATATATATATATATATATATATATATATATATATATATATATATATATATATATATATATATATATATATATATATATATATATATATATATATACATATATATATGCAAACAATTATTGCTCGTTTAAAAACATAAGATATGCTCTTTTCGTCTATTTCGTCTTTTTGGTGACGATAAGCTTCATATAAGTATAATCTAATTTCATTTTAGTTCATTGGAGTAAGAAGTATAAAAAGTACCCACCCTAATAAATATGTAGCTGGTGATGTTAGTCGCCTAGTGTTAGTTTATGTGGTGTAAGTTTTTCTATGCAAAACGTACCTTTTTTCTTTATTTTTCTCCTTTTTTATTTTTTTTACAGCTTTTTTGTATCTGGAGATTTCTAAGCATATAAATACTCCTTTGGGTGAGTACCTATAAAGCATGTTTTCATATTTATGCTTAAGCTTTAATGTCAATTTGAATATTTATCACCCTGACGCTATATCTGTTGGCTTCAGTTAAAGTCAACATTAAAGTTAAGTTCCTAAGAGATATATTTACTACAATACATATAAGCTACTTTAAATGAATGACTGGCTGAAAGGTTCAACTAGATATTGTGTAAGATCCTTTATGTTGTATACAAATGTGTAGTTATAAGTAGGAAAGTTGTGTGTAAATATATATAGAACCTAGTAGTTTTAACTGAGGAATCATATTTAAGGCCTGGCGATTTTCAAAATTGGTTGTTAATTGAGTTGTTTTCTGAGTCTAAAGTCAGATCTGACCTTATTAATTTCAGACGAACCATTATCAACATCAAGCTCTTTTTAAAATCTATAGCTTTTATTTTACTTTAAGATTTTCATTTTTTTTTTTGAACTGCTGGAAATCGTCGACTAATTTTAATTATATTTAGATATATGTATGTGTGGACATTAGTTGAACAGTGTCATTAGTTGAAGTTGTGGTTTTGTGGCCGTTATTTTAAGGGCTTTTGTGTTACAACTATTTGTGGTCATTTACATGGCTCAACAATATTGTAAGTGTGCTATGATCAACGAGCTTTATGTAATGAAGTTTGTTAATTTATAGACATTAGAGCAAAATATAATAAACATAAACTTATTTGTAAACTAACAGCTTTAAGCTGTCATAAGTTTTTTTCTTTACAATGCTAGAAGGACTTATCTTAAAATAACTAGTAATAAAATAAAATATCTACTCAATACTAAGGTCACTGATCATTGGTCAGATACAAATCGGGTAAACTTTAGAAATTTTAAAATTAATTTTCAAGTCTTTAAAGTACTTTGTGAGTAAGTGAACTTTAGAAATTTTAAAATTAATTTTCAAGTCTTCAAAGTACTTTTTTAAAGTACTTTTGAAAATTATTTCATTTATATTTTTTATCTCTCATTCCAATTTTTTCAGATTGTAAAGCATTGTAAGGTTTCGTTAAGAAGCTTTTTTTAAGCTGTTCTGACTATCGTATATTTTAGTAAATGCTTTGTTATATAATATTCTTAAGTTGGTATAACATTATTAATAAAATTGTCCTTTTACTAAGCTTTTAAGGCTACATTTGAGATTAATTTCAGAAAGCTTTTTCTTATTTCTAAAGTTTTATCAAACGTTTTTTTATATTGCTTTTATTAAAGATATTTTTTAAATATTTTTTGTAGAACTCTTAAAGCTTTGTTAATAGTTTTGATCTTGATTTCCTAATTAAGAATTTTTGTAAATTTGTAAGAAGCTTTTTGACAATTTTTGTGTATCTTTATAAAGCATTTTCAAGCCTAGATATGTTTGACATTTCTGATATTTCTTTTTCACTGAAAGCTTTCATTATTGACTTGCTGTTGTTGTAAACTTTTACAAACTTTTGGTAAGTTTGGCTGAAAGGTAAGATTTTGCAAATTGTTTGTAAAAGTCAAAATATTTATCACAAAACTTTACTATTTACTATACGAATTTTAAAATTGACAGTGGGTTATTGAAGAAATTTTGTACGGAGAATTTGATTTTTAAGTTTGTCATAACTTCATTTTTCGTTCGTGAAAATTAAATAGCCGAAACTTCCTAGTTACTATTCTATAAATAGCATCAATAAATAGCATCTATTAATAGCATCAAACCAAAAAGTCTTGTTCTTCTCTACATGCCAACGCACAGTGGTTTACGGACGTTTTTTTTTGGAAATAATTCTGTAACTTTTGAACGACTAGAGATATTTGAATGAAATTTGGCATGGTGATAGTCAAGGAGTATTCGAGTTGGTTTTCAAAAGCACTGGCCCATGAGGAGTCGGGAGAGTGATTGATGGACCTTCAAAGTTAGTCACCTCGGGTGTTCGACTTTTTTAAAAATTCGCAAAAAATCCATTTATGAATGGATTGAAAAGAAATTTTAAACTTAAGTTCTCCTTCAGAAGGTCTACAAAAAATACGCTTACATGTGTAGGTTATCTCCTTTGGGTTTCGAGATATTTGGATAAAAAGGAATTTTTGGGTTGATTTTTTAACTATTTTTTTAAGCTTTTTTTGATCTGGTGGACGCATCTGAAGATCAAAAATTTTTTAAGAATATTCGTTAAAGTTGTAACAAAATTCTTAATAATTTTTGTGTAAGTTGGTTATTGATATCTTCTTTCGTTTAAAAGTTAAAAATATTCAAAGTTGAAACTTAAAAAAATTTTCGCTTTTTTTTGAGTTTTTCCCTAAAAGATAGCTATATTTTTTCACTAATAAAAAAATATTTTCTTAAGAAACATAAAAATATTTTTAAAGTTTTTCAAAGAAAACATAATGAGAATGCGTATAAAACAAATTTCTTGCTAATTGGACTTTTGGTCCTCGCACATGCCCTCTCCAAAAAATGCCAATTTGTAACAAAAAAATTTGGTTTAAATAAAAATTTCTCAAAAGGCAAAGCACCGATTTGAAAAAAATAATAATGTCCGTATTTTCTAATATATCTGTTATTGACTAAAAAAGTTTTTTCTGAAACGAGCTGCAAATAGAGCCAGTGTTGCCATTTTTGTAAAAAAACTCATTTTTTGTAACCCTTTTTTCCCGAGTTGGGAATTGGGGAATTTTTTAGTTAAAATTGGGAATTTTTTTTAGTCTATTGCTTTTAGATCTTATTGGTCTACATGACTACAAATTTTCATTGAGATATCTTCATCTATGTCATTTCTACAAAATATCAAAAATTTAAATTATTTTCCTTCTAAAAGTAGAAAAATAATATTTTTTTGTTTTACGATACAAAGTGTAAAAATATTAACTCACTAAAAAAAGATTTTTAATTGGTGTTCATCTCCTGGACTTTCCCGATCCAATGATACTAAACACGTGTATCAAGCTTCAATACATAGCCTTTAAAAGCTCTGAAAACTTTGCCTCCCATAGCATTTTTAAGCTAAATATTGGAGTATTGGAGAGTAATGTGTGCAAATAAAGTTAATGGTGCACAGTGGTATTAACTCTGCAATTTCTAAACTACTAGACGGATTTTGACAAAATTTGGAACGTCAATAGAAGAGGTGTGAGGCTTTTAGATCAATGTTTAAGAACGTATTTGTCGGTAGCACAGTGGGCTCTACAGTGGGCCAAATTTGCCTACCTCGGGTATATAAAATATTTGGGGGCGTATAACTTTCCTCAATTGGGTCCGATCTAAAAGATTTTTACGTTTTCGAAAACTTCTTAAAAAAATTAAGAAAAAACATGCTTACTTTACTACCTCATCTCTTATAGTTTAAGAGATATTCGACTCCATAAAATTTTAGTATAATATTTTAACATTACTTTGAAATTTTTCGCAAAAATCTCTAAAACTAAACAAGGTATTGCGACAATTTTTGTACATAGTATGGACTTGTATATGCGAAAATCAGAAATATAAATTTCGGAACAAGTTCTGAAATGTAAATGAAAAGTTTTGAATACAGAAGAGTATGCTTTTCGCAAATTTGAGTTTTTTTAGAATAGCGGCCCGTGTGACCCGATTAATAGCCGGGCTCTATCAGATTTTTGCACAGATATTAAAAACATTATACTTAATACAATTTTGTTAAAAAAAAGTTTTGGGATAAAATAAACAATTTTTTTACAGTCACAAAAAACACAAGTTTTGTTAAAAAATGGCTGATTTTCGACTACCGCTGGTTGTAGGGTGCATGTCCAAAATTTTTAGAAATATAGTTAATACTGATCCTTCAAGTCCAGCCTTTTAGAAAATGTAAAAAACGAATTGAGTCTTTTGAAAAAATTTTTCAAAAATATTGAAAAAATTATATTACTTTTTTTGAAAAAAAAAAAATAATTTTTCAGGCTTTTTTCGGTACACAAACTTTGAAGAATTTTTCTGTGTTATTAAGTTTACATAATAAAGAACTTGTTTCTTCCAGTTCATTTAGAAATTTATCAGCAATCTTGCAGTATTTTTTTAAAATTTAACGTAGTACAAGAAAAGATAAATAGGCCAAAAAAAAGGCCAGAAGACATACCATAAAAAGCAAAAAAAAATTTGGATTCAAATATCTCTTAAACTAAAAGAGATAAGGTAGTAAAGTAAGCGTGCTTTTTTCTTAATTTTTTTAAGAAGTTTTCGAAAACGTAAAAATCTTTTAGATCGGACCCAACTGAGGAAAGTTATACGTCCCCAAATGTTTTATATACCCGAGGTAGGCAAATTTGGCCCACTGTAGAGCCCACTGTGCTACCGACAAATACGTTCTTAAACATTGATCTAAAAGCCTCACACCTCTTCTATTGACGTTCCAAATTTTGTCAAAATCCGTCTAGTAGTTTAGAAATTGCAGAGTTAATACCACTGTGCACCATTAACTTTATTTGCACACATTACTCTCCAATACTCCAATATTTAGCTTAAAAATGCTATGGGAGGCAAAGTTTTCAGAGCTTTTAAAGGCTATGTATTGAAGCTTGATACACGTGTTTAGTATCATTGGATCGGGAAAGTCCAGGAGATGAACACCAATTAAAAATCTTTTTTTAGTGAGCTAATATTTTTACACTTTGTATCGTAAAACAAAAAAATATTATTTTTCTACTTTTAGAAGGAAAATAATTTAAATTTTTGATATTTTGTAGAAATGACATAGATGAAGATATCTCAATGAAAATTTGTAGTCATGTAGACCAATAAGATCTAAAAGCAATAGACTAAAAAAAATTCCCAATTTTAACTAAAAAATTCCCCAATTCCCAACTCGGGAAAAAAGGGTTTCAAAAAATGAGTTTTTTTACAAAAATGGCAACACTGGCTCTATTTGCAGCTCGTTTCAGAAAAAACTTTTTTAGTCAATAACAGATATATTAGAAAATACGGACATTATTATTTTTTTCAAATCGGTGCTTTGCCTTTTGAGAAATTTTTATTTAAACCAAATTTTTTTGTTACAAATTGGCATTTTTTGGAGAGGGCATGTGCGAGGACCAAAAGTCCAATTAGCAAGAAATTTGTTTTATACGCATTCTTATTATGTTTTCTTTGAAAAACTTTAAAAATATTTTTATGTTTCTTAAGAAAATATTTTTTTATTAGTGAAAAAATATAGCTATCTTTTAGGGAAAAACTCAAAAAAAAGCGAAAATTTTTTTAAGTTTCAACTTTGAATATTTTTAACTTTTAAACGAAAGAAGATATCTATAACCAACTTACACAAAAATTATTAAGAATTTTGTTACAACTTTAACAAATATTCTTAAAAAATTTTTGATCTTTAGATGCGTCCACCAGATCAAAAAAAGCTTAAAAAAATAGGTAAAAAATCAACCCAAAAATTCCTTTTTATCCAAATATCTCGAAACCCAAAGGAGATAACCTACACATGTAAGCGTATTTTTTGTAGACCTTCTGAAGGAGAACTTAAGTTTAAAATTTCTTTTCAATCCATTCATAAATGGATTTTTGGCGAATTTTTAAAAAAGTCGAACACCCGAGGTGACCAACTTTGAAGGTCCATCAATCACTCTCCCGACTCCTCATGAGCCAGTGCTTTTGAAAACCAACTCGAATACTCCTTGACTATCACCATGCCAAATTTCATTCAAATATCTCTAGTCGTTCAAAAGTTACAGAATTATTTCCAAAAAAAAGCGTCCGTAAACCACTGTGCAACGGCAAGTGAAAAGATCGAGCAAAACAAGTAATAGGAGAATACACAATCAATTAAAACGTAGTGATGTTCGATCAAACTCAATGAGTTAAATTGATGATTGTCTCTGCAATTTGACAACTCGACAGTGGTCGAGGGCGCTAAGTGCTGATGACGTCCTGTGGCGGGACAGAAATTGCAATCCACTAGCCGCGTTCAAAAATAATTTTTTTCAGTTCTTCTCCACATTATAACTTTCAAAATTTTCAAATTAATAATTTGAAAATTAAAAGTGAACTCAAGTCTGATAAATCTTAATTTTTCAATTAAAACTTCCTAGTTTTAAAAATATCTGGCTGGAATAATTTGACTCTAGATCTAAGAGCTTAGTTCTGAGAATTTGAGCTAAATTCGTAAAAGTTTTCTGAATGCGTAACGGGTCCAAAGATTTTACAACCGATTTTTGCAAATTTGGAAAAAATTTGTTTTTTTTTATTTTAGGGAAATTTTAACAAAAAAAAAAAATATATATAAATAAAAAAGTAAAGAAAATGGCCATAATTTGAGTAGACGATTTTTCGGTATAAATTTTTTTATCGACAGCTTTTCGATAGAAAATGTTTGATAAAAACATTTTTGATATTGACGATTTCAATATCAAATTTTTTGTAGACATTTTTTGATATATAACCTATAAGTTGAAAAACTCTCTGTACAAAAATTTTAGTTAGTAATTTCTTTACAGAAAAATTTCGATATCTTAGGTTACAAAATTTTTTTATAAAAAATTATTTAGAAATTTTTTTCAAGAAAAAATTTGGATATAAAATTTTATTATAAAAAAAAAAATTTTGATATAAAATAAAATTTTAATAACAAAATTTCGGTATCTTCTATTAAAAAATTTTCCAAGTAAAAATTTTTTAATGAAAATTTTTCGATATATGATTTTTCATACTAAATTTAAATATAAAATAATATAAAATTTTTAATAAAAAAATTTTCAGTATAAAATTTTTATTGAGAATTTTTCAATTAAAAATTAAAAGACAATTTCTTAATTTAGAATTTTTTAAAAAGTTTTTTAATATCAAAATTTTTAAATATTTAAAATTTTTTTCTTTTCAAAATATAAATTTTTATAGAAAATTTGTCAACATAAAAAAAAAACTTTTAAAATAAAAATTTTTAAAGGAAATTTTTCAATGTAAAAATTTTTATAGAAAATTTTTCAATATAAAAATTTTTATAGAAGAACTTTTAAAGTAAAAATTTTATAGGAAACTTTTCAATGTAAAGACTTTTATACAAAATTTTTAAAATACAAATTTTTATAGGAAATTTTTCAATATAAAAATGTTTATAGAAAATTTTTCAATATAAAAATTTAATTGAAAATTTTTTAGTATAAAAATTTTACAGAAAATTTTTCAATATAAAAATTTAATAGAAAATTTCTCAATATAACAATTTTATAGAAAATTTTTCAATCTAAAAATTTTTATAGAAAATTTTTCAATATAAAAATTTTTATAGAAAAATTTTCAATATAAACATTTTATAGAAAATTTTCCAATATAAAAATTTTTATAGAAAATTTTTCTATTTAAAAATTTTTATAGAACATTTTTCTATTTAAAAATTTTGATGGAAAATTTTTCAAAATAAAAATTTCGTAAAAAATGTTTCAATATAAAAATTTTTTAGAAAATGTTCCAATATAAAAATATCGATAGAAATTTTTTCAATAAAAAAAACTTTTATATAAAATATTTATAGAAAATTTTTCAATATAAAATTGTTATAGAAAATTTTTCAATATAAAAATTTTTATAGAAAATTTTTCAATATAAAAATTTTACAGAAAATATTTCAATATAAAAGTTTTATTTATAAAAAATTTTTCATCATAAAAATTTTATAGAAAATTTTTTAATATAAACATTTTTATAAAATTTTTTAATATAAAAATTTTTAAAAAATTTTTTAATATAAAAATTTTTATAGAAAATTTTTTAATATAAAAATTGTTACAAAAAATTTTTATAGAAATTTTTTGTGGAAAATTTTTCAATATAAAAATTTTTGCGGAAAATTTTTCAATATAAAAATTTTTATAGAAAATTTTTGTAGAAAATTTTTCAATATAAAAATTTTGATAGAAAATTGTTCATTATAAAAATTTTTTAGAAAATTTTTCAATATAAAAATTTTATAGAAAATTTTTCAATATAAAAATTTTTCAATATAAAAATTTTTTAGAAAATTTTTCAATATAAAAATTTTTTAGAAAATTTTTCAATATAAAAATTTTGATAGAAAATTTTTTAATATAAAAATTAAAAAAAAAAATTTTTAATACAAACATTTTTATAGAAAATTTTTGATTATAAAAAATTTTTCAATATACAAATTTTCATAGAAAATATTTCAGTGCAAAAATTTATACAGAAAATATTTCAAAATAAAAATTTGTATTTTATTAAAAATTTTTTAATACAAACATTTTTACAGAAATTTTTTTTTTTTAATTTTGAACATAAAAATTTTAGTAGAACATTTTTCTATACACAAATTTTAAAAGAAATATTTTAAGAGAAAATCTTTTAAATGCAAAAATTGTTATATTAATTTTGTTTAATGTAAAAATTTAAAAAAAAATTTAAAAGACACAAATTTTTAAAGAAAAATTTTCAATATAAATATTTTTATAGAAAATTTTTCAATGTAAACATTTTGTAGAAAATTTTTCAGTGTACAAATATTAAAAGAAATTTTTTAAACCTTGAAGTTATTATAGACAATTTTTCAATAAAACGTTATTCAAAAAATTTTATTTTTTTTTTAATTCTTTTCATATAAAACTTTTTGATATAAAATTGTCAAAAAAAGTTTATAAAGAATTTTGTCAATATAAAATGTTTATAAAACATATTTTTTACAAAATTTTTTAATATAAAAAAGTTTCTATATAAACATTTTTACATATAAATTTTTATATCACAATTTTCAATATAAAAATTTTCGTAGAAAATTTTTAAATATAAAAAATAAGAGAAAAGAAATTTGATAGACAAATTTTCAGTTTTTCAGGGTTTTCCAAGAAAAATTTTAAATTTTAATTGAACATTTTTTCACTAATGATTTAACGAAATTCCCTTGAACTTTATTAATGTTCTACCATTAAATTTTCATTTAGTGATTTTCTCAGCATTTAAATGCAATTAAACTATTGCAATAATAAATTTGCATCATCTAAATGAAACAAAACATTAATTTATACCAAAACCACTGCTAGTATAGCGTAGAACTACGAACCGAAAACATTCGCATCAATTCATTAATTCCTAGAGAAGGTCATTAATAAAAAATTACATTCATACAATATACATGCATACATATGTATATATTTATGTATGTTTGTGTATGCAAGGACATTAACAAATAGTTATAATTACTGTTTCTGTGCAATTACAACAATATTTTATGTTGTTGTATCAGAGTTGTTACAATTGTTGTTGCTGTCGTCTTAACATCCTACAAAACATAAAATATTTAAACTTAATTAGAGTATGGATGTCTGCTTAAATGCAAAACTAAATTTTAGAGACAATTAAATACTCAACTGAGGCTGCTGATGTTGCTGGCAAAGCTTGTAACTTTTACTAGACTCACAAATCTCCAAAGGCAACCCCTGAGGTTAAAATGTTAAATGTTTAATGCAAAAATGGTAATATTTAATTCATGTCGCTTAATTGGTTTATGAATTCTTTATGGTTATTACGGTCAAAAAAGGATGAAACAAAATGTAATGTAATAATAAAGCCACAAAGTTTTGTTATGATTTGCAATTTAAAATAAATTTTGTTTAAGAAAAACTTTTAAAAATACTACAGGGTTAAGATATAACGAACTTAAAGGATATATCAAATATTTTATGTTATTCTAAAAGCTCCCCTAAGTAAAATGTTAAAATCCCCATACAATATTTTACTATCTTAACTTTATCATCCTGTTGCCAAAACAGATAAATATCTTATGTTTCTTATGTCTCCATATCCATGACCAAGAGGATATTCTATATTCCTATAAATATCAAATTATTTTATTTACTCTACTCAACTCTACTCCACTAGTCGTTTAATAAAGTTATTTCTTTTGACTTATCAAAAGTTGTAAAATGAAAATAAAAACCAATTTGTATTTTAATACAAATAAATAATTGTGTTTATGTTTAGTATTTTCCTTGGCTTTTTCCAATGAAAATCATGTTCATGCACGTTAACATGACACAACATAAACATTAGTTGGTTGTTCATGTAGAAAAATGTTTATGGAAATGTTATAAATACCAGGAAGAAGATACGGAAAAATAAACAAATATTTGTAAACAAAATGTGATAAAATGAAACAAGCTAAAGAATGACTCAAAAGGGCCAGTAGGAAATTTTTTGGGAAAAATTTTTATTATAATATACATGTTTACATAAGTATCTCCTAATGTAACTCATTCAGTCTAATTAAAAAAGAAGATCCAAATCGTTGCATTTGTTATCGATTGAAATGTGAGATGTTTCAAAAACATTTGTGTAGTGAGCTTTTAGGATAGTCCAAATAAAATATAAGATAAAAGGTTCACAGCTATGTAACTTAGTTGTCTACAGTTTAATTATAGCAAAATTATTATAACTAAATGTCCATTTTAAACTTTTTGCAAAATAAATTATTTCGAAAAACCCTATGGTATGTTACACAAAATTTGCTTAAAGTCTGAGTTTTGTATCTATATCGAACGCACCTGGGGCCAAGTCACTTCATTCGATATAGATCGAAATGTAAAAAATTTCAGACACATTTGTGTAGCATACTTTAAAGATATTATAAATAATATATAATATATAAGCCGAGGTCGGCCTAAAGAAAACAGAACAAAAAAATCGTCGCCAGAGTTGCCGTTTTGTATACCTTTAACTAAAATAGGTATTAGTTCTGATGTTTTAAAAGGAAAAAGTTTTATACTATTTTTTTTTTTTATATTTCTATCAAAAATTTTTTTATAAAAATTTTTTTTATCAAAAATTTTTCTCTTTTTATCAACATTTTTCTATAACAATTTTTTTTATCAAAAATTGTTTCTATAAAATATTTTTATTAAACATTTTTCTAAATAAATTTTTTATTAAAAATTTTTCTATAAAATTTTTTTATCAAAAATTTTTCTATGCAAAATTTTTTTATCAAAACTTTTCTATAGAAAATTTTTTTATCAAAAATTTTTCTATAGAAAATTTTTTTATCAATAATTTTTCTATATTTCTTTATCAAAAACTTTTCTATAAAAATTTTTTTTATTAAAAATTTTTCCAGAAAATTTTTTTTATCAAAAATTTTTCTATAGAAAATTTTTTTATCAAAAATTATTCCAATGGAAATTTTTTTGATATCAAAAATTTTTCTTAAAAATTTTTCTATTAAAATTTTAATATCATAAATTTTTCTTTAGAAAAATTTTTTATTATAAATTTTTCTTAAGAAAACTTTTTTAATAAAAATTTTTTAATAAAAATTTTCTATAAAAAAATTTTTTTCATCAAAAATTTTTCTATAAAAAATTTTTTTTCATCAAAAAATTTTCTATAGAAAATTTTTCTACAGACAATTTTTTTATCAAAAAGATTTCTATGGAAAATTTTTTTATCAAATTTTTTTTTATAGAAACTTTTTGTAAAAAATTTTTCGGTAGAAAATTTTGTTTAATCAAAAATTTTTCTATATAAAATTTTTTATGAAAAATGTTTTTATAGAAAATTTTTTGTCGAAAATTTTTCTATAGAAAATTTTTTATCAACAATTTTTCCATAAAAAATTTTTTTATTAAAAATTTTTCTATGGAAAATTTTTTTATCAAAAATTTTTCTATAAACATATTTTATCAAAAATTTTTCTATAGAATATTTTTCTACAGAAAATTTTTTTTATCAAACATTTTTCTACAGAAAATTTTTTTTATCAACAATTTTTCTATAGAAAATTTTTTTTATCAAAAATTTTCTATAGAAATTTTTTTTATGAAAAATTTTTTATAGAAAATTTCTTTGGAAAAAAAATTTTGTTTAAAAATTTTTTATCAAAAATTTTTTAATACAGAATTTTTTTATCAAAAATTTTTTAAAGCTAACTTTTTTATCATAAATTTTTCTATAGAAAATTTTTGTATCAAAAATTTTTTATGGAAAATTTTTTATGAAAAATTTTTCTAAAGCAAACTTTTTTATCATAAATTTTTCCATAGAAAATTTTTTTATCAAAAATTTTTCTATAGAAAATTTTTTATCAAAAATTTTTCAATAGAAAATTTTTTATGAAAAAATTTTCCATAGAAAATTTTTTTATTAAATATATTTCTAAAGAAAATTTTTTTTATCAAAAATTTTTCTATAGAAAATTTTTTTTCAAAAATTTTTCTTTGGAAATTTTTTTTATCAAAAGTTTTTTTACAAAAAGTTTTTTTATGACATTTTTTTTTTTTTTTTCAAAATTTTACTATAGAAAGTTTTTTTATCAAAAAGTATTCTACAGAAATTTTTTTATCAAAAATGTTTCTATAAAATTTTCCCATAAAAGTTTTTCTATAGAAAATATTTCAATCAAAAATTTTTCTTTGGAAAATTTTTTTATCAAAAATTTTTATATACAAAATTTTTTATCAAAATTATTTCTATATAAATTTTTTTTTATCAAAAATTTTTGTATAGAAAATTTTTTTATAAAAAATTTTCTTATAGAAAATTTTTTGTCAAAAATATTTCTATAGAAAATTTTTTATCGACAATTTCAATAGAAAATTTTTTTTACTAAAAATTTTTCTAAAGAAAACAGAAATTGATGTTGCCGTGACTTGGGCTCGAACCCAGGCAGAATTTGATATGTTATGCTTAGGAATCAGCCCATCAGCCTGAAACCAACTAGATTTTTTCCTTAAGTTTCCCAAAATTTCCTATCGACATTATAAGAATCCTCTTCTTCTAATAAAAATACGCACTCACAAAACTTTTTAGTCCTCTCCAGCTAAATACAAGCAAGGGAAAAAATCTCAACCCAAAAAATAACCAACTTCAAGTAACAATATCTTATCATAACAACAATAACAAAAATGTTTTCCGAAACAACACTATACAATGTAGCTGGATGTTAACAACTTCATGGTTGTCTGTAACCAGCAACAAGTTTATTCCACAATCACAACCCAACTACTACAGATCATACGCGTATGTTGCCATAGGAAGCTCCTAATCCTCCTGTACGTACGTAAAAGCTTCTCTAAAAATATTTTAAAAATTTATTCAACTTTTTTTTGCTACTCTTTGCAAAATCCTTTTGAAGCATAAAATAAAGTGCTCAACCAAAGGAAAGAAACTAAATGTCTACAGATTTTTATACAAATTCTTTGGCTCTTACAAGTTGAATGTTCATGTGAAAAATATGGATTTAAGCATAAAAATTTAGTAGTTATTGGTTAAAAATAAATAGTAATTCGTAGAGGATAACTAAATTTAATATTAAGTTGGCCTAGCTAGTGTTTGGGAATATAAGTGCTTTTTTTGGGCTAATATAAAAAACCAAATAGTTAAGTAATATCAGATTTAAAAATTTTCAATAAAAGATAACACACAAAACTTTAGCCTTAACTATACGTTTTGCCATATGATCTGAGAAAAAGAAACACTAAATATATTTTTTACTTGAAATAGGCGTAAACTTACAATATCTATATTTTGCTATTTTCCTTTGCTTTATTTCTTTAAGACAAGGAATCGAACCTGCTTAAGAGTTTGTTGGAAAATTTTTTTTATGGTTAAAAGTAAAGTTAAAGCTATTGTTTCTATATTAAGGGATTCAATGAACGACCTTTAAGTGCACGCCTTGTTTACGATTTGTTACGGCCAATATTCTAGGGTATTAATGCAATTTTTTATGCACTCACTTGTTGCAAGGCTTTAAAATGTTGCAAAAAAATATAAAAAAATAATAAAATGTTTGAATGGTTTGTTTTTATTGTTATTAAAGGGTTTTGAAGTATTATCGCTGATTTTAATAAAGTTTTAAAATCGACTTAGTTATGGATTATTAAAGTAAAGTTTTTAATATATTAAATAACTACGAAAATATTTAAAAACGGCTATTGTAAGACCGATAATTGTGGAAAGCTTTTCAGAATTTTCGTGAATGTCAAGTCTAAGCAATAGAAGTAAGATTCGCATTTTTTTTATCAAAACTTGTTGCTTTTGATGTCTGTAATAACATCTCTCAATGTATATCCAGCTTTCTAATGGATCAAAATATGAAAGTTGCTATGGATGGAATAACACCAAACGAATTCATGATCAATTCAGAGGTACTACAAGGCTCATTTTTTTTTTTCCTAACCCATTTCTTGTATTCATTAATGACCTTCCCTTTCAAACTTCCATCCTATGTACTCGTTTGTAGATTACAGCACAATGCACTTAGTACATATGACATTAGTACATATGCCATTGTGACAAAATCGTATAACTAGTTAACTTCCTATATAATGCCCCTTTTTTCATTACTCATTACAAATATATTCGTATTTATTTTATGTATAGGATACCCAAATATAATTCTTATTTAGTATAAGCGTAAACCTATATAAGTCTTCAAGTTTTGCTTGAGGATGCGGCGCACTATGGTATTTCTGCTGCAAAAAAGGCATTTTTTGACTAACACTTTTTAAAAAACTAATAATGCCATTTTATAGAAAATAATATGACAATGAAAAATCTGTGAAAAAATCGGTTAAAGTCAGCTGAATATTGTGAAACAAAAATTGATGGTAAGATTATTGAAATTTAAAGACTTATGTATCAAAGATATTTTAACTGGCAAAATGTATTTATCAATTTTATTTAAGTCTGAAATCTTGTTTTTGTTTATGAGAAAAAAAAAGTTTGTTGCATACGTAGTTTGGGAGATATAAGCGCATAAAAATTGTCCTATAAAATTCAGCATTGCCTGTTTTCGTTGGAGAAAAAGTCAGTTAGCTCGGTTTACCTCCGTGCTCTCAGTATATTTAAATGAAAGGTAGAAGGCTTTTCTTTCGAATTAGCTAAAAAAATTCAGCAACTTTTGGCAATCATTTGCAAAAATCAAAATTTATTAAAAAAAAGTAAGGAATATTGCTTATTATAAAAAAGCATTGCATATCTTCAGGCTTAAATTTTTAATCAAATTGCAATTATTAATCCTAACATTAGTTCAAATTACATTATCTTAAGATTTACGAAGTGCCTCTAGGAGTCTACGGATTTCAATTAAAATTAGAACAGTTCTTTCTTGGATCATGTGACGAATTTCACTGAAGTTTCACAAAATTTAGTAGAGTTCTTTCTAGGATCAAAAAATAAAAGTGTACCGAATTTTATCAAATTCTATTGGAAATTGCTGGTAATACATTGAGAAGGAAAATAAGTTGAAAAGTGGGGTTCCAAAAGAGAGGTTCCCCAAGGAGTCTTTGGATTTCAACCAAAATTAGTAGCGCTCGTTTTTGGATAAAAAAATAGGAGTGTGCTAAACTTTATCAAATTCTGTTTAAAATTCGCGGTTTATACATTGAGAAAGAAAATTAGTGAAAAATGGGGGTCCAAAATAGGTAGCCCAAGGAGTCGACGGATTTAAACCAAAATAAATACAGCTCTTTCTTGCATCAAATAATAAAAGTGTGCTAAATTTTATCAAAATCTATTGAAAATTGCAGGTAATACATTGAGAAGGAAAATAAATGAAAAAATGGGAGTCCAAGGGAGGTATCCCAAGGAGTAGACAGATTTCAACCAAAATTATTAGAGCTTATTTTTGGATCAAAAAATAGAATTTTCAATAGAATTTTATCAAATTATATTGAAAATAGCGTTTTATACATTGAGAATAAAAATAAGTGAAAAAATGGGGATCCAAGGGAGGCAACCCAAGGAGTTGACGGATTTCAACCAAAACTAGTGGAGCTCTTTTTTGGGTCAAATAACAGAGTTGTGCTGATTTTCATGAAATTATGGTGAAAATTGTGGGTTATACATTCAGAAGAAAAATAAGTAAAAAAAATGTGGGTCCAAGGGAGGTACCCGAAGGGGCTAACAGATTTCAAAGTTTTTTTTAATTTTTCTTATCTATATGAAACTAAATAAGTATGCCAAATTTCATCGTTGTAGGATTACTCCTTCTATTTTTTGCAGTTATATGTATGAAGAAATACCACTGTACGGCGCACTATGGTATTTCTGCTGCAAAAAAGGCATTTTTTGACTATCACTTTTCAAAAATCTAATAATGCCATTTGATAGAGAAGAATCTGGCAATGAAAAATCTATATTTTTTTCCTAAGATATATATACATATATATAGAAAAAATCGGTTGAAGTCAGCTAAATATTGTGAAACAAAAATTTATGGTAAAATTATTGAAATTTAAAGGCTTATGTATCGAAGATATTTCAAGTGGCAAAATGTAGGTGTGAATTTTATTGAAGTCTGAGATCTTGTGTTTGTTTTAAAGAAAAAAAAAGTTTACTGCATACATAGTTTGGGAGATATGAGCGCATCAAGATTGTCCTATAAAATTTAGCATTGGCAGTTTTCGTTGGAGAAAAAGTCAGTTGGCTCGGTTTACCTCCGTGCTCTTAGTATAATGAAATGAAAGACAAAAGGCTTTTCTTTCGAATTAGCTAAAAAAATTTAGCAACTTTTGTCAAACTTTTGAAAAAATCAAAATTTAGTAAAAAAAGTCAGGAATATTGCTTATAATAAAAAACCATTGCATACCTTCAGGCTTAAGTTTTTAATCAAATTGCAGTTATTAATCCTAACATTAGCTCTTTTATAACAACAATTTATTAATAATTTATTGACAGCTATTTGGAAAAAGTGCATATGAAATTAAAAAAAAAACAAAAAAATTCTTAAAAATTAAAATTCTTATACATGGAAAGGACATAATAGATGCAGCAGTACTCCCAATTGGTATGCTCTCCGAGGAAGCAGAAGAAGCTCGAAACAAAGATTATAGGAATTACAGATTAATGTTTTCTAGAAAGTGCAGTAGAACTGCAACAAATACCGATGTTTTTCATCGTTTACTTGAGTCTTCTGATCCATATATAAGTAATTTAAGACGACAACCTTATAAAAATGTTTCGGAATTGGATGATGTAGTTAAGGAAATGATAATTAATGAATAAAATATTTAAATATTGGCTTTAACCGGATTTCAACCGAAATTGGTAGAACTCTTTTTTAGATCAGAAAATAAAAGTGTGCCGAATTTTATCAAATTGTGGGTTATACATTGAAATGTGAAAAAATGGAGGTCCAAGGGAGGTACCTCAAGGAGTCGTCGGATTTCAACCAAAATTAGTAGGGCTTTTTTCAGGATAAAAAAATAGAAGTGTGCCAAATTTGATCAAATTCTATTGAAAATTGGGGTTTATACATTGAGAAGAAAAATAAGTGAAAAAATTGGGGTCCAAGGGAGGTACCTCAAAGAGTCGTCGGATTTCAACCAAAATTAGTAAGGCTTTTTTCTGGATCAAAAAATAGAAGTGTGCCAAATTTTATCAAATTCTATTGAAAATTGGGGTTTATACATTGAGAAGAAAAATAAGTGAAAAAATGGGGGTCCAAGGGCGGTACCTTAAGGAGTCGTCGGATTTCAACCAAAACTAGTGGAGCTCTTTTCTTGGTCAAATAATAGAGTTATGCCGATTTTCATGAAATTCTGTTGAAAATTGCGGGTTATACATTGAGAAGAAAAATAAGTAAAAAAATGGAGGTCCAAGGGAGGTAACTCAAGGAGTCGTCGGATTTCAAAGTTTTTTTGAATTTTTCTTATCTATATAAAACTAAATAAGTGTGCCAAATTTCATCGTTGTAAGATAACTCCTTCCATTTTTTGCAGTTAGATGTATGAAGAAATCTCACTGTGCGGCGTGTCAAAAGAGACAGAATTTGCCGTAGGTTCTTCGGCTGACTGGATTATAGATTAATACCTATGGTCTTGTACATAATCTAAGGGGATGATCCCTACTAATGCCTACATTTTCAATTTACAAATTAGATGATACAGATAAAAATCAAAAGACGACAAAGTAATAAAGTGGAAAACAAACCATTTAGAGTATTTTTAATATAAAAATCAATTACTTTAGATATTTTGCGTATGCATGCAATTTTTACAAACGTCATTTCTATTTATACAGAATTAAATTTCCTCAAATGTCAAAAATATTTTTCTAAACTTTGTATAAAATCTTTTCAAAAACTAAAAGTCACTATTTATTAATTTTTCCGTCTGTCTGCTTGTCTGCTAAAGTCAATTGTCAGTCTACCATTAACACAATTTTTTAGAAAAAATTTCACCTTCACTGATCTAAGAATAACCTAGAAATTGAATGACTTAGAAAATGAAAAGAAACAGTAGCTTTCGTCTCAAATTAATATCATATTCATCATAACCTCAATCTTTGAGTTTACATTATAACTCTTCCATCATCTTGTGTCATTAATTTGTTAAGTCTCGTACAAAATTCTATTTATCAAAGTCTCAAATACATTTTGCAAAATTTTCCCAGCTGGATTAAGAAGTTGAAGATTTTCCATTTTTTCTTAAGAACATGATGAGATGACTTAAAGATGAATGAATGCATTTGATTTATTGTACGTTTGAATTTTCTATGACGGCGAAGATAAATAATATTGATGTAAGCTGATGATGTCTTTACTAATGTTAGAATCTATTTATATAAATAAGTAATAGATAAGTTTCAGTTTAATGAAAATACCATTGACATACATTTTGGTGGTATTTATTATTAAATTATCTTCCGATTTTTTAATTGATATTTTATTACTTAATAGAATTGTGGCTGATTATGTGAAGAAATCAAAGTAATTTAATAGGGTCGTTCATATAAAGGGTCAGAGAAGGGGTATCCCGAAAATATTGTGAAGACAGACTAAGACATAGACTAAGACATAGACTAAGACATAGACTAAGACATAGACTAAGACATAGACTAAGACATAGACTAAGACATAGACTAAGACATAGACTAAGACATAGACTAAGACATAGACTAAGACATAGACTAAGACATAGACTAAGACATAGACTAAGACATATACTAAGACATAGACTAAGACATAAACCAAGACATAGACTAAGACATAAACCAAGACATAGACTAAGACATAGACTAAGACATAGACTAAGACATAGACTAAGACATAGACTAAGACATAGACTAAGACATAGACTAAGACTTAGACTAAGACATAGATTAAGACATAGATTAAGACATAGACTAAAACATAGAATAAGACATAGACTAAGACATAGACTAGGACATAGACTAAGACATAGACTAAGACATAGACTAAGACATAGACTAAGACATAGACTAAGACATAGACTAAGACATAGACTAAGACATAGACTAAGACTTAGACTTAGACTAAGACATAGATTAAGACATAGATTAAGACATAGACTAAAACATAGAATAAGACATAGACTAACACATAGACTAAAACATAGACTAAAACATAGACTAAGACATAGACTAAGACATAGACTAATAAAATCTTTAAGTTTACATTAAGACATACACATTTTAAGGCCAAAACAACTGTACTCGTATGTTTTTAAAGAACGGTATTTTCTTCGTATATAATAGCTTAATTTTTAAGCATTCAAAAAAATATGCTCCGAATATGTGTGGATGTACGAAGCAAATTAAAGCTAAAATGATTTATGCGCCTTTAAAGACAAAGAGACCTCCAGTATTTAAGATAATGATCAGTATCCTTCGAAAAATTAAAATACAAAAAAACTCCCATTCACTTAACTGTCATTATCATCTAAGTTTTAGCAGCAACAACAAGAAAAAAAGGCTAAAGAATGAAACTTGACCACAAAACTTTTATCTTACTCAAATGTATTTACTTAGATACAGTTTTTTTATTTCAAACGTTTTTGCCATAATTTTGACTTAAAAGCCACAGCTGCAATTTTTCTAATGTATATTAACTATTGCAGCAAAAACAGCTGCGAAAAATTTTTTATAGCTCCATTTTTTTTTTCATACAACGTGACATGTTTCTTTTTTCGTTCATTTTTTTGACGAAGGCTTTAGAGTACGCGAGAGAACAAAAAGAAAAAATTGCAGACATCATGGCTAAAAGCAAACGCCAAGTTATGTAGATAAATTGCCAGCTATTTTATATCCAATATTAGACAGTTTCACAAACAGACCAAACAACCAACAAACAAACAGACATTCATACAAACCAACGTGCAACGTAAAACTCAAACATAAACGTAAATAGTGTGGCATGTACTCTCGTACTTGTATGCGGTCTTAAACGCCGCCATGTGATGACAGGCGCGGATTGTTATAGTTTCCGTTTACACAGCCAACTAATACGTGTATGAGTGGCTTGATTTTTTTTCTAGTTTTTCGGCAGTTTCAAATGAAAGATGTTCTTGAACAATGTTAAAGTTTAATAAGGACTTTGGTCAATTTTGATATAGCCAATAGCCAGATATCAGTGGTCCCTATGAAACCTATTTATCAGATCAAATCGTTCTATAGCTGTTTACTTCTCGAGTTTTTTATAATGAACCACAATTTTGGAACTGCCGGGTTATTTTTAGTTCATTTTTGATTGGAATAGAAACGGCTTGAAATAAAAAATTGTTTGTGAACATTTCGCTTTTTTTCATACATACAAGCTGGTAAAAGAATCATTCTAAAAAATTTATATAATTTTAAAAAACAGAGAGAGTGAGTAGATGAATGAAGGCAGGCAGGCAGACAAGCAAGCAGTCAGTCTTAACGAGTGTTCACTTTAAAAATCATTGAAGTGTTAAGAACCACATTTGATGGAAATTGATGATTTTGTTTGGCTTAAATGGGAATAGAAAAAAATCTAAATCAAATAAGAGAAGTCAGAAAGTTCAATAAAATCAGTAGGTTATGGTCGAAGGAAAATGTGTTAACGAAGAAAATTCCTATAAATAATTATGTTTGTAAAATTGAAAGATTAAAAAAAAATACTATTAATAAATTAAAATTTTAAAATTTTATTATAGAAAATTTATAATTTTCTTTTTAAAAAGTAAATTTATGATTTTTAAATTTTTTCTATGGTATTAAAAAAAATTTCGTCTAAAAATTTTGCTAAAAAAAATTCGTCAGGAATGATTTGTAATGCAGAATAAATTTTGTGTGAAAATTTTTCCTTTAAATTAAATTTCGTCAAAAAAAAATTACCAGTCAATTTTTTTCTTAAAAAAATTGTTCGTCCAAAAAAAATTTCGTATGTCAATTTTTCGTATAGTAAAATTTTCGCATGAAAATTTCTTTATAAGTTTTTTTTTGTTATTTTTTTCTATAGAAAGAATTTTGTATGGCAAATTTTCCATAGGGACAAAAATTATCTAAAAATATTTTTTTTTTTAAAATTCGATTGCAAAAATTTTCCTGTTGAAAAAATATCAAAGAAAAATTTTTCCTTAAAAAAAAAATTTTCTGTAAAATTTGTTCTATAAACAAAATTTTGTCTGTTCCTATGGAAACAGTTTTGTCTTAAAAATTTTCCCAATAAAATAAATTTCTTTTAAAGAAGTTATTTCTATGAAAAAATTTTTTTCTTACAATTTTTTTCAATAGAAAAAAAATCATCTAAAAAATTTTTTCTCATAAAAAGTATTTGGTCTAAAACTTTTTTTTGTCGAAGTTATTGGTATGGAAAACACTTTTCAGAGAAAACATTTTCAATTGAAAAAATTTTTCAAACGAAATTTTTACTATAGGAACAATTTTTCAGAAGAAATATTTTTAAAAGGTAAAATAAAAAAAATTGTCTCGGAATTTTTTATACAGAAAATTTTTCTTACAGAAAATTTGTAGTCTGACAAATGTTTCCTATACAAAAAATTTTCCTATACAAAAATGTTGTTGTTGAAAAAATTTATTACGAAAAAGTTTTCCTTCAGAAAAAATTTTGTATGAAAATTTTTCATATGGAAAAAATTTGTATTGTTAATATTTTTTCTATAATTTTAGTCTGATAAATGTCTCCTATACAAAAATGTTCTGTAAAAATTTTTTTCTATAAAAAAAGTTTTTCTGCAAAATTCTTCTTTTAGAAAATATTTCGTGCAAAAAATGTTTTATGAAAAAAAATTTACTCCCTAATTCATAAATGAATAATATAGCAATAACAAGCTTCTAATTCAAATTTTTCATACAAAATTCCAATTATATGACTTCTATAATTCGTTTATGAATTAGGGGCTTAGTCTAAAAAATTTTTCTATAGAAAAAAATTTCATCTTAAAAATTGTTTCTATAAAAAAATATCGTCGCAATTTTTTTTTTTTAATTTAGTCTCACAATTTTTTGCTATGAAAAATTTTACGGTATTTAAATAGAAAATTTTCAATAATAAAATTGTTCTATAGAAAATTTTCGATAATAAAATTTTTTATATAAAATTTTTGATATTAAAATTTTTCATCAGAAAGTTTTTGTATTAAAATTTTTCTTCTAAAAATTTTTGGTATTCAATTTTTTCATTAGAAAACTTTCGCAAAAAAAAACTCTTCTATAGAAAATTTTCGATTTTTTATAAAGAATGTTTGATAAAAAATCTTTCTATAGAAAATTTTCAATATGAAATTTTTTTTATACAAAATTTTCGACTACTAAAAATTTTCGACACTAAAATTGTTCTATAGAAAATTTTCGTAAAAAATTTTTTTATAGAAAGTTTTTGATATAAAGATTTTTCATCAGAAAATTTTTGGTATTAAAATTTTTCTTCTGAAAAATATTGGTATTCAAATTGTTTATTAGAAAATTTTCGATATTAAAACTCTTCTATAGAAAATTTTCGATAATAAGATTTTTTATAAAAAATGTTTGATAAAAATCGTTCTATAGAAAATTTTCGATACTAAAATTTTTTTCTACAAAATTTTCGCTACAGACTTAAATATTTCTATGGAAAATTTTTGATATTAAAATTTTTCTGTAGAAATTTTTGATATTAACATTCTATGGAAAATATTCGATATTAAAATGTTTCTATACAAATTTTCGGTATTAATTTTTTTCTATAAAAATATAATATCGAAAAATTTTTTCATAGAAATTTGTGATATTAACGTTTCATAGAAAATGTTCGACATTAAATTTTTTTTATAGAAATTTTCGATATAAAATTCTTACATAGAAAATTTTCGATATTAAAATTTTTCTATAGAAAATTTTCGATATTAAAATTTTTCTATAGAAAATTTTTGATATTAAAATTTTTCTATAGAAAATTTTCGATATTAAAATTTCTCTATAGAAAATTTTCGATATTAAAATTTTTCTGTTAAAATTTTTGAAATCAAAATTTTTTTATAAAAAATTTTCGATATTAAAATTTTTCTGTATCAAAATTTTTTTATAGAAATTTTCGATATTAAATATTTTCTATAGAAAATATTCGATTTTAAATTTTTTCAAAAAAAAAATTTTCGATTTTAAATTTTTTCTATAGAAAATTTTCGATGCTAAAATTTTTTATAAAAAATTATATGTGACCTTCTCCGAGATGAGGGACCTAGTGAGTCAAAAAACGGCTGTGGATTTTGGTACCGTAAAGTAAAATATTGAGATGACTTTGATTTCTGATAAAAATTTTTTTACCCCATAAACACGTACAAAACGAATTTGG
Source organism: Stomorhina lunata (assembly GCA_933228675.1). Lineage (NCBI taxonomy): Eukaryota > Metazoa > Arthropoda > Insecta > Diptera > Rhiniidae > Stomorhina > Stomorhina lunata. Next base: position 96,844,220 of record OW121743.1, on the reverse strand, counting down.
GAAAATCGTTAAAATTGAGAAAAACAATATTTTTTTTTTATTTTAAATTTTTCTCAAAACTTTATTTTCACACACTATGTCCCTTTTTCTCGGAGAAGGTTACATATATTAAAAAATTTTAATATCGAAAATTTTTTAAAAAAAATTTTGACTGAAAGGCTATTCCGACAGCAACAATTTTTTCTAAAATTTTGTATGCTATTTTTTTTTTTTTTGAAAAATTATGATTTTGTATAGGATATCTTAAAGCCGGTCTTACCGATTAAACTTTCCTTCTGACTTTTTTTTAACAAATACAAAAAAATCATCATAGAACATTTGTTCCATATTTTTTCCTCACTAGTTTTTGTATTTTATAGTAATTTTTGCCGTAAATGGAAAAAATAAAATAGAGTGGCGTGCAGTGAATTGAATTCGTATTTTGTCTATTAAAAAAATAAATAAATCGAATGAAGTCGTTTGGCGTTATTTTGTTCGCTTTTTTTTGTAGTTCAATTAAATTGACATAATTTACTTTAGTTGCTTTTTCTCTTGTATTTAAATGGACATGCTTTCATTGATGAAGATATGAGTAGTTTTTAAATAAGAACTTTTTATATTGCAATTTTTTCGGTTAGTTTTTGACTGCGTTTTTATAGGAGACTTTTGAAAAGTAAAATTTGCTTTTTATTTGAAAAATTTCTTTTGCTACTTTGTAAAAATCTCTTCAAAATTTCTACATGAAAGTGACAAGTTTTTAGCTGAAAGTCTTAGTTAAAAAGCAATACATTTTTTATTTGGTTCTGGGCTTTCGTTTATTTTCTCAAACGTCGAAAAGTATGCAATACAATTTTGTTCGAAATTTTTTTAGTCACAATTCGACTGCGAGATAAATGCAATCATTTCTGGAAAAAGGGAGACTTAAAAAAAACTTTAACATAAGTGTATTGCACTAGGCTTCCAATTAGTTAGAATAATTTAATATTTTTTTCTTGATAAAATCAAAAAATTTTGGTGGGTTTAATATTAAATCATTTTAATTTTTCTTAATAAAAAAATTACTTCAATAAAGTATTAAAGAGTTTTTTTCATCAGCTGCAAATTCTGGTTAAACTTACAACATCAAACGTTTTTAGCAAAATTTTATCATTCCCACTAAGTGGGCCACAATAAATCCTAGTTAACATGCAAATAGGTGTCACATGATGAACCCTTTGACCCCATATCGTTAACCTCTAAAGCAAATTTAATACATGAGTATTCAATGAACAAAAATCTCTTAAAATTCTTTGACCAAAAGATTGTGTCTTTGTTAAAGCCATGATTTTAAGTTATTTGTTTATTAAAACTATTTTTTTTTCGTTTTATTTTTGCAATAAAACGAACCAGTCATGACGAAAAATACCATAAAGATATTTATTTAAAATTATGTGCATTTTTAAAAATCAGCTTTAGTTACTTTTCTTTTGATTTTTCTTATACGAGAAAAAAATGCCAAAAACCACAAGCAAAAATCACAAAATCATTGTATACAAATTAGATTTTAGCTTCTAGACAATTTTGTTCGGACCCACAATAATTTAAGGAAAAGCAAAAAAATACACGCAAATATTATGGAATTGTTTGAGAATGAATAAACTTTTAATGGTCAATCTTTGGGTCGTAACTAACCTCGACAACAACATTTAAGGCAATATCAATGGTCCTAACAAAAATTAAACCCAAGGCTTAGTGAAGCGTGCTATGATCACAAAAATTGCTAAAATATGTAGAAAACTTTAATAACAAAACCACAAAGAATATATATCTCAACAATATTTGTATAATATACTAACATTAGGGGTGTCCATTGTTTACAATTTACTCCTAAAACTTCTGATTGCGTAATCATCAGAGGATGTTTCTATTAAACATTTTTTTATCAAACATTTTTCTATAGAAAACTTTTGTTATCAAAAATTTTTCTATAGAAAATGTTTTTATTTGGGAATTAATTATTCGAACTTTAGAATTAATTGAAAAATTAGGTTTCATCAGGCTTGAGTTCATTTTAATTTTCAAATTATTAATTTTGAAAATTGGAAAGTAAATTATGGAGAAAAACTGAAAAAATTATTTTTGAACGCGGCTAGTGGATTGCAATTTCTGTCCCGCCACAGGACGTCATCAGCACTTAGCGCCCTCGACCACAGTCGAGTTGTCAAATTGCAGAGATAATCATCAATTTAACTCATTGAGTTTGATCGAACATCACTACGTTTAATTGATTGTGTATTCTCCTATTACTTGTTTTGCTCGATCTTTTCACTTGCCGTTGGCATGTAGAGAAGAACAAGACTTTTTGGTTTGATGCTATTTTTAGAATAGTAACAATGTTAACAACATATGTATGTAAGTAAATTACATGAATGTATGTAAATGCAACGTGCCCTTTGCTTTTTAATTATTTGGGAATTAATTATTCGAACTTTAGAATTAATTGAAAAATTAGGTTTCATCAGGCTTGAGTTCATTTTAATTTTCAAATTATTAATTATTAGCCGCGTTCAAAAATAATTTTTTCAGTTTTTCTCCATAATTTACTTTCCAATTTTCAAAATTAATAATTTGAAAATTAAAATGAACTCAAGCCTGATGAAACCTAATTTTTCAATTAATTCTAAAGTTCGAATAATTAATTCCCAAATAATTAAAAAGCAAAGGGCACGTTGCATTTACATACATTCATGTAATTTACTTACATACATATGTTGTTAACATTGTTACTATTCTAAAAATAGCATCAAACCAAAAAGTCTTGTTCTTCTCTACATGCCAACGGCAAGTGAAAAGATCGAGCAAAACAAGTAATAGGAGAATACACAATCAATTAAACGTAGTGATGTTCGATCAAACTCAATGAGTTAAATTGATGATTATCTCTGCAATTTGACAACTCGACTGTGGTCGAGGGCGCTAAGTGCTGATGACGTCCTGTGGCGGGACAGAAATTGCAATCCACTAGCCGCGTTCAAAAATAATTTTTTCAGTTTTTCTCCATAATTTACTTTCCAATTTTCAAAATTAATAATTTGAAAATTAAAATGAACTCAAGCCTGATGAAACCTAATTTTTCAATTAATTCTAAAGTTCGAATAATTAATTCCCAAATAATTAAAAAGCAAAGGGCACGTTGCATTTACATACATTCATGTAATTTACTTACATACATATGTTGTTAACATTGTTACTATTCTAAAAATAGCATCAAACCAAAAAGTCTTGTTCTTCTCTACATGCCAACGGCAAGTGAAAAGATCGAGCAAAACAAGTAATAGGAGAATACACAATCAATTAAACGTAGTGATGTTCGATCAAACTCAATGAGTTAAATTGATGATTATCTCTGCAATTTGACAACTCGACTGTGGTCGAGGGCGCTAAGTGCTGATGACGTCCTGTGGCGGGACAGAAATTGCAATCCACTAGCCGCGTTCAAAAATAATTTTTTCAGTTTTTCTCCATAATTTACTTTCCAATTTTCAAAATTAATAATTTGAAAATTAAAATGAACTCAAGCCTGATGAAACCTAATTTTTCGAAAATGTTTTTATCAAAAATTTTTCTATAGAAAATTTTTTTTATCAACAATTTTTCTATACAAATTTTTTTATCGAAGATTTTGCTATAGAAATTTTTTTATCGAAAATTTTTCTATAGAAAATTTTTTTCTTTTCTTTTTATCAAAAATTTTTGTGCAAAAAACTTTTTTATTAAAAATTTTTCTATATAAAATTTTTTTTATCAAACATTTTTCTATAAAAATTTTTTTATCAAAAATTTTTCTACAGAAATTCTTTTATCAAAAATTTTTCTACAGAAAAATTTTTTATCAAACATTCTTCTATACAAATTTTTTTATCGAAAATTTTTCTATAGAAAATTTTTTTATCGAAAATTATTGATAAAAAAATTTTCTATAGAAAAATTTTTTTATCAATAATTTTTCTATGGAAATTTTTTTTTATCAAAAATTTTTCAATAGAATTTTTTTTTTTATCAAAAATTTTTCTATAGAAATTTTTTATCAAACATTTTTTTATAAAAAATTTTTTTATTAAAAATTTTCTATAAACAAATTTTTGTATCAAAAATTTTTCTATAGAAAATTTTGTTATGAAAAATTTTTCTATAGAATATTTTTTAATCAAAACTTTTTCTACAGAAAATTTTTATTATCAAAAATTTTTTTATAGAAATTTTTTATTAAACATTTTCTATAGAAATTTACGAAATTTTTTTTTTTTAATTTTTCTAAAGAAAATATTTTTATCAAAAACTATTCAATTGAAATTTTTTTTGTAAAAAAATTTTCTATAGAAATTTTTTTATCCAAACTTTTTCTAAAGCAAATTTTTTTATCCAAAACTTTTCTATAGCAAATTTTTTTATCCAAAATGTTTCAAACATTTTCCTATAGAAAATTTTTTGTTAAAAATTTTTCTATAGAAAATTTTTTGTCAAAAATTTTGCTAAAGAAAATCTTTTGTCAAAAATTTTTCTATAGAAAATTTTTTGTCAAAAATTTATCTATAGAAAAATTTTTGTCAAAAATTTTTCTATACAAAATTTTTTATCAAACATATAGAAAATTTTTTTTATCAAAAAATTGTCTGTAGATTGTCTCAAAAATTTTTCTATGGAAAATTTTTTTATCCAAAATTTTTCTATGTTAAATTTTTTATTAAAAATTTTTCAATAGAAAATTTTCTTATAAAAAATTTTTCTGTAGAACATTTTTTGTCAAAAATTTTTTATACAAAAGTTTTTGTCAAAAATTTTTTATAGAAAATGTTTTGTCAAAAATTTTTTATAGACAATTTTTTTCAAAAATTTTTCTATAGAAAATTTTTGTCAAAAGCTTTTGTATAAAAAATTTTTGACAAAAAATTTTCAACAGAAAAATTTTTTATAAGAAAATTTTCTATAGAAAAACTTTTGTCAAAAATTTTTCTATAGAAAACTTTTGTCAAAAATTTTTCTATAGACATTTTTTTATCAAAAAGTTTTTTATAGAAAATTACTTTATCAAAAATTTGTTAATAAATTTTTATATCCAAAATTTTTCTGCAGAAAAATATTTCTATAGAAAAATATTCTAATCGAAAATTTTTCTATAGAAAATTTTTTTTTGACAAAATTTTTTAATAGAAAAATATCTTCTTTTTATCTTCTTTTTTTTCAAAAACTTTTCTATAGAAAAAAATTTTTATGTACAATTTTTCTAAAGAAAATATTTTTATAAAAAATTATTCTATTGAATTTTTTTATAAAAATTTTGTCTATAGAAAATTTTTTTTAGCCAAAATTTTTCTGTAGAATATTTTTTGCCGAATTTTTTGTCAAAAATTTTTTTATAGAAAATTTTTTGTCAAAAATTTTGTTATGGAGAATTTTTTGTCAAAATTTTTTTTATAGAAAATTTTTTGTCAAAAATTTTTTATAGAAAATTTTTTTATAGAAAATTTTTTGACAAAAATTTTTGTCAAAAATTTTTTTATAGAAAATTTTTTGTCAAAAATTTTTTTATAGAAAATTTTTTGTCAAAAATTTTTCTATATAAAATTATTTTATTCAAAAAATTTTTTATAGAAAATTATTTCATCAAAAAATTTTTTATAGAAAATTATTTCATCAAAAATTTTTTTAACCAAAATTTTTTAAATAATCTACAGAAAAATATATCTAACATTTTTCTATACAAACATTTTTTTGAAAAAAATTTATTTCTTTGTTCTTTCGAACAATGTATTTTGTTTTTCTGCAGAAAAATATTTCTATAGAAAAATATTCTAATCGAAAATTTTTCTATAGAAAAATTTTTTTTGACAAAATTTTTTAATAGGAAAATATCTTCTTTTTTTTCAAAAACTTTTCTATAGAAAAAAATTTTTATGTACAATTTTTCTAAAGAAAATATTTTTATAAAAAATTATTCTATTGAATTTTTTTATAAAAATTTTGTCTATAGAAAATTTTTTTTAGCCAAAATTTTTCTGTAAAATATTTTTCGCCGAATTTTTTGTCAAAAATTTTTTTATAGAAAATTTTTTGTCAAAAATTTTTTTATAGAAAATTTTTTGACAAAAATTTTTTTATAGAAAATTTTTTGTCAAAAATTTTTTTATAGAAAATTTTTTGTCAAAAATTTTTCTATATAAAATTTTTTTGTCAAAAAATAGAAATTTTTTTATTCAAAAAATTTTTTATAGAAAATTATTTCATCAAAAATTTTTTTAACCAAAATTTTTTAAATAATCTACAGAAAAATATATCTAACATTTTTCTATACAAACATTTTTTTGAAAAAAATTTATTTCTTTGTTCTTTCGAACAATGTATTTTGTTGCTATAAATTAGATTTTGATTTTGTTTCTTGTTTTTTTTTTTTGATAAAGCCGCGCCAACCGACTCTGTTAACTTTCAAACTTCAACTGAATGTTTTTGATACTCATTTTTACGAGTTTCATTAATGATCGTTATATTTACGAAAATTAGAAAATGTCTTCGGCTTCTGGTCGAACGGGCTGCCTACGTCTGGCAATTATGTAGCTTTATTATAACAATCGAAAGCTTTAAAACTACTACTGATTTATTTTGAGAATACATTTAAAGCTAAATTTGAAAAAAACGACCTACCCTAATAAACATATTTTTTCAATTCAGCTCCTTAGAAATATCTTTAGCCTTAAGATATATTTGTTAGATATTTTCAAACAAAAAAACTTTAGCTTGGTAATACAGTTACAAATGTCCCCTCTAAACATTAGACAAATATCCAACACAAATGTTTCCTTAGCTGTCTTAAACATTTTTAAGGCAACATTTATTTTTGTTGTAGTCTTTTCTAATGCTCCAACGTCAAACTATATTTTTCTATTGACCAAACAACAGACAAAACGCAGCTGTGCAAATTTCAAATTGTTAGCCAAAGGTTTTCAGCTAAAATAGGCCATTATTGTTTAACTTAAACAAAAAATATTTGCAAATACCTTGAAGTATTTCTAAAGCTAGTCACCCCTTTCATTTCAGTTGTTAAAGTTTTAAATAAAAAAATAATAATTTAAATTAAGATCAACAAAGTGCATATAAATGTTTAACACTCTTTCATACTTATATTCCATTGAACATATCTATATATATTTTCATAAGCAACATTTTGTTTGCTTGCTGCTGTTTCAGTTTTCGTTCATTTGAACTATAAATTCACAAATGTAATTTTTTTTCATTATTGAATCAAATGTTGTCTTTAAGTGCATGTTCATTCATGTTCATTTAAAATGAAACAAACACATAAAGACATTTACGTACTTTTTTTATACTACTCATATGGTTAAAAGTATTTATTTTAGTATTTATAAACATGGATCCAGTTTGTACATAAATTTATTATTATTGCATTAATAACTATTTTAAACGGTATGAGGCACCAAGCTCCATAAATATATACGAGTACCAAGTCTTGTTGCCACAAATATTCAGAGTAAATGATTTTTCGCCATGTACACTTGAAGCTCAAAGGTGGTAGGAAAATAGAGGGAATTACTAAATTTTGAACATAGAATTTTGAAAAAAGATTTTAAAATCGAAAATTTTGTTATGGTAAATTTCTTTTTATTAAAAATTTTGGTGTCTTTAATTTTCTACATCGAATATTTTGATATTCAAATATTCTATACAAAAAATTTTGATATCGACTCTTTACTATATCATAAAATTTCCATTAGGACAATATCATAACACTTCTATATAAAAAAAATTTCTTAAAATTTCTATAAAGAAAAGTGCCTTGGCTTAGTTGCTTAGCACATCAACTATTAAGCATAAAATATCATACTCAGCCTGGGTTCGAGCCCTGGTTACGGCAGGATCAATTTCTGTAATTATTAATAACTACAGCATCCTCCATCGGCGGTAAGCCTATAGCAATAACACGCAGTCGATGTAAAAGAAATAAAATTGTATATAGATAATTCAAATATAGAAAATTCGAATATCGTAAGTTTTAATATAGAAAACTACAATATCGTAAAGTTTATATAAAGAAAACTCTTAAATCGTAACTTTTCTTAAGTTTGTTACAGACAAGTTTTCTATTGTAAATTTTTCATAAAAAAATTCTAGATGTAATTTTTTTTTTAATTTTCGATGTTAAATTTTTAAAGAAAAATTTTCAATTATCAATTTTTATGTAAAAATTTCGATGTTAAATTTTTATAGAAAAATTTTTTATGTGAAATTTTTGTTGAAAATTTTTTGATGTTAAATTTTTATAGAAAAATTGTCCATGTTAAATTTTTATGGAAAAATTTTCGATGTTAAATTTTTATAGAAAAATTTTCGATGTTAAATTTTTATAGAAAAATGTTCGATGTTAAATTTTTATAGAAAAACATTCTGCGTTAAATTTTTATAGACAAATTTTTGATGTGAAATTTTTACAGAAAAATTTTCGATGTCAAATTTTTATTGAAAAATTGTTATAAAAAAATTTTCGATGTTAAATTTTTGTTGAAAAATTATTGATTATTGATGTTATATTTTTATAGAAAAATTTTCGATGTTAAATATTTATAGAAAAATTTTCCATGTTAAATTTTTATAGAAAAATTTTCCATATTAAATTTTTATATAAAAATTATGTATGTGAAATTTTTATAGACAAATTTTTGATGGAAATTTTTATAGACAAATTTTCGATTTTAACTTTTATTGAAAAATTTGTATAGAAAAATTTTCGATCCTAAAATTTTTACAGAAAAATTCTCGATATTAAATTTTATAGAAAAATTTTCGATGTAAAATTTTTATATAAGAATTTTCGATGTAAAATTTTTATATAAAATTTTTCGATGTAAAATTTTTATAGAAAAATTTTCGATGTAAAATTTTTATAGAAAAATTTTCGACTTTTATAGAAAAATTTTCGGTGTTTAAATTTTTACAGAAAAATTTTCAAAGTTTAAATTTTTATAAAAAAATTATTGATGTGAAATTTTAACAGAAAAATTTTCGATATTAAATTTTTCGATGCTAAATTTTTATAGAAAAATTGTTGATGTTAAATTTTTATAAGTAAATAATCTATGTTAAAATTAAAAAAAAAATTTCGATGTTAAACTTTTTATGGAAAAATTTTCGATGTTAAAATTTTTATAAAAAAATTTTCAATGTAAAAATTTTTTTGGAAAATTTTCAATGTTTTATATTTAAATCAAAATTTTCGGTGTTAAATTAAAAAAAAAAAATTCAAAATTAAATTTTTGTTAAATTTTTTTAGAAAAATTTAGATATAAAAATGTTTAAAGAAAAATTTCGATGTCAAAATTTTTAGAGAAAAATTTTCTATATTAAATTTGTATAGAAAAGTTGTCGATGTTAAATTTTTATAAAAAAATTTTCGATGTTAACTTTTTGTAAAAAAATTTGCGATGTTAAACCTTTATAGAAAAATTTTCGATTTTAAATTTTTATAGAAAATTTACGATGTTAAATTTTTATAGAAAAATTTTCGATGTTAAATTTTTAAAGAAAAATTTTCATTGTTAAACTTTTTAGACAAATTTTTGATGTGAAACTTTTACAGAAAAAATTTCGATGTTAAATTTTATTGAAAAATTGTTGTAAAAAAATGTTGTTGAAAAAATTTTGATGTTAATTTTTTATAGAAAAATATTCGATGTAAAACTTTTATAGAAAAATTTTCGGTGTTTAAATTTTTACAGAAAAATTTTCAAAGTTTAAATTTTTATAAAATAATTATTGATGTGAAATTTTAACAGAAAAACTTTCGATATTAAATTTTTCGATGCTAAATTTTTATAGAAAAATTGTTGATGTTAAATTTTTATAAGTAAATGTTAAAATTTTTATGGAAAAATTTTCGATGTTAAAATTTTTATAAAAAAATTTTCAATGTAAAATTTTTTTTGGAAAATTTTCAATGTTTTATATTTAAAGCAAAATTTTCGGTGTTAAATTAAAAAAAAAATTTCAAAATTAAATTTTTGTTAAATTTTTTTAGAAAAATTTAGATATAAAAATGTTTAAAGAAAAATTTCGATGTCAAAATTTTTAGAGAAAAATTTTCTATATTAAATTTGTATAGAAAAGTTGTCGATGTTAAATTTTTATAAAAAAATTTTCGATGTTAACTTTTTGTAAAAAAATTTGCGATGTTAAACCTTTATAGAAAAATTTTCGATTTTAAATTTTTATAGAAAATTTACGATGTTAAATTTTTATAGAAAAATTTTCGATGTTAAATTTTTAAAGAAAAATTTTCATTGTTAAACTTTTTAGACAAATTTTTGATGTGAAACTTTTACAGAAAAAATTTCGATGTTAAATTTTATTGAAAAATTGTTGTAAAAAAATGTTGTTAAAAAAATTTTGATGTTAAATTTTTATAGAAAAATATTCGATGTTAAAATTTTTATAGAAAAATTTGCGATGTTAAAATTTTTATAGAAAAATTTTCGATGTTAAAATTTTTATAGAAAAATTTTAGATGTCAAAATTTATATAGAAAAATTCGGTGTTAAAATTTTTATAGAAAAATTTGATGTCTAAATTTCTTAAGAAAAATTTTAGATGTTTAAATTTTAACAGAAAATTTTTCAAAGTTTAAATTTTTATGAAAAAATTATTGATGTGAAATTTTTACGGAAAAATTTTCGATATTAAATTTTTATTGAAAAATTTTTATAGAAAAATTTTTATAGAAAATTTTTTTGCTAAATTTTTTTAGGTAAATAATCTATTTTAATATTTTTATAGAAAAATTTTCGATGTTGAAATTTTTATAGAAAAATTTTCGATGTTAATTTTTTTAGAAAAAATTTCGATGTAAAATTTTTATAGAAAAATTTTCAATGTAAAATTTTTTTTGGAAAATTTTAAATGTTTTATTTTTAAAGACAAATTTTTGATGTTAAATTTCAAAAAAAAAAATCAAAATTAAATTTTTGTTAATTTTTTTAGAAAAAATTTCGATGTTTAGTTTTTATAGAAATAGTTAGATGTTAAAATTTTTATAGAAAATTTCTCAATCGAATTGTTTTCGTTTAAAACTTTTTATAGAAATGTTTTACTACTATCAAGTTTTTCATAGAAAAATTTTCATGCAAAATTTTAATCGAAATTTTAGTTCGATCTTAAAATTTTTCTCGAATCATTTATGTTAACAAGATTTTAAACTTTTCGTAAAAAAAATTGTTATATTGTAATTTTTATTGAAAAATTTTCGGTGTTGGAATTATTGAAAGAAAACTATTCGATAATAACATTTTTTAAATAAAAAATTAGAATTTTTAGATAGAAAAATTTTTCATAGAAAATTTGCAGATCTTTAAATTTTCAATAGCAAAATTTTTGGGATCAAAATTTTCAACTTAAAATTTGTTGATGTTACATTTTTCATAGAAAAATTTCGTTATTTAAGTTTTTATGAACATTTGTTTGGGAAAAAATTTTGGGTATTAAAATTTTAAAAATCTCTGATATCAACATTTTTATAAAAAAAAAATTTTCAATGTTAGGTTTTCATAGAAAAACTGTTCATGTTAAAAGCTTTTAGAGAAAAATTTTATTACAAAATTTGAAATTTATAATTGTTTATAGAATTAATATTTTATTTTACAGATAAAGTGTTAAAATTTCAAAAATTTTGAAAATTGAATTTTGAAATTTTTTTATTTATATTCATAGAAAAGTTTTTCAAGCTAAACATTTTTATAAAAAATTTTAAAATAGATTAGACAAATTTTTCGAACTGAAGATATGAATTTCGAAATCGTAGATTTTTAATGAAAATTTTCTAGTTTTTCAAAATTTAAAATTTTTTTTTTGTTCAGATTTTATGTTAAGTTAGTTCGAAAATTTATATAACTCTATACTAAAATTTTGAATATAGAATTTTTTTTAATTTTTTTTTGTCGCTTTTTGATATAAATATCAGATTAGGAATAGAAATTCTGATAGTGTAATTTTCTATAAAATTTATTGGCACCCCTCCCTTCAACCCCGCTTCTGTCTCCAATACAATACAATTTTAAAAGCATTATTTTGTTTTCTGTTGAATGTAGGTTAAATATTAATATTTTTTTGTTGTTTAATAAAAAAAAAAAAAAACTGTTGCACATTTTTGCTTCATTTACCATAAAAATTTATTTGAGTTTTACAATTTTTCTGGCAACCAACACAATTAGCACCAACACACTAACACTGAAACCAACATGTAAAGTTAATAAATGTAATTTTTGTTAATTAATTTACGTAATAAATTATTATATTAACTTATAGTTTAAACAAACTTATTATAACTATTAAGTAGATACACTTTGGGCTGCTCTCAAGATAACCAACACATGGACAATTAACAAATCCAGCCAAACTATGTACATACAGGTGTGTACATGTATAAGGGATGGGTGGGTACTGGCGTTGGGTTGCTGTTAAAACTATTCACATGGCACTTTAAATTTCGTGGTATTGGATATCTAATTTCCTTATTATGTCTTTTGAGTTTTTTTTCACAAATTTATTATTTATATGCTAATTTCTTGCAGTATAAATCATTTATCATTGTAATGCCAAAGAAATACAATATTTAATTCCTATTTTCATTTATCAAAATTTTGAAATTAATTGACTTTTACTTAATTGTAAATTGTTTAAAATTACTTAAAGTAATTGTAACTGTTTAGTTTTATTATGTTTGGGTTTTATATGCCAATTCGAATTGTATTAAAGATTAAGGCAAAACAAGTTCACTTTTTTCTAAATGGTTTAAGATTTAAATTGCTGGATTTCAATATTTCTAAAAGTAAATATTTCAAGGTTTTCTTTGTTTAAAATAAATTTTAATAAAACAATTGTTGAATACTTTCTTAAGGGGTGCCATAAGCCAATTTTTTTTAAGATTAAAATTTTATTGAAATATTTTAATGTGCAGAAGAAAAATCGTGTGGGTCTAAAAATAAAATGCATAAATTAACAATAGGATTTTATGACACTAATGAATTGAAAAAATAGCAATATAACAAATCAAATAGTCCGATAATTAATAAAAAAGAAACAGAACCCGTCTACGTTGCTGAACTAAGCGAAATGTTTTTCTTAGTGTATTAATTACATTTTCTTAAAAAATCAAATTGCTTCTAATATTAAAGATCATTATAAAATATTGATACTTCATTGCCATCATAATAATTGCCAAAGATTATAAATTTCCATAAATTTGCATATTTTATGCATCAGCCAATTTACAAAATTTTATTTTTATTTCTCCACAGTCTCGTTCCTGTTGCATTTGTGCTTAAAATTTATTGTTAATAAATATGCATAATTTATTGTTTATGCGACAATGTAACATAAATACAACAGGAAATTTACAAGATTGGCACGCGTTACTGCTTCTTAATGTAATCACAAGATTCTCACCAAATATGGTCAATGTTAAGTTGGAAAAACGAAAGCGAATAAAAAAGAATAGTCCCAAAGGAAATAGTAAGATTGTAAGGAAATGGAATCTTTACTTTTGTGATTGTTTAAGGCAAATATATGGGTAGAGAGTGGCTTTTAAAGTAGCTACTTTCAGTGGAAATATTTGAATACTATTAAAAAAAATTTCATGAAATTTTTTATATAGAAAAATTTTAATGAAAATTTTTTATATACAAAAATGTTTATGAAATTTTTTATACAAAAAATTTTTTTATGAAATTTTGTATATAGAAATATTTTCATACAATTTTTTTTGTAGAAACATTTTTTTTTTAATTTTTTATATAGAAAAATTTTCATGAAATTTTTTATAAAGAAAAATTTTTATGAAATTTTTTATAAAGAAAAATTTTCATGACTTTTTTTTATAAAAAAAATTTTCATTAAATTTTTTATATAAAAAAATTTTACTAAAATTTTTTTATAATTAAATTTTTAAATATAGAAAAATTTTCATAAAAATTTTTATATAGAACAATTTTTATGAAATTTTTTATATAGAAACATTTTTTTATGAAATTTTTTTTTAAAAATTTGAATGAAATTTTTTATATAGATAAAATTGAATGAAATTTTTTATAAAGAAAAAATTTCATAAAATTTTTTATATAGAAAATATAAAGAAAAAATTTCATAAAATTTTTTATATAGAAAAATTTTCCATGAAATTTTTTATATAGAAAAATTTTAATGAAATTTTTTATAGAAAATTTTTTTTAGAGAAATTTATCATGAATAGAAAAATTTTCATGAAATTTTTTATATAGAAAAATTTTCATGAAATTTGTTATATAGAAAATTTTTCATAATATAATTTACATAATATATCTATATATTTTATATAAAGAAAAATTTTGATAAAATTTTTTATATAGAAAAAATTTCTGAAATTTTTTATTTAGAAAAATTTTTATGAAATTTTTTATGTTGAAAAATTTTCATGAAATTTTTTATATAGAAAAATTTTCATGTAATTTTTTATAAAGAAACATTTTCATAAAATTTTTTATATAGAAAATTTTTCATAAAATTATTTATATAGAAAAAATTTTAATGAAATTTTTTATTGAAAATTTTCAAGAAATTTTTTATATAGAAATATTTTAATGAAATTTTTTATATAGAAACATTTTCATGAAATTTTTTATGTAGAATAATTTTAATAAAATTTTTTATATGGAATAATTTTCTTGCTAAAATTTTCATGAAATTTTTTATATAGAAAAATCTTTGGTGTTAAACTTTTTATAAACAATTTTCGTTGTTAAACTTTTTATAGAAAAACTTTCGATGTTAAATTTTTGTCCTAAAATCTTCGATGTTATATTTTTAATACTAAATTTTAATAAAAAAATTTTCGAGGTTATATTTTTTTATAAAAAATTTTTGATGTTAAATTTTTATAAAAAAAATGTTAATGTTAAATATTTATAGAACAATTTTCTATGTTAAAATTTTGATAGAAAAATTTTTGATGTTTAATTTTTATCAAAGAATTTTCGATGTTAAATTTTTATAGAAAAATTCTCGATGTTAAATTTTTATAGAAAAATATTCTATGTTAAATTTTTTAGAAAAATTTGGATTTTAGATCTTTATAGAAAAGCTTTGGATTTAAATTTTTATAGAAAAATGTTCCTGATGAAATTTTTGTAGACAAATTTTCCATATTAAAATTAAAAAAAAATTGGATGTTAAATTTTTGTTATTAAATTTTTATAGAAAAATTTTCGTTATTAAATTTTTGTAGAAAAGTTTTCGTTATTAAATTTTTATGGAAAAATTTTCGTTATTAAATTTTTATAGAAAAATTTTCGTTATTAAATTTTATAGAAAAATTGTCGTTATTAAATTTTTATAGAAAAATTTTCAAGGTTCAAATCTTATAGAAAAATGTTCGATGTTAAATGTTTTACTATTTTTAAGTTTTTCAATATCCAGACAATTTTTCAATACTTTTTGTTTCTTAATTTTTATAAAAAAGTTTTCGATCTTAAAATTTTTCAAGAATCATTTTTGTTATTAAGATTTTAAATAGCAACATTTTCGATGTTTTCATGAAAAAAGTTTATTAATGGAATTTTTTATAGGAACATTTATATTTTTTTTAAATTATTCAAAGACAAATATTCGATAATGAAATTTTTTAATAAAAAATTTGTATTTTTAAAGAAAAATTTTTGATAGAAAATTTTCAAATTGTTAAACTTAAAATTTTTAACAAACAATTTTCGATGTTAGAGAAAAATGTTCGGTGTTAAAATATTTCATAAGCAATCTTCGTTTTTAAATTTCTCATTAAAAATCTCCGTTTTGAAAGTTTTCAATTTTAGGTTTTCATAGGAAATTTGCTCATGTTTTCAGCGAAAATTTTGATTGAAAAATTTTAAAATTGTTTATAGAAAATATTTTTTTATGAAAATTTTTAGCCTTAAAAATTTTTCTATGAAAATGTTAAAAAATAAATTTTTAATTTATAAAAAAATTTTAATGAAGTTTTTTATATCGAAAAATGTTTATAAAATTTTCTAAATAAGAAAACTTTTCATAAAATTTTAAAAATAGAAAATTGTTTACGAAATTTTTTATAAAAAAAATATTATGCAAATTTTTTATAAACCAAAAATTTTAAAGAAGATTCTAATGTAGAAAAATTTTAGTGAAATTTGTTATTAAGAGGGAGTGTGAGGAAATTTTTCGTATAGAAAAATTTTGATAAAATATTTTGAATAGAAAAATATTTATGAATTTTTCATATAGAAAAATTTTAATGAAATTGTTCATATAGAAAATATTCAATGAAATTTTTCGTAAATAAAAATTTCAATGAAATTAATCATATCGCACTTGATCAACAAGAGGGTATTAACTCAAAATTTAAAAATTTTCAGTAGAGTCAAAAAACTATTTTATTTTACAACTACTTTCATATAAAGAAGAGGGGTAAAACTGTAGTTTTTTGGCGAAATTATAGTGAAAATGATGTCAGATTTTTACAATGGGTAGATAAGGCCACTACACATCAATTTCTTTTAAAAAGTGAAAATTCAAAAATTTTGAGTTAATACCCTCTTGTTGAACAAGTGCGATATAGAAAAATTTCAATAAATTTTTCATTTTGAAAACATTCAATAAAATTTTTCATAAAGAAAGTTTTCGTTAAATATTTCTTATAAAAAATTATGAAAAAGAAACATTTTCATTAAATTTTTTAGATAGAAAAATTTTAATGCATTTTTTATATATAAAAATTCTAAGGATTTTTTTTTTTCTTAAAAAAAAATTTGATAAAAATTATCCATATAGAGAAATTTTGATAAAATTTTGCATAACACAAATTTTTATCTAGAAAAGTTTTGATATAAAAAAATGTTTGCCTTAACTTCTTACTTTTCTTTAGCAACATCATATAACCGACTGTAGCATGTCCCAGCAAAATAAAACCAAATAAGTGCCCCTAAGTATGTAAGGAATTGATGTTGTTACAATGTTCTTCTAGATCATTACATATGTAACAAACCAACCAATAAGCAACATACAACAGCTAAGAACAACATAGCAACATGAACACAGCAACAATTTCATATACAAAAACAAGCCACCGATAAGAGACTAAAGATCTGAACTTATTTCGCTGACTTTTGGCTGGTGATGATGTTATAGTCACGTCTGTCTATCTACTTGGCTGCTTCATTTGCTACAACTGCTTGTTTTCGGTCAGAGTTTTGTGTCATTTTAAGATGGTCATTCATCTTCAACATAAATAATTTACTTTGACCGCGTTCCAAACACACACAGAAAATGTAGCAACATAAAATCGAAATTCGACAACAACACAAACAAAGCCATAGCGACTTATGTGCGAAATATTGTATAAAATGACTAAAAAAAAGTAGAAAAACAAAAGACTAGAGATAAGTGCGGCGAATAGATGGATGGATGGTTGATGATTGTTAATGTGACTAGCTCACGGGTTTTAGCTACAAACAAACCAAACCAAATCAACCAACAGCAGCAGCCTCAATAACACCAACATCAATTTTGCCAACTTAAGCTTGTTTTAGACAGATCAGCAGCTTAAAAGTTGGTAGGCTGTCTGCATACCTAGATACATATTTCTTAGAGTGTCTGTCTGTTCGTTAATATCCGCCTGCCTCGTTGTCTATCTCTGCACCATAACTTTGAATGTCGGTCTGTCTTTCTGTCTTTAACTATTTCATGTTAAGTTTCAATTTTTATGTAGGTCTATATTTTATTGTGTTAAACAAACCAATGTTTTGGGCTTGTAAACATGTTTAAAAATATTTATGAGTCTTATTTTAAGAAACCCACCATATTTCTTCTTTCAGATTCTAAGACTAGATTTATTTTAACTTCTTAGCAATTCTTTCGGAAAACAAAAAAATCGGCTGAAATATTTTCCCTTTTTTCTTTGCCATAACATAACACTGTGATACAATAGTCATAGAAACATATGTATAACGTCGGAGTAAAGACTTTAAATATAAAAATTTTGCACTACCATAAACTGATTTGCAGTATGGTCTTTTTAATAAGTCCCATAAAAAAATTGCTATATCGTTTTAAAACAAACAAAAAACAACTTAAATATTAAATTTTGTGTAAAGTACATTTCAGAATATTTTTGATGTAGCACTGTGTAATGTTAGCAAAAGTTAAGTTACTAAGAAATATGGCTAAAATCACACCAATTTATGTTACAATTTTATTTAATTTTTTTTCTTGATGTTGCTACAAATTTAAAGACATTTATTTTTTCATTTATACTTTATTTGAAAATTTTTATGTTTTATTTTATTTTATTCTGTTGTAAATATTATAGGACAAACGTGATGGAGTTTAGTGACCAAAGCTGATGTTGGTAGGACAATGGACCAAACAGCATTTGTTTTTGTTGTTGCCGTTGTTGCAATTTTTGTTTGAGAAACATTTTTATCTTCATTGCCGCCAAGCCGCCTCTGTTTGTTCATTTTTATTTTATTTTTTTTTTAGGGTCCATAGTGGTCAAGTTTACTTCAGTTTAGATTGAATTGGTTTTATTGTCTTGTTTCTCTGTTGCATTTTTTTTTTTGGTCCAGATCAATTCTGTCTTTTTTACTGTATTTGAGTTTGGCCAATAATTGCTTGTAATGTGTGCATTTTAGACTTTCATGGTTTTTGGCATTAATTGGCAAAATATTTGACATTTTTGTAACAAGTTCTCAAGGGTCTTTCAAGTCTTTTTGTATTTTTTATACTTTTATTCTTGTACTAAATGTTTAAGGAAAAATTATTTGTCGTTATAAAGTTTTATGTTATTTTTTTGTACTTCACTACTAAGAATTATTGAAATTAAATGATTACAGAGAAATGCTGTTGAATGTAAAAAAAGTCAATATGAAAAGTCATTGTCTTTCGAGTTAGACATCAAGAAATAAAAAAACGATATAAAAAATTCTTAAGATAATTTCAATTGTTATAAAGGAAATTTTAATGTATATTTTTTATATAAATATAAAAAAATCTAAAGCGAAGAATTTTTTGGATCTAAAATTTTTTGATAGAAAAATATTTTTTTTTTTTAAATTACAATGACAATTATTAAAATTTTTCTAGAAAATAGAAAATTTTTCGATATTAAAATTTGTCTATAGAAAAATTTACGATATCAAAATTTTTCTATAGAAAAATTTACGATATCGAAATTTTTCTATAGAAAAATTTACGATATTAAAATTTTTCTATAGATAAAACTTTTCTATAGACAAATTTATGATATTGAAATTTTACTATAAAAAAATTTTCGATATTGAAATTTTTCTATAGATAAAACTTTTCTATAGACAAATTTATGATATTGAAATTTTACTATAAAAAAATTTTCGATATTGAAATTTTTCTATAGAAAATTTTTCGATATGAAAATTTTTCTATAGGAAATTTTTCGATATAAAAATTTTCTATAGAATATTTTTTATTTACATCGAAATTTTCTATAGAAAATTTTACGATATAAAAATTTTCTATAGAAAATTTTACGATATAAAAATTTTCTATAGAAAATTTTACGATATAAAAATTTTCTATAGAAAATTTTACGATATAAAAATTTTCTATAGAAAATTTTACGATATAAAAATTTTCTATAGAAAATTTTACGATATAAAAATTTTCTATAGAAAATTTTACGATATAAAAATTTTCTATAGAAAATTTTACGATATAAAAATTTTCTATAGAAAATTTTTCGATATAAAAATTTTGTATAGAAAATTTTTCGATATAAAAATTTTGTATAGAAAATTTTTCGATATAAAAATTTTGTATAGAAAATTTTTCGATATAAAAATTTTCTATAGAAAATTCTTAGATATAGAAATTTTCTATCGAAAATTTTTCGATATAAAAATTTTTCTATAGAAAATTTTTCGATATAAAAATTTTTCTATATAAAAATTTTCTATTGAAAATTTTTCGGTATAAAAATTTTCTATCGAAAATTTTTCGATATAAAAATTTTCTATCGAAAAAAAAATTTTCTATCCAAAATTTTTCGATATAAAAATTTTCTATCGAAAATTTTTCGATATAAAAATTTTCTATCGAAAATTTTTTGATACAAAAATTTTCTATAGAAAATTTTTTGATAAAAAATTTTCTATAGAAAATTTTTTGATACAAACATTTTCTACAGAAAATTTGTCGATAATAAAAAGTTTCTATAAAAAAATTTTCGATATTAAAATTTTTTATAGAAAAATTTTCGATATTAAAATTTTGTATAGAAAAATTTTCGATTTTAAAATTTTTCTATAGACAAATTTTGGATACACAAATTTTTCTATATTATCTCATAGAAAATTTTTCGATATAAAAATTTTTTCATAAAAAAATTGTTTATAATAAAATTTTTCCATAAAAAATTTTTTGATGTAAAAATTTACTTTAAAAAAATTTTCGATATGAAAATTTTTCTAAAGAAAAATTTTCTATATTAAAATTTTCCTAAGGAAAAATGTTCGATATTAAAAGTTTTGTAAAAAAAATGTGAATGTTAAAATTTTTCTACAAAAAAATTTTAAGTGTTTAAATTTTCAATAGAAAATTTTTCGAAATTAAAATTTTTCTATAGAATCTTAAATTTTTCAATATAAAAATTTTTCTATAGCATCTTAAATTTTTCTACATAATTTTTTTTTTTTTAATTTTTCGATATAAAAATTTTTTTTTTTTAATTTTTCGATATAAAAATTGTTCTTTAGTAAATTTTTAGATTTAAACTTTTTTGTTTCTTTAGAAAATTTTTCGATTTAAAAAGTTTTCGTTACAAAATTTTTCGATTTAAAACATTTTCTTTAAAAAATTTTTTGATTTAAAACATTTTCTTTAGAAATTTTTTTTTATAAAAATTTTTCATTAGAAAATTTTTCGAAATAGAAATTTTTTTAGAATATTTTTCGTAATAAAATGTTTTCTTAAGAAAATTTTTTTACACAAAAATTTTTCTTAAAAAATTTTTCAATTTTCTTTTGAAAATTTTTTTGATATAAAAATTTTTTCCTTAGAAAATTTTGCGATATAAAAATTTTTCGTAAGAATTTTTTCTTAAGAAAATTTTTAGATATAAAAATTTGTCTTAAGAAAATTTTTCGATATAAAAATTTGTCTTAAGAAAATTTTTCGGTATATAATTTTTTTTCCAACCATTCAAATGCGTCCGACTTTGTTTTTTATATAAAATTGGAATTCTAGTGCAAAAAACTTAAGTAAAACTTTTTTTTATCAAATTTTCAGATTTTTTTTAAATTATACTAGCATTTTTTTAATTTTTTAAATTATTCTATAGAAAAATTTTTTAGTAGAAAATTTTTTAGTTAAAAAATTATTCTATATAAAGTTTTAAGCCATGTTTTAGTTATCAAAAATGTCGTTATATTCTGTTATTTTTTAAAATAAATGTTGTTATTCATCAGATTATTCTGAGAATTTGAAAATTTTAGATTCTGATGAAATAAGCTTTTCCATTTATTCCTTTTGCAAAACAAAATATTATTTATATATTTATACTTATGTGATTTCGTGTTAAGTTTTAAAAATTTAAAACCAAAAAATTTTAAATCTTGCGGTCAACCGCAAACATTTGACCTTGATTTATTCTTTTGAAAAAATAACTCATCTGTATCAAAGTATTCTTCATTCTTTTTAATCTGAGAGATGAAATTTAATATTTTAAATACTTTTTGGGACCATTTTAGATTAAATTTATGAAAAGAACAAAATTTAAGCAGCTTTAACCTGCTGACTTAGCTTAAATATCATATATGTCTGGCTTATGCTAATTAATATGAAAATATGTAAAAGCTTTACGTGCAATTTGCATATAATTCTTTTCAAAACTTAAACATGACCGTCGTTATTATGTGGTCCTTACACGCACTCTAATCTGCTATTCAATTAGAGGAGGAGAAGAAAAAAATGGTAAACTAAGTTTTTCTGTTGTTTTTTTATCTGTGAGCAGAACTTTAAAGGTATAAAATTTTGAAATATTTACCGCTATCGCAAATATCATCAATATTTAGATTAGAGACGAGTTAGTTTCTCAAATCCCTTGATCTTATTTCTTTTTTTCGTTATATCTTATGAAATATTGAACTTTTATTTTTTCAAATCAAATCATATGAATTGTTATTGTTAAAATTTTATGTTTTGTGAGTTCTGTATTATTCTGGTAGTAAAAAATTTTGGAATCACGTGTGAAAAATCAAATTATTTTTATTTTTTTTTTTCATATCTTAAAGACCAAATAACCTATCTGCAAAAATTTCAAAATTGAGTTTTTTTTATGGATTATTATTCCCTTTAGCATAACGTAAATCTGTTCAAAATTTCGAACATCTAATATCACAAATGATCAAATTATTACAGTTTTTGTACCTAGAGAACCGTTACGCACTTTAAAAAAGATTAAACTAAATCATCAAAAATCGCTATAAAAATTTAATTTTGTTGCATAGTGTAATTTAAACAATCATTAGTACTTTTATTTGCTTCAACCAGTAAAAGAAACTATAACTGTTATTATTTAATTTTTATAATATTGATATTTATAAAAATAAAATTGATTCATACTAGTTAGTACTGCAGATAGGTTATTTGGTTTCAGATTTTTGCAATTCCAAATAACCTAAGTGACATAACATAAGCTGTGTTTAGAAAAACAAAATTTTTTCAATCGATATATATTTCTGGTTTAATTTTAATGTAAATACATAATTTTTGTTTAAATATTGCAAATAGTTCCAATTTTATAACGTTTTTTCCCTCTCCTGTAAACTTTTGAAAACGGTAGTTAGGTTATTTTGTCTTTTAGTTGACGATATAAGAAACAGTTTAGAACTATATTTGATGAGTTTTTCAACATAAAATGTTATTCTTTTATAGCCCTGAGAGTCTTTATTAATTTGCATGAATATAAAAGTCAGACTCAGCACTTATGCATCATTAGTAACTTATTAGGGTGGGTCAGTTTTTCACTTTCAGTCTAATTGACTTCTAATGGATTTTCTGTTAAATGTCAATCGGTTTTGCATGACAAACTTTATCCATTTTCTTATTATACGGGAAAAATGAGAGTATTAGGGTGGGTCAGTTTTTCAATTTTCACTTAAATTGACTTGTAATGGATTTTCTCTACAACGTCAATCGGTTTTGGATGATGAACATTACCCATTTTTATTTTTGATATATGAGAGTAAAAAAACTGAACTACCCTATTTATTATGTCGTTTCTTGCTTAAAAGTGTAAATGTGTTGAAATTGTTGGATCCGGTGAAGGAGTTATTTCATTTTAAACCCAAAACTAAAACAGCGAAAAACGTTAATGAATTTTAAAATAGTAAAAAGCTCAGTTAAGATAAACCAACAAGTCAGTAGTTATAGAAGTAGTAGTAGTAGTTAAGATCGTCTGTGCAAAAATAGTGGCAATGGCTCTGACACACAGAATTCATTGCAAAGACGATAATGATGATAAAACCGCTGTTGCCGTTGATGATGATTGTAGTGATGGTGATGTCATGACATGATAAATTTTTTTTTGTTTCAACTTTTCTTAATTTTGTTAACCCACTCTATACTCATTTCCCCTCTCGCTAGCAAAAGTTTATCAGTTTTAACCTTTTTTAGAAACAGAAAAAAAAATCAAGAAAACAGTACCTGTTTGTTAACTAAATAATTTCCAAAGGTAAAAAAAAAACATCAAAATGTTTTACTTAATAGCATTTTGTGGTTTTTTGCATGCAAAAAAGGTAAAAAAGAAACATGATTTTTTGTTTCTTATAAACTTTTTTCATTTCTTTTCTTAAAATCTTTTCCACAACTTCTAAACGTGCTTGCTTGGGTTTTGCACCAGAATTTCTTAAAGTTCTTCTTTGAGCTCTATGGTGACCTATATTTTTCTTAGATTCTTTCCTTTAACTTTTTTTTCTTATTCTCTAGAAAAAGTACAGATATAATGGGTTTTTGTAAGCAAAATGTTAATGATAGTTCTTGATGAATAATCATCATTATCAGCCACAAGATTCACATCGTCAAAAGAACAATGTCGTGATATATGATGTCTATGATGGGTCCATGAGAAATGGCAGGAGGAGTAGTAGAAACCTTATAACAGGAACATTTTAAAGATAAAGTAATTATAATTAATGTGATACTGTGTAAATGATATGGGGAGTAGACTATTCGTATGCAAAATATGATAAATGACAAGATTATGGTTTAATTTCCGTGAAATAGTAATTCTTGGCATTTTATTTAAATGATAAAAGTATGAAGATGAACTTTGGAATACACAATTTTTTGTTGAAGAATTTTTTAGTTGAAAGCTTAGTTTTGTAAGCTAGAAAATTAAGTCATTAACAAGTTTCAAAAAGTAGAAAATTTTTAGAATTCAAAGTTTTGAAATGGAAATTGTATACATAATACATCTTTACAAAACGGTTTCAATTTAAAATGAAAACATTTCTATAACTAAAAATTTGTAGCATAAAGTATTTTTTTTAAAGTATTGTAAAAACTAACTGGAAGTTATCTTTGGAATGAAATTATTTAAGCAAAAATCTACTGATATAGCTCTGCATGACTTAGTGGAAGGCACACTCAAGGCTCAAAGAGTATACTATGGTAGCTTTTCCTAACAAAGTAGATACGACAGCCTAATCTGTATTTAATCTAAGTATAATCAGGCAGTTGTGAACCGCCGAGGTGGTATAACAGGTTAGTCATCAGTCTAGCATACCATAGGTCCCAAGTTCAATCCCCGGCCAGACCCACTTGAAAAAAATAAATTTTCAAAAAAAAAGCGATTATTAGTATTAGTCCATATAAAACTTCTCTAATACATTTGCCGTTTGGAGCCGGAGTTAAAACGTAGGTCCCATTCAGTGAGTCTAAAAACAGAAACGGATGCAGCTCATTGTCTGAGAGAAGTACCCCTTGTTCTAATTGGAATGTTGTCGGGGAATTATATATATAATCAGACAGTTAGGGCAATATATTTGGGTAAAGTCAGAGACAAAATTAACACTTACATTATTACTTTATTATTAAATGCAGACAAGACATACCCAGCAAGAATTCTCAAAATCGAACAACTTATCCAATATTTTAGTTTTTTCATTAGCCATTGGAGATAAGTACCTACAAACTGGAAAAAGTAAGTAAAGGAAATTTGTGTTTTTTTTAATTTTTTTAAAAAATTTCGTAAAAAAAAGTCCGATTTTTTGTTTTTTTTAAGTCAACGAAAAATTAACAAGAAAGATTAATCTAGTCTTGACAGGATTTAATCCCGAGCAATTATGTTCATGTTGCCATTCGAATTAATAACTTTCTTTTAATAACTAAGAACCTTGATTTTAGTCTGCAGAAGAAAATAACTTACTCTCGTATATAGTTTAGCAGATATCAGAAAATCAAAAAAGCTCTACGAAATTCTGTGTTTTCGTTTTTCTTTGGACAAAAACTAAGTTGGTTCGGTTTTTCTCGCTGATCCCACCATAACCATGTGAAAGGCTAAGGTCTCTTCTTTAGATTGAGCGAAAAAAATTCACCGAAATTTACCGATCGTAGAACAAAATTCAAAATTTTCTAAAAAAAGTCATGTAAATTGTTATGCATAATTTAAGCAAAAAGTGTTGCAGTCATTTAGGAGTAACTTTTTAATAAAATTAAATTTAAGTGTAAGTACCGTACTTTCAACAAAAATTAGTAGAGCTCATTTTTAGGTCAACCAATAGATGTGTGCCGAGTTTCATCAAATTCTGTTGAGAATTGCGGCTTATATTGAGAAGGAAAATAAGTGAAAAATAGGGATTCCAAAGCAGGTAACCCAAGGAGTGGACGGTTAAAGTCTCCTCTTTAGATTGAGCGAAAAAAATTTACCGAAATTTACCGTTCGTAGAACAAAATTCAAAATTTTCTGAAAGAAGTCAAATAAATTGTAATGCATAATTAAGCAAAAAGTGTTGCAGTCATTTAGGCGTAACTTTTTTTTATAAACTTGAATTTAAGTGTAAGTCCCGTCGATAGATTTCAACTAAAGTTAGTAGAGCTCTTTTTTAGGTCAACCAATAGATGTGTGCAGAGTTTCATCAAATTCTGTTGAGAATTGCAGCTTATAAAGAGAAGAAAATAACTGAAAAATGGGTGTCCAAAGAAGGTACCCAAAGGAGTAAACGGATTTTAACCAAAATTTGTGGAGCTCTTTATTGGATAAACTTATAGAAGTGTGCACAATTTTTTTAAATTCTGTTGAGAACTCCGACTTACACATTAAGAACAATAATAAGTGACAAATAGGGATCCAAGGCAGGTACCTCAAAGAGTCGAGCGTCTCAACCAAAATTTGTATAACTCTTTCTTCGATAATTTAATAGACGTGTGCCGGTTTTTTTGTAATCTAATGAGAATTGCGGCTTATACATTGAACAAAATTTATGAAAAATGGGGGTCCAAGGAAGGCACCTAAGGAGTCAACTGATTTCAACCAAAATTAATAGAGCTCTTTTCAGAATGAATTAATAAACGTATGTTGAATTTCATAAAATTCTGTTTAAAAAATAACATTTTGTACATTGAAAAGATAAATTGGTGAAAAATGGGGTTCCAAAGGGTCGACGAATTTGAACCAAAAGTAGACCTCTTTTTTGAATCAATACATAGACGTGTGTTAAATTTTACCAAATTCTGTTTAGAATTGCAACTTGTACATTGAGGAGAAAAATAGGTGAAAAAAATGGGGACCCAAGGCAGGTACCCCAAGGTGTCGAAGGATTTCGATTTTTTTTTTTAAGAAATACCACTGCGCGGCGCTTTAGTGGATCAGTACAGTTGGATACTTTACTGCCACGAAAGACAAATATTTCTATTATCTGCAAATGAGTCATTTAAATCATAATTTGGAAATATCCAAGGCCACAACTTCACTTTCTTCAAAACGGTATCATTTTTTTGATAGGAAAGCTAGAAGATTACCATTACAAAATCCATACAGGAGGTATGTAAAACTTTGGTTTTGGGCTTAATTTTTAGGGTTTTTAGCCAACAACAACCCTCCAATTCCAAGGAGCTGAAAAGGTTAACTAAAGATGAGTCTATATTATAGACTCTATAAGCACTGCTTTAAGACAAGATGTGAAATGCTATATTGTCCAGAAGGCTTCTAAACCTGTTTTGACATGGTCTCGAAACTATTGCTTTTTTGAGCTCAAAATATTTTATTTAAAAAATATTGCTACCAAAACCTAATTATGTTGCAAATGTTTCTTTTAACATTTTTTAAGTTAATTTTTTTTTGTCAAAAATGTTTATTTTATTATATAAATTATGTTTGTATATATCGACCAGTCCTCTATGAATATACATACCTACTATTATTTGACCTTGGTTGAACAATATGAATTCTTTGGCATATTTTCTTTTAATATACTTACGAACAAAAATGTTTTCGCTTTCAATATATTGTAACTTACCGCTTCATTCTGTAAATAAATAAAAATAAAAAAGTGAAATTAATAAAATTGTTATTTAAATATTTTAATGACTATAAATATTAACTATCTTTAAAATTTATAATTCCATCTTAATTAAATAAACGTTATTTTAAATATTTCTACAGACATCGTTAATAGTCAAAAACGTTATACTAATTTTGTTTAATCCCAAGTTTACTCCACAAATTAACTAAAATTTTTTTATATTCATTTACCCCCAAGAATAAATATTTATATATGTCACTTTCATTGTCTACCTCCAGCACCTTAACTATTGATTGATGTTTATCAATGGTCTAATCAAGCGTTTAACTTAATTATGTACCATGTCAGAGCATGTCTTGGCTTGTCTTTTCTACACTACTTAACTAGTGGTTGTAATTCTTTGCGTTTAACTTTTTAGACTTTTAGATATTTTTCTTTTAGGTGTAGAATTTAAAGCGAAGACATTTTCAATACACTTCTTTCTTCACTCACTTCCCAAACGTTTAAACAATCGACCACTTGTTGCCTAACTAAATAGATGATGGTAGTAGGGAGGCGTTAGATTATATTTACAACCTCTGAAGTTATTTTTCTGGTTACTTTGACTTTGAGTGTCCATTTGACTGAGTGAGTGACTTGGCAGCAAGCCCATCATGGCATGAGCTTCTTCTTTGCTTCTCTAATGCAGACCACAGTGCAAGTGGCTTGTATACAATGTTGCAGATTAAAGTTTCAACGGAACTATAGAAGCATAACAAATGTTCTATAATATGCTTTGTAAGTTAAGTTTTATGACTATTTCAAAGTGTATCTTTATCTATGTTGTAGTATCTTGAGCAATCCGAGTTTGTGTGTTTAATTTCAAGAAACATTTTTTACGCTTCACACAATGCCATTCACTCACACTCTCATTGACATTGTAAAATGAAATATACGCAAGGAAAGACAAAATACATTTATGGGGAAATTAAAATAAAACTAAGTCTGAAGAAAAAGCCGGTAGCAATGTAAAATTGTTTAAACCGTTTCGAAGAGCATTTAAATGTGTCTTTGCAAGTCTAAGTCTTTGACAAGACTACGTCTTTGATAAGACTAAGTCTTTGACAAGAATACGTCTTTGATAAGACTACGTCTTTGATAAGACTACGTCTTTGATAAGACTACGTCTTTGATAAGACTACGTCTTTGATAAGACTACGTCTTTGATAAGACTACGTCTTTGATAAGACTACGTCTTTGATAAGACTACGTCTTTGATAAGACTACGTCTTTGATAAGACTACGTCTTTGATAAGACTACGTCTTTGATAAGACTACGTCCTTGATAAGACTACGTCTTTGATAAGACTACGTCTTTGATAAGACTTCGTCTTTGATAAGACTACGTCTTTGATAAGACTACGTCTTTGATAAGACTACGTCTTTGATAAGACTACGTCTTTGATAAGACTACGTCTTTGATTAGACTACGTCTTTGATAAGACTATGTCTTTGATAAGACTACGTCTTTGATAAGACTACGTCTTTGATAAGATTACGTCTTTCATAAGACTATGTATTTAATAAGACTACGTATATAATAAGTTTACGTCTTTGATAAGACTACGTCTGTGATAAGATTACGTCTTTGATAAGACTACGTATTTGATAAAATTATGTCTTTAATAAGACTACGTCTCTAATAAGACTATGTATTTGATAAGACTGCGTCTTTGATAAGACTACGTATTTGATAAAATTATGTCTTTAATAAGACTACGTCTCTAATAAGACTATGTATTTGATAAGACTGCGTCTTTGACAAGACTACGTCTTTGACAAGACTACGTCTTTGATAAGACTATGTCTTTGATAAGACTACGTCTTTGATAAGACTACGTCTTTGATAAGACTACGTCTTTGATAAGACTACGTCTTTCATAAGACTATGTATTTAATAAGACTACGTATATAATAAGTTTACGTCTCAGATAAGACTACGTCTGTGATAAGATTACGTCTTTGATAAGACTACGTATTTGATAAAATTATGTCTTTAATAAGACTACGTCTCTAATAAGACTATGTATTTGATAAGATTACGTCTTTGACAAGACTACGTCTTTGACAAGACTACGTCTTTGACAAGACTACGTCTTTGATAAGACTACGTCTTTGATAAGACAACGTCTTTAATAAGACACCATTGATTTAACTTTTGGTAAGACTGCGTCTTTTCTTTGAGGAGACTACGTCTTTGATGAAACTACGTGTCTGAAATCACTACGTCTTTGATAAGGCAACGACTTTTCATAAGACTTGCTTCCTTATTATAGAAATATCTTATAAAAAATAAGTTTTATAAATTTGTCGTAATTTTATTTTATTTTTATGATTTCGGTGATAAATTTCAGGGAAATGGTGTAGTTCTAGCACATCAGTAACTTTAGCCTTAGATCGCCGAGAAGTTTTGGTTTTGCTCAAGCATAACATTTTTTATTTTATTCTCTTTTCATGATGACTTTAAAAATAGTTAAACTTAAAAAAATCGTAATGTTCTGCCTCAAGTGTTACATCTAATTTGTTAAAATGTGTTTTGAGGTTTCTTTACTCTATTCCATTTTCTAGCCTTTTCATAGTTTCCTTTGTGTCAGTTAATTTGCTCAGTCAAAGCTGTTTTTTTGCGTTCCCAGAAATGGCCACAAATGATCGTCAGCTTGTCAATCTTGTTAAGAACCAGAGGCATACAATTGAACAAATTATCTTAAGTGTTAATTTGAATCATTTGTTAGATGAATGTTGATGTTGTTAAAAGAGGTCTTTAATAGCAAAAAGGTTTGGCCTTTAATGACAAAAAGGAACATCAGGATATAGAAGTTTAAAGAAAAACCTTTTAAGAGATAACCATAAACCAAATGAATATTTTGTATAGCAATTAAGAAAATATATTTACAAAGACTTTAAAATCTGTAAAATGACTTAAGTTATTCTCTTTTAGTTTTAAATTCTACACTTTTACTTTTTTATTTTGGCCATTACTTTTTTATTTCGGTGCTTACAAAAACACCTTAGGAAAACTCTTGCCACAATAAACTCATTAAGAACTTAAGACAACACTAAATGTTCTTTATCTTTTACAAATGAGCCCTAAAATGTGGTTGAACAAAAAAAAAACATAATTATGTCAAATTCAAAGATAAAGACCAACAAACTCAGACAATAAGACAACCAAAGTCAATACAAATAATTCCCACTCGAAAGCCTCAACACTTTAATTATAATTGACAGATAATAAGAAAAGAGTCAAAAAAGAAAACTCAACAGATTATTAAAAAGAATCACTTATAATGCGAGAATGTTGATGACCATGATAATGATGATGATAATAATGACACAATGATCATCTTTACAACACATCATCGACCACGAGCAGCAGAATGCAGCCACAGCTGCAGCAACTGCAGCGCCACAGACAGAACTGAAATAAAACTTAATGCTTAACAAAAGCCATAAACGGTTAATTAAAAATAAAATGAACATGAGATACAAATTGAATAAGAATCGCATAATAATATCCAATAACAAAGTGAGAAATGGCATTTAAAAAAAAAACATAAAAGTTTATACTTGTAAAAGAAATAATATAAAAAGTAATATTTATATTATCATAAAATAAGGTGTGTAAAACTCTGTGCAACAAATTGCTTCAATGCAACATTGTTGCTAACAACGTTGCATTACAATATTTACAACTCGTATTTGTTGACAGATAAAGTTTACAATCAATATAATGATCATGTTAAATATTTAGAAAAACACATAGCTCTTGATGACATCTTTAATAAGAGCCAATGTCTTTGATAACACTATGTTTCCTCCTACTTAAATAGATTACATCTACGATTAGACTAAGTTTTTGATAAAACTTTGATAATAGTACTTCCTTAAAAATACTACATCTTTGATAATACTAGGTCCTTGATAAGACTACGTCTTTGATAATACTATGTCTTTGATAAGACTACGTCTTTGATAAGACTACGTCTTTGATAAGACTACGTCTTTGATAAGACTACGTCTTTGATAAGACTACGTCTTTGATAAGACTACGTCTTTGATAAGACTACGTCTTTGATAAGACTACGTCTTTGATAAGACTACGTCTTTGATAAGACTACGTCTTTGATAAGACTACGTCTTTGATAAGACTACGTCTTTGATAAGACTACGTCTTTGATAAGACTACGTCTTTGATAAGACTACGTCTTTGATAAGACTACGTCTTTGATAAGACTACGTCTTTGATAAGACTACGTCTTTGATAAGACTACGTCTTTGATAAGACTACGTCTTTGATAAGACTACGTCTTTGATAAGACTACGTCTTTGATAAGACTACGTCTTTGATAAGACTACGTCTTTGATAAGACTACGTCTTTGATAAGACTACGTCTTTGATAAGACTACGTCTTTGATAAGACTACGTCTTTGATAAGACTACGTCTTTGATAAGACTACGTCTTTGATAAGACTACGTCTTTGATAAGACTACGTCTTTGATAAGACTACGTCTTTGATAAGACTACGTCTTTGATAAGACTACGTCTTTGATAAGACTACGTCTTTGATAAGACTACGTCTTTGATAAGACTACGTCTTTGATAAGACTACGTCTTTGATAAGACTACGTCTTTGATAAGACTACGTCTTTGATAAGACTACGTCTTTGATAAAACTACGTCTTTGATAAGACTACGTCTTTGATAAGACTACGTCTTTGATAAGACTACGTCTTTGATAAGACTACGTCTTTGATAAGACTACGTCTTTGATAAGACTACGTCTTTGATAAGACTACGTCCTTGATAAGACTACGTCTTTGAGAAGACTATGTCATTGATAAGACTACGTCTTTGATAAGACTACGTCTTTGATAAGACAACGTCTTTGATAAGACAACGTCTTTGATAAGACTTCGTCTCTGATAAGACTACGTCTTTGATAAGACTACGTCTTTGATAACACTACTTCTTTGATAAGACTACGTCTTTGATAAGACTACGTCTTTGATAAGACTACGTCTTTGAGAAGACTATGTCTTTGATAAGACTACGTCTTTGATAAGACTACGTCTTTGATAAGACTACGTCTTTGATAAGACTACGTCTTTGATAAGACTACGTCTTTGATAAGACTACGTCTTTGATAAGACTACGTCTTTAATAAGACTACGTCTTTGATAAGACTACGTCTTTGATAAGACTACGTCTTTGATAAGACTACGTCTTTGATAACACTACGTCTTTGATAAGACGACGTCTTTGATAAGACTACGTCTTTGATAAGACGACGTCTTTGATAAGACTACGTCTTTGATAATACTACGTCTTTGATAATACAATGTCTTTTATAGGAATACGTCTTCTCTATATGATTACATTTTTTATAAAACTACGTATTTTATAGGACTATATCTTTGATATGACTTAGTTATTAATAAGACTATGTCTTTGATAAGACTAAGTTATTGATAATTCGAAGTCTTTGCTAAAACCACGTCTTTGATATACAAAAGCTCCAGTTTATCAGGATACCATTGCTTACACCAAAACAAAATTTGCATGTGGTTAATTGCATAATTAAACCTTGAAGTAATTAACTAAAAAACATACAATATCAATTATACAATGAAAAAAAAAAAAACATACATAAATAACCCAAAAATATTACCACAATTTACAGCTAAAACAAAAAAAATCAAATTAGAAACGCTAAAGAAAAACTAACAGCTTCACAGTTACCAAATCCACAATTAAAACTCTTCATTTTCTCACTCATCTCCGTATGGAAAAGAACAAACTTAATTTTTCTTAGATACGAAAATTTATGGTATTTCATTTCTTTTACAAACTTGAAACACGCAAATCTCATTAGGCCTTTGAATTAACGTTTTCGTTACTTCTTCTTATGTATTTGTTTTTTTTTTGTTTTTGCTTAAGGTTTGTCAAGTCATTGGCACTACTTTTAGTTTACTTGTGACATGTTTTCGGTATTAGCAAATGGGACTGTGACAAATAACGTTTGTTAGTTAGTGGTTTCTTGTGTATTTTATTTACATGTACTCATATAAGAAATACATACATTTACAACCTTGCACCTAACAAAAACAGAGGTATACACAAAATTTGTACTACAAGGCCAATAGATCGCTTTTTTGACCAGGTAATCGGTTTATCTATGATTTTTTACAAATGTCTTTAAATGTGTTTAGCTTGGCTTATGTCCCTTGATAATATTATCTATCGTAAAAACAGTCTTTAAATTTAAGTTTAGTCTTTACTTTTAAATTTCTTTAAGAATACGTAAAACTATATCTTTAATTAAACTATATTTGTAAAAAGGCTAAGATTTTTATAATATAACGTCCTATGTAAGACTACGTCTTAAGTAAGACTACAACTTAAGTAAGACTAAGACGAAGTATAACAAGACTACTTCTTAAGTAGAATAAGGCATCACCTTAAGTATAATAAGACTACGTCTTAAATATAACAAGACTACGTCTTAAGTAGAATAAGAATACACCTTAAGTATAATAAGTCTTAAGTATACCAAGACTACGTCTTAAGTACAATAAGGATACACCTTTAGTATAATAAGACTACGTTTTGAGTATAACAAAACTACATCTTTAGTATAAAAAGACTAAGCTTAAGTTTAATAAGAATACGTCTTAGGTATAGCAAGACTAGTTCTTTAGTATAATAAGACAACGTCTTTGACTTCATCTTAAGTTTAACAAAATTACATCTTAAGTATAATGACCACGTCTAGAGTAAGAATACGTCTAAAGTAAAACTATGTCTTAAATAATACTACGTCTCAAGAAAAACTAATTTCTGTAATTATAAAGACAATTTCTGACTACTACTACAACATCTATAAGTGATAACCCCCGCAACATATACAGGCAAAAAGCAAAGTTGGCTGCAGAACAAAAAGCTTAATTAATGTGACTACATAACAGCAGATGGCGGCACTTACCCATTCGAAAAATAGACAGACTTGTAATTATATACAAAATTATGATGCTTTATATCAAAGAAACTAATCCAACTCATATACACACTGTATTAAAGTGCAAAGGCAGCATTTGCCTGAGTGTTACTTCTCTTCAAAAAATGTCTTAAATAAGACTAGGTACGTCTTAAGTAAAACGTCAACAAAATTGTCGGGATGTAAAGATTATTCAAAAAGAAAAATTATTCGCACTTGATCCCAGTATGTTACATTTATTTATGAATGTAATCGACAATTTATTGATAAAAGTAAAAAAATGTTTGTCGGGACAACCAATTCCTCGAAACGTTTCCGTGGTTGGTTAGATCATCACATTCAGAAGAAGTATTCTTACTTTTAGGCAGATCGAAAATCTCGCATTATCAAATATTTTATAAACACAATCATTACGAATTATGTAAAAAGTTATCTATAACATTAAATAAATATAACAGATTGAGATCATATGCGAATATTTTTTTAGAAAATTCTGTTATTACAATTTTTTTATAGAAATTTTTGTTTTATCAAAAATTTTGCTATAAAAAATTTTTTTATTAAAAATATTTGTATGCAAAATCTTTTTATGAAAAATTTTTCTATAGAAAAATTTTTTTATTAAAAATTTTTTAATAGAAAATTTATTTTATCAAAGATTTTACTATAGAAATTTTTTTTTATTAAAAAAGTTTCCATATACAATTTTTTATAGAATTTTTTTTGAATTTTTTTTTTGAATTTTTTTTAGAAAATTTTTCTATAGAAAAATATTTTTTATCAAACATTATTAATAAAAATTTTTCTATGCAAAAATTTTTCGATTGAAAAATATTTTTAACGAAAATTTTTAGAGAATTATATTTTTATCGAAAAATTGTAACTATAGGCCATTTAAGTAATTTAAGATTAATTTAATTTAAGCAATTTGCACAGACTTCAAGACTCAAATAAAAGGAAACTTACATGCTGGTGTATCTTTCTCTACCACGTGGCATCAAAATCTCATATTACATAAAAAGTGGACTTAGCAAGTTTTCATAATAAGCCGACGATATGGTTTAACTATCAGATATGGTTTGTGTCAATAATAACAAATATTGTAAATTGAAGGGTAAACATCTGTCGTTAAAATTCAGTGTTCGATAGACACCAAAATGATGACGTAAATATTTTTCAATCGTTATACTTATATCGAATTTTGTGCTCAAATGTTTTCCGGGGAAGTCTAAAAACCTTTTTTGATTTGAAAAAAAACTGCAGCTGAATGTTATCAATTATTCTTGTCTTGTACGATTCAAAAGTAGCAATTTCAACACAAAAGTCAAGTCACAAAAGGAGAGGCCTAGTCAGCCGAAATTTTTAAGATGAGGAAGATGAGTGAATTGCATTGCAATTCATTCAAAGGCAAGAAAATTGAGTCCCATTTCAATTGAAGCCAAGATATATTGAAAAATGATGTCAACAATGACTCATAAACGCTTCTAAAAGAACTAATTTTGGCATCTTTTTGTAACTAGTGATGAAAAATGTATATGATGACCCCAAGCGCAAAAAGACATTTGCAAACCGGTCAAGCAGCCAAGTCAACGCACAAGCCGAATATCTATTACGCCAGTATAATGCTCTATACGTGGTGGGATCGTATGGCTGTTTTGTATTATAAGCTGTTGAAATCGGGTCAGACAATCACATGAGGTCACCGAAGACAATTTATTTGTTTGATAAACAATAAATGAAATACGATCGGAATCTTCCGTCAAACACGAGCGTTTAATTTTTCATTATAACTACGCTCGGTCACATGTTGCAAGACTGGATAAAAACTATTTAAAAAATAGTTAATATGAAGTTTAGGTTTACCCGCCTTATAGCGCAGACCTTGTCTCTTCAGACTATTTGTTTTGATCGATAAAGAAAGCCCTTACCGGAATACGCTTAACTTCAAAACAGGGTATCTGATTCATTATTTACCAAAAAAACGGAGCACCTTTTTTGGCCTGGAGTCCATATGCTACCAAGAAGAAGGGGACAACTAGTGGCTTATATATAGATAAGCGACAACATTCCAATTGGAACAAGGGGTACTTCTCTCAGACAATGAACTGCTTCCGCTTCCATTTTTAGACTTATTGAAAGGGACCTACGTTTTAACTCCAGCTCCGAACGGCAAATACATTAGTTAGATAAGTTTTACATAGCCTAATACTCAATTACCAGAGGCTAGCTGAGTTATGAGGAGAACCGCCGCTTTTTTGACAAAAAAAAATTATTATTTTTTTCCAAGTGTGTCTAGCCGGGGATCGAACTTGGGACCTCTGGTATGCTAGGCGGATGACTAACCTGCTATACCACGGCGGTTCACGAAAAAGTAGTGGCTTACTTTACAAAATACTTTGAGTACTGTATTAATTAATTTTGTTATTTTATTAAAGGTTGAAAATGCCTTTACAATATTAATTTTTATACCCAATAGTTGAGCGATTTCAATATTTTTTTTATTTGAAAACAATTTCTTGGAGATTTTGGTACAAATCTCTTCCTTTTGATTACTTTTCATTGTAAATGTTTTAATTAAATTTTTTTGTTATTTATGTTAACAATAAATTTTAAATGCTTACCAAAACATATTTGATAAAAAAAAATTATTGCTTTTCAAAATTAAATGTTATTCATTTAAAGAATTTAACGAAAAAAAATGCTGGCAAAAATTGTTATAGATTTAGAACAGATCAAAATATTTGGCCAATTCATTGAAATCAATTTAAAGAATCAAAAAAAGAAATGGTTGTCTTTGCTATAGTAAAAGGTCGTTAAACCTGAAGCCATGATAAACAGTTTGAGTTAAATAAAAAATTATGGCTGTGAGGACCCAAATTTGTTATAAAATTGTGGACACACAGTGGTACCCAATAAAAGGGGAATATGAATTGACATATGTAGTTTTTCTGGTGGGTAAATGGATTACATCCATTTCAAGGGGGCAGATTACATCTGCCAAAGTGTCTTTTCTTTTCAGCAACTACAAAATGATGCCAAGGACAAGAGAAAGCCAAGTGATGCCAAAAGAAGGAAGACAAGTGATGCCGAGAGAAAAAAGCCAAGTGATCAAGAGGAAGCCAAGACGATACGAGAGGGTCAGGTGTAGCAGCCAACATAAAATACAACGAGTTGCAACAACATGTGTATCAAACGTGTTGCTTTATTAGGAATAAGTTTGATAAAATAAATGTTGTAAAGTTATTACAACCGCTATCGGTTCACACCTAGCGGGAAGTAATAACTACAAAACTACAAACTGTAGCCAAATGTATTAGTATATAAGCCAGGGAAAATTAACGATTAGCTCTCTTGTAATTTTACAGCGGAACGTGAAAGACGTGGTGGCAAGACAGAGACATCGGTAAGTTGAAGTGATAACATCATTTCAATTCAGAGTAGTGTAGTAGAAGGGGGTAAACTGAATTGATAACATCAATTTAGACAGTTAGTTACTGGTTTACAATCAGTAAAGAGTGGGATATTGGATTCGATTACATCGAATTCAAGCGTAGGACCAAGCTTAGAAGAAGGTGAATTTGATTACATCAAATTCCAGAATAGGGTACTGGTTTCCCAATCAGTACAAGCAAGTATTAGGAGATAACTTCCTGGAAGTAATACTCGGAAGCACAGGGGGAAATTGTAGGCTAGGAAAAGCTAGGAGTAACTAGTTCGTGTCCTGGAAGAAAACACTCGGAACGAAACTAGTTTAGGTTCTCTCGCCTTGCCAACACTCTGGTTCCCTACAAGAGACAGCAATCTAGTTCTCAATAAAAACCTAGTTTGTAAGAGTAAAGATAAAAGTGAAACAATAAAGTGAAAGAGAAGTGTCCATAAAAGAAAAGAGTCAAGGTGTTTTTCTTTTAAATTTTATGTAAAGGAGCCTGGACACGACTGAGTTCTACCCCAGCTTCAAACCCGGACTAACCGG
Organism: Stomorhina lunata; assembly: GCA_933228675.1. Taxonomy (NCBI): domain Eukaryota; kingdom Metazoa; phylum Arthropoda; class Insecta; order Diptera; family Rhiniidae; genus Stomorhina; species Stomorhina lunata. The sequence continues at coordinate 96,805,658 of OW121743.1, read as the reverse complement.
AGGTTCCTTACATTGGCGCCCGAGCAGGGACTTTATTACACAACAACAAGATGGTTCGCACGTCATGGATTTACACCCTTCGAAAAGAAGAGCTGGTGCAATATTTGGAAGAGTTCGCTTTGGAAGCAAGTGGCACTGTAGATGAGATGAGAAAGAAGTTGGCAGCATTCGTTTCCGGAGAACACAAGGAAAATGTTCTCAGCAGACTGGAGGAATTAGAAAGCAAACACGGACGCTGTCCAACACCTACAACACCAGGTATGCAAATCCAGATAGAAGTACCGACAGTCTCAGGTATGACGTCGAGGATGGGAGAATCGGTTACCACAGGTAATCAATTCGGCCCAACGTTACAAAATGAACAAGGTTCATTATCAACCCGATCGAATGTACCCTACCCAGTGGTCATTGATATAGTGAGGAAGTGGTCTTTTCGATATGAGGGGGGAAAAGATCCCATTGCCTTTATCGAGAGAGTTGAAGAACTGGCCGAAGTATACGGGTTGGACAGGAATATGTTACCAAGAACAATGCCTGAGCTCTTAAAGGATGCAGCATTATTGTGGTTTAGAAATAATAACCGACAGTGGCAAACATGGCAAGGTTTCCGTAAGGACTTTCTAAGATTTTTCCTGCCAGCAAGATATTTTGAGGGTTTGGACGATGAAATCCGTAGAAGACAACAGAAACCTCGGGAATCGTTCAAGGATTTTGTAATTGTAATGCAGAACATAATGAGGCATGCAGGATACTCACCAGAACAGCAAGTAGATAGAATCTTCAGAAACTGTTTAGTAGACTATCAGCTGTACATAAAGAGGCGAGATTTCAATTCCCTGGAAGAACTTATCCAGATGGCAGAAGACTTTGAGGTAATACGAGCAAGTCATCCAGAGGTGAGTCATGATCGCCACGAAAATAGACCGATGCCGCGAAGAGAAGACCGCACGCGCCAGGTAGTACCGGCGAATAGTGAAGGTATTATTAATCCAAATACAGCTTGCAGAAGATGTGGACAAGATGGGCATGGCTATAGGTTTTGCCAAAACGAAAGCGTGTTGTTCTGTTGGCAATGTGGTAGGAGAGGAGTGAGGACACGAGATTGCTGCCGTAGAAGTTCGGGAAACGCCAGGGGACTGCACCCTCAGCAAGGGGAGGCAGCGGCCCACAATCAGAGACCTTTGCACCAATAAGCGCGTTTCGCCAAACCGAAACTAGGTTGTTAGCCCAAGTACAGCTTGGTAATCAACGCAAGGAAGCGACTATCGATACGGGTGCTTCTAGAAGTTATGTGAGTGAGCAGGTGGCGGAACAGCTAAGAGACTGTAGTGAGGCTATTCCAGTAGATAGCACAATCAGGCTAGCAAACGGGTCTAGAGTAGAGGTGAGACAGCTACTCAGGATAGAAGTACAATTGGGCGGTAAGAAGTGCCAGTTGGAGGTTGGAGTAATGCCAATGATGTTAGATGAAGTGCTACTAGGTCTAGACTTTTTGAGAGCTATGGAATGTGAGATGTGGTGTGGAGATCAGAAGGTGAAATTTAAACCTGCTTCTCACCAGGTAATGACAGCTATAGATGAAAATCGGCCACAAACAACGAGTGAAACGATAGAAACCAGACCAACAGAGGATGAGCTCATCAAGATATTTTTAGACGAAGAGTTGGAGAAGTTTAAAACCCTTAAGGGGACAACTAATTTTGCGGAACACCGAATTATACTCAAAGATGACAGACCGGTCCGACAAAGGTACACCCAACGCAATCCTGAAATGCAACGACTTATCAATGAAGAGATAGACGAGCTGTTGAAGAACGGGTGTATAGAGCCGTCAAAGAGCCCGTACAGTGCACCTATTGTAATGGTACCCAAGAAGAATGGTAAGCTGAGGTTGTGTATCGATTACAGGCAGCTCAACGCGAAGACGGTGGCCGATGCATATCCCTTACCTCGGATAAATGCCATCCTTGATCGTCTCCGCAATGCAAAATTTATAAGCAGCATTGATTTAAAGAATGGTTACTGGCAAATTCCCATGGCAGATGATAGCAAGGAGTACACAGCATTTACAGTAGCAGGAAAAGGATTGTTCCAATGGAGAGTGATGCCGTTTGGGCTTACGTCAGCACCAGCCACGTTTCAGAGGACGTTAGACCGTGTGATTGGGGCGGAAATGGAACCGCACGCATTTGCGTACCTTGATGACATCGTGGTACTTGGAAGTTCGTTTGAAGAACACATGGCAAACCTGAAGGAGGTTTTTAGAAGGTTAAGGGAAGCCCGCCTCACCATAAACCACGAGAAATGTAAGTTTTTCCAAAAAGAAGTCAAATATTTAGGACACGTGGTCAACGAAAGCGGAATCAATACCGACCCTGATAAGGTTGCCGCGATCCGTGAACTTCAACCCCCAAGAAATGTGAGAGAGTTAAGAAGATGCCTCGGAATAGCTTCGTGGTACAGGCGATTTGTCCCGGAATTTGCTAAAATTGTTCACCCTTTGACGTCATTGTTGAAGAAGGGAAAACACTTCAGATGGAACGAAGAACAGCAGACTGCATTTGAAACTCTAAAGACACGATTAACCGAAGCACCGGTGTTAGCATGTCCAGATTTCGGTAAGAAGTTTACCTTACAAACCGATGCTTGTGAGTATGGCCTAGGAGCAGTCCTGACACAAGACTTTAATGGCCAGGAAAAAGTTATTTCGTACGCTAGCCGTCGTCTCAACGCGGCGGAAATGAATTACTCGGCAACAGAGAAAGAGTGCTTGGCGATAGTGTGGGCTATAAGGAAACTCAGACCTTACTTGGAAGGCTACCATTTCACAGTAGTCACAGATCACCTCGCTCTCAAATGGCTCAACTCAATCGAGAGTCCTTCCGGTCGAATAGCTAGATGGGCACTCGAGCTTCAGCAATATAACTTTGATGTACAGTACCGGAGAGGGAAACTCAATGTGGTAGCAGATGCACTTTCTCGTGACCCCATAAATGTGTGCCAAGCTATACAAGAGAAAACCCCACATTGTAACTGGTGGCGGAAGAAGTGTGAAGAAGTGAAGAAAGAGCCCGAGAAGTTCCCAGACTTCTCAATACTCAATGATCAATTATATCGACATCTCCCGAATGCCGATGAAGACGAAGAAAATATTCCCTGGAAGTTATGTGTACCTTTATTCCAAAGGCTAAGGGTTCTAGAGGAGAATCATAACGCACCAACTGCCGGTCACCTCGGCATTAGAAAGACAATAGCTCGGATAACTAACAAGTATTACTGGCCTGGAATGTTCAGGGATATAAAGAACTATGTAAGAAACTGCCAGACATGTCAGCGACACAAGCCCAATCAACTGCTCCCTGCAGGTCAGATGTTGTCGCGTATCGCCGAAGAACCCTGGGCGATAGTCTGCGCGGATTTCGTTGGACCACTCCCGAGGTCTAAGCATGGCAACTCAATGTTGTTAGTCTTTACAGACAAGTTTTCCAAGTGGTCCGAATTTATACCATTGCGCAGAGCAACCGGAGAAACGCTACGCAAAGCATTTCGAGAACGTATACTGGCAAACTTTGGCGTACCGAAAATTCTTATAACCGATAATGGATCCCAGTTCACAAGTCGATTATTTAGAGAATATCTCAAGGAAATTGGAGTACATCATCAGTTTACGGCACCGTACACACCCCAAGAGAATCCCACAGAACGGGTAAATAGAACGGTAAAGACTATGATCGCTCAGTTCACGGGTCAAAACCAAAAGACATGGGACGAAGTACTACCGGAGATACAATTGGCGGTGAACACTGCTAAATCGGACACAACTCAGTACAGCGCCGCATTCCTAGTTCAAGGAAGAGAACCAAGACTTCCGTCGGCACTTTATGACGAAGTAACCCCAGGAACAGGAACGTCTGCCCTTAACCCGAACGCAAAAGCAGAAATGTTAAGAGAGATTTTTAGTTTAGTTAAGAAAAATCTCGTCAAAGCAGCGAAGGACCAAGCTCGACACTATAATTTGCGTCATAGAAAATGGAACCCGAAGGTAGGAGAATCAGTGTGGGTGAAAGAACACCATTTATCCAGCGCTGCAGATAATTTCGCTGCCAAACTTGCCCCAAAATATGATGGCCCCTATGTTATTCACCGATTAATATCCCCAGTGATCGCCGAATTGAGGAAGGAAAGCAGCAAAAGTACCCGTAGAGCGCATATAAGTGAATTAAAATTATTCAACGCAGATTGATTAAATAAAATAATAAACAAAATATACAAATAAAACCTAAAAAAAAAAACTAATAAGAAATCAATTTAAATGAATTTTGCTATATAATAAAATAAAACTAAACCAAGAAAACAACATGAATTTAAAACAAAATCATTATAAAATAATAATAAAACAAAAGCACTAAGAAAAAAAAAAACATATGTTAAAAAAAAAAAACGCCAATATGGGCAACACTGTTCGAAGGTTCGATCGAACAAGCGGTATGATCAAAGAAAAACAAACAAGCAACACGCACTTACACACATTCTGCCCACGCACATCTCGTTCATTTGGTTAGCAACAGTGATTGTGCGCGCAGCTAAAGCGGAGAAAACAAGTATTTTGTTTAAATTTATTTTTATAACAACAGGAGGGAAAAAAAAAACAACTGTAAGTAAGGAAAAGAAATATAATGTGTGTGTGTAAAGTGTTTTGTGTTCTCTTGTGAGGTAATTGAAAAGGAAGACAATTACATGGAAAATAAATTATGAATATAAAAGAAAAAAATTTGTAATTAAATAATAAAATTAATAAATATAAAAAAAAAATGGAAGAAGCTACCGGATCCGAATATCGGCAGGCGGACGAGCGGTAGTTCGGGCCCTTCCGGAAGAAAGGAGGGGGTGTGAGGACCCAAATTTGTTATAAAATTGTGGACACACAGTGGTACCCAATAAAAGGGGAATATGAATTGACATATGTAGTTTTTCTGGTGGGTAAATGGATTACATCCATTTCAAGGGGGCAGATTACATCTGCCAAAGTGTCTTTTCTTTTCAGCAACTACAAAATGATGCCAAGGACAAGAGAAAGCCAAGTGATGCCAAAAGAAGGAAGACAAGTGATGCCGAGAGAAAAAAGCCAAGTGATCAAGAGGAAGCCAAGACGATACGAGAGGGTCAGGTGTAGCAGCCAACATAAAATACAACGAGTTGCAACAACATGTGTATCAAACGTGTTGCTTTATTAGGAATAAGTTTGATAAAATAAATGTTGTAAAGTTATTACAACCGCTATCGGTTCACACCTAGCGGGAAGTAATAACTACAAAACTACAAACTGTAGCCAAATGTATTAGTATATAAGCCAGGGAAAATTAACGATTAGCTCTCTTGTAATTTTACAGCGGAACGTGAAAGACGTGGTGGCAAGACAGAGACATCGGTAAGTTGAAGTGATAACATCATTTCAATTCAGAGTAGTGTAGTAGAAGGGGGTAAACTGAATTGATAACATCAATTTAGACAGTTAGTTACTGGTTTACAATCAGTAAAGAGTGGGATATTGGATTCGATTACATCGAATTCAAGCGTAGGACCAAGCTTAGAAGAAGGTGAATTTGATTACATCAAATTCCAGAATAGGGTACTGGTTTCCCAATCAGTACAAGCAAGTATTAGGAGATAACTTCCTGGAAGTAATACTCGGAAGCACAGAGGGAAATTGTAGGCTAGGAAAAGCTAGGAGTAACTAGTTCGTGTCCTGGAAGAAAACACTCGGAACGAAACTAGTTTAGGTTCTCTCGCCTTGCCAACACTCTGGTTCCCTACAAGAGACAGCAATCTAGTTCTCAATAAAAACCTAGTTTGTAAGAGTAAAGATAAAAGTGAAACAATAAAGTGAAAGAGAAGTGTCCATAAAAGAAAAGAGTCAAGGTGTTTTTCTTTTAAATTTTATGTAAAGGAGCCTGGACACGACTGAGTTCTACCCCAGCTTCAAACCCGGACTAACCGGAGGTTCCTTACATGGCTTAAATGAGAAGAAAAAAATAACAGCTAAAAGAGAATTGTTGTTGGTTCTATAAGGCTAGCGTTTCGTCATTTGTAGGTTAATTGTATGTATGAAAACGTACATACATATATTTCAAAAACTTACAAACGTTAGCTGAATCGTAAAAGGGAGTAAGTCACAAAAAAAGTTAATATTCAACATCTTGGAAATTTGTGGAATTAAGAGGAATATATCTAAAAATTTGTTTAGAAAAAAAACTGTGTGATAGTTCTTCGTCTAATACGAGCCCTATCCACACCAGTTATTATTTGATAACTTATATAATTTTTATAGGCCAAGGAAAAGTCATTGCTTACAGCGCATCAAATGAAAAACGCCTATTATGGACTAAAGAGAGACGCTCTTGGGTATAACGGCAATGGGACAACATTATCATTAGCGACGAAACCAAGTTTGATGTATGTGTTGGTGATTCAAGCAAAAGGCTAATACATAAAAGCATATACAACAAAGGCTGCTTAAAGCGTACAGTCAAGATTCCAGATAACGTTAGGGTATGTGGATGTCTGTAGTAAAAAGATGTCGGTCATCTCCATTTTATATTTGGAATCGTAAATGCAGACAATTATTTAAAAACTCTAGAGGAAAATCTGACACCATCGATATCGACATTATCAGACTGCGGGGACTACATATTCTAACAGGATGGTGCTTCTTCCATTTTGCAAAAAAAATGAAAAAGTGGCTTAAAGAAAATAAAATCGAGGTCATGGATTGGTCATTTTCTAGTCCAGACCTTATATCGAGAGAAAATTTGTGGTATATTATGAAAAGAAAACTTCGAAATGAACCCAAAGGACTATTGACAGGTTAAAGTCCAAAATTCAGGAAATTTGGGACTCGTTTGGGACCGTTTTAATAAACAAAGATGGCGTAACACAATTCTAGCTAAAAAAAATTGGCGACCGAACGAATTAATATTGGTCACAACATTTGAGTTTTAAATAATGAACTTTTGTTTTTGTTTGTTTTTCAAAAAGTCCTTTTTTTATTATGTAACTTTTTTTAATGTATGTCTAAAGAGAATGAAATGATCTTCAAGAAAAGTATGGTCATTATAGTACCGAAAATATACACATTTTAATAGCACATTTGTGAAAAATGCTCTGTGTACGAATTTATAGTGGTTAGGGCTCGCATGACCTTTTTGTTTCTTAGACAGCGATATATGTGTTTATATGTAGGTTTAGTTATTTGTTTGTTTTATTAATATTTTCTGATTAGTTAATTTATGCCATTAATTTTCATTATTGATCGTCTTTATGGTTTTCTATATTTTTACACATCATGTACGAATTTTGATTTGATAATGATTAATATTTAATAATTTAACAATTTTGTTTATTTTTGTTATACCTCTAAATAGTTATTACTTAATAATAAATTACTACCATCACAATTTCTTTACACTTTTTTTCATAATTAAAGACTTTTGTTAGACATTTATGAAATACCCAAGTGAACGTTTTTATTTAAACAGTTTTTTCTAATAATCACAGTCATAATCGTAATATACCACCAACTACATATTTACTTAAATAGTTGAGGTTGCGTGTTTAATAAATATTTTTACACTTATTTGTATTATCACAAAAAAAAGAAGTGGCCACTACCGCCTATTTTGTTTGTTCATTAATTTACTCATTCATTTATTCATTGGACTGACAGATGGTCAGCTGTTTAAATTTATTTTACTCATTTCTGCTCTATGTATTAATAATAATCAATCATGTAACTATTATGTTCAACAGGTAATATTTTATTAAACAGAAAAAAGTAAAACATTTTACTGCTGCTCTAATAAATAGTTGTAAATATTTGTGGTTTGAGCAGAATTTCCTTGTTTATTTTATATTAAAATTGTTCTGGTTTAATTTGTTGTTTCAAATTATGTAGAATATATTGTTAAAGTAATTTTAACAGGAATTTTTTTAATTAAGTGATTATGTTTTTCATAACATAAGTTCATCCAAATACGAAATGCGATTAAATATTTATTAAATAATACAGAAATTTTATAGCTCATATTCAATACCGACTATGAAACAAATATTAAAATACAAGTCAGTATTTCTTCTACAACATATTTTATACCCTTTAGTACTAAGGTCAAATATGGGTCAACAATTTAACAAGTTTTCCTTAAGTTTAGAGATATATGTACATTAGGTTGACAATTTTTTGTATGAAAGAAAATGTTTTTTCGAATTTTGGGCTTCTAAATTTTTTTGGGTTTTACAGCCTGTTTTTCGAAAACAAAAGTCTTGTCACATTTGTTTTCGTTTGCTTACGATTAAGCTCAAATTTAGGTTTTTCTAAAACGTTTAAAAGCTTTCGTCAATATAATTTAACATTATTGCCAATATATGTATTTTGAAATATCCAAGCTTTTTTATATGTAACATGTAGCTTGTCGGTGGCAACCCTGTCAGTCAATTGCCTTTGTTTATAAAAATAAAAAAAAAGAAAATTAAATTTTAATTTTAAAAATTCACAATTACCAACTTAAAATCTATTTTAAATATTTAATAAAATCAGCTATAGTTTTTGCAGCTTTGAAAATTTCACAGATACATACATCCTGAGACTGCATCACACCTAAAATTGCCTCCTGTGGGGCTACTTGTTTCCTCAATAGTACCAATTCTTTCATTACCTGGCTATTTTTTTTTATTTTCTTTTTTGGTTGATATAGGTTGTGGTGTTGATGCCTAAATAGATGGGAGGCATTCGCGGCCACTAATAAATGTGAAGAAAATGAGGAAATCTTCTCAAATATAACTTCATCGTTCGAACGGGTTCTTCTTACTGTGTTCACGTGGGGACAATTTACTTATAATAACAGGTTTAGGCAAACCATGCACTGCAACTTTTGGAGCAGTTGCCGATGATAGATGGTATATTTGATATATTTGCAACTCAAGTTGTTTTAAAGTTTTTAAACGGTCTCAGTTCCCGATTAGGTGGAAAGGGTATATTGGGTTTGTGCTGATGTTTGTAACGCATAGAAATATTGCTCTGAGACACACCTTTTAGTATACCAATCGACTCAGAATCACTTCCTGATTTGTTTTGACACAGGCTTATATTTTGAGACCCACCTTTAATTATACCAATCGACCCAGAATCACTTCCTGAGTTGTTTTGACACAGGCTTATATTTTGGTCCAAGAACGATCCCTGTACTTTTTGGTCAGAATCGGTTTACTATTTCGTGTACCTTCCATAGGAATGCCTTCCCCAAATAGAGTTTTAGGTCCTTTACAGCCACTAATTTAGTTCTATTTCAATAATATGCAGCACAAATATTACTTATAATAACCTTAATCAGTGTACCTAATTTTTTAGGAATCGACCCATATTTGACCATACCAAATTCTCAATAGTAGCTAAAATAATCATGAATGCACAAAAACGTTTATAAATCTAAAGATAAATGCATTTGTTTACTAAAACTTTGCACAAATAAATATATCAGGCCCTTAGTTTTTATTTCATACACGAAAGACCTTTGGTTATCGAGAAATTTTAACGTTTTCATTCGCTTTATATGAATGAATTTGTTTAAGAAAAACCCAAAATAAGCTTAAGACACGAAAACTTTTAAGTTGTCACACACTAGAATTTATTTCATTTTACAAAAACCAAATTGGTTTACGTTTCGTTATTTTTACGAACGAAACAATATTTTCATTTTCGAAAAACAGGATATTATTCTCCCATTTGTCTGTCTTGACTCACTGGTGCGTAAATTCTAACAGCCTAACCGCAGAACATTTAAAGTCGACCTTAGGTTTTATTTCATACACGAAAGACCTTTGGTTATCGAGAAATTTTAACGTTTTCATTCGCTTTATATGAATGAATTTGTTTAAGAAAAACCCAAAAAAAGCTTAAGACACGAAAACTTTTAAGTTGTCACACACTAGAATTTATTTCATTTTACAAAAACCAAATTGGTTTACGTTTCGTTATTTTTACGAACGAAACAATATTTTCATTTTCGAAAAACAGGATATTATTCTCCCATTTGTCTGTCTTGACTCACTGGTGCGTAAATTCTAACAGCCTAACCGCAGAACATTTAAAGTCGACTTTAAACCGAAAAAGGCGACTTTATTTTAAAAATCGTACCATAAAACAAATTTTAAATTAAATTTCAGAACTACTAGCCTGTTTCACGATTTCGAAAGAAAATCTACTCGAAAGAAAGTGAGTAACTCGAAATCGTATTAATTTTGGTTTCACTATTTCGAAGCCTTTCGTTCGTTTCTATTCGAAAGCCAAATATCAAGTGAGTCATTTTGACATTTGGTTTTGTATTGCTGGTAACTTGTTCGAAATAGGGAAACAGAAATTTGTATGAAAATACTTACGTTTTCTTTCGACTTGTTTTTCGACTAATCTTTCGCATAAAATAAAGTTAGTGAAACGAAAAACAAATTTCATTCGATAGGATAAGAAAGAAAGCATTCTTTCGAGATCGTGGAACAGGCCATTCATTTTAAAAACTAAAATAAGCTTTTTTTCTTTTGAATGTTTTTCATTTTGTGATCCTTTGGAAAAAAATGTTAAGTCGAAATTGGAAATTTTTCACAATTTTCAGTTATTAGATACATTTTAAAGTTAATTTCTTCAAATGGGATTGTCATAATATAACAATTGCTGTTCTTTATTATTATTGCACACAAATTCTAATTTATGTAAAAGTTGATTATCATTTAAGAAATTTTTAATCATATTAAGAAAAATTCAAAATATTAAGATCTAAAAACACAAAATTTTCTTAATATTTTGTTTTTGAAATTTTTTGAAATTTTATTTTATTATTTCTATTTATTGAGAAAGCTTTTGTAATATTTTAATGTATTTGTTAAAAAATATTTTTAAAGTCTATTTTAAAAATTTCTTATGATACGAAAAAATCAAAAAGTCAACTTTAAAATAAAGTCGATTTTACATAAAATAAACTTTAAAATTTGTTATGTGGTTCGGCTGTAAATTTGTAATATTTGTTGAACAAAATTTTTGAAAAATTGAAAAATGATTATCGCAACCATTTTCCAACATGAAAAACTAAGTAAATTCTATTATATTTAAGCAAAGTTGAACTACTCAATACTAACGAATCATTTAAGCATAAATCATGTCTAACTTTAAAATTTCTTTATTTTCAACATAAAATTGTTAGTGCATATCCTTAGGCGCGTTTTCAAGGACATGAATTTTCAGGGGATAAATGGAATTACCCCAAAACTACTTCATAGATTTTTGTTTTTAACTATTTGAAATCAAGCTGTGTTAGTTTTCTTTAATATTTCATTATTTTTTCTTGTAAAAATTGTTTATTTTTAGTTGAAATTTCTCAAAAATAAAAAAATAACAATGGGTTCTTAAACTTTGGACCAGATGCGCGCCCATAGAACTTTGCCCGATTTGGCTCAAATTTTCAGATCTAAACTTTTAGACCTAGTGTCATAATATTCCGTTGGAAAACATGTGAAACCAAAGAAAAAAATGTCACCTATACATATACTATGTACTATTTTTTCCGAAATTTCGAGATTTAAGTAATTTCCAGCTAAGGGCCTGATATGAGAGCTATTGTTAATTGTCTATCGATTGTTACCAATTTTCGGTTATTGGTTTATATTAACAAAATATTTATCTGTGCAAAGTTTTATCTTTATATTTGTAAGTGCTTTTGTGCTTTTATGGGTATTAAAACTATTTTTAAGAAAGTGTCTTTTATGGGAGGTATGGTCAAATATGGGCCGATTCCTAAAAATGAAATACACTGATTAAGGTTATCATAAGCAATATTTGCGCAGCGGCGTAAGCTGCCGTGGTATAGCAGGTTAGTCATCCGCCTAGAATACCAGAGGTCCCAAGTTCAATCCCCGCCAGACCTACTTGAAAAAAATGAAATTTCAAAAAAGCGGCGGTTCACCTCATAACTCAGCTAGCCACTGGTTATTGAGTATTAGGCTACGTAAAACTTCTCTTACTAATGCATTTGCCGTTCGAAGCCGGCGTTAAAGCGTAGGTCTTATTCAATGAGTCTAAAAATAGAATCGGATGCAGCTCATTGTTTGAGAGAAGTACCCCTTGTTCCAATTGGAATGTTGTCGGGGAATTATATATAAATATATTATTAAAATACATCTAAATTTGTGGCTGCAAAGGACCAAAAACTCCATTTCGGGAAGGCATCCCTATGGGAGGTACCCGATTTTACCCAAAAAGTATAGGAATCATAATTGGACCAATACATGAGGCTGTGCCAAATTTGATTAAATTATCTTCAAAGTTACGACCTATACTTTGATTACAATCTTACATGGATATCCGGCCGACCACTTTTACATCTTAATCATTTAATGATTCTGAGACGATCGATATACAAAAAGGTAGGTCTCAGACATATACAAACATCGGCACAAGCCCAATATTCTCTTTCCACCTATGGTGGTGAAGGGTATAAAAACTAAAGATGCTCGTTATTTCTACACAGAAGACATGGATTGTCGTCAAACCCAAATCTATAATCTTCCAACATGATAACGCTCGGCTACTTGTTGCAAGACCGCTCAATTTCTATTTGGAAAACAGTGAGTAAGACGTTTTGTTCTTATAGCTTAGACCTTGACCTTTCTGGCACCTGTACTTTTGATCTATGCAGAATGCCCTTACTGAAATTCGTCTCACAAAACCAGGGTTTTGGTTTGATTCAATCTTTATTTAAAAACCGGAGTCCATATGACATAAGATAGACAGTACTTTAAATTTTGTATCAACTCGATTTGTTGTTATAATAAATGCTGGTTTTTGAAGAAAAAAATTGTTTTTATTATTTTGTATACCCAAAACTATTAAGTATCGAAAACTAGAACGAAATACATTTTTTGTAACAAGGTTCGGAAAAATACTTTAAAATACTGTATTTAAAGGTAACGTACTGTACTTAGACAAGTTCATTACATAGTCACATATGTTTCAAAGTGTTCAGTTTAAGTATAGGAACCTTAAAATTTTAGAGTACCTTTATCATAACGAACTTTCACGAAGTACTGTAAAAATAACGTACTTCGTTGAGTGCTATAACGTACTTTGTTGGGCACTTTAAAGAACTTTTATGAACTGACAAAAATGACAAAAACAGTATTGCCAAAAGTGAAATTAAATAAAATAATGCTGTCGTTTAGGATGGAAACCCCTTAACTGGCAACACTTGCATATATATGCGTGTATGTCATAATAAAAACTGTTTTACTAAGTATGTAAATTTTAAGAAAAGACCAGGGGGTCAATTCTGGTTCTATGAAACGATGAAATGAAAAGTTTTTTCATATTTTTATAGAAGTAGCGATTCTAATTTAGTAAAAAAATGAAAACAAACGTCAAATCATTATCAAATGAAAAAATCACTGAAACGAAACGAGATTTTTTCATAGTTTCATAACAAGTGTGATTCTTGTTTTATGAAACAGTGCAACCAACTGTCAAAATTTTTTCATATGAAAAGAATTTTTTCATTGAAAAATTTTAAGTGAAAAATTTTAAGTGAAAAATCAAAAATAAGACATAATATTATTTAAATAACTTCTTGGAAGAAAATATTGATATTGCTAACGATTAGTATGAAATATAATTATTAAAAAACTGGTCACTAATCTATAAATGTATGATAGAAAAAAAATTCTAGACAAAAAGTGGAACTGACGACGAGGCTTACCGCTTTAGGCGGTACTAATGGTAATAATTTAGGTATATATTTTTTTAAGAGAAGTAACACTCAGGCAAATACTGCCTATACAATTGTATAAAGAGTATATACGAATTGGGTTACCTTTTTGGAAAGGGGATAGTGGAGAAGCAAAAGGTGATGAAAAGAAGAGTAAGATATAGCTTTGTATTATTCAACGCTGTAAGTGCTATTGTATATAGTCAAGCCCTTTGTTTAAGCTTTTTTGTTTAATAGCCAATTTTATTTATTTTTCGTCGACGGCGTGTTATTGCTACAGGATTACCGCCGACGGAAGATGCTGTGGTAATTAATAATTTAAATCGAAATTAATAATTACAAAAATTGAAATTGGTAATTAATAATTTTAAGAAAAATTAATAATTACGCAAATTGATGTTGCCGAAACCAACATTATTTGTTTCCTGTTTGACGTTTGACATTTTCTTGGCAATTATCATAAAACAGTTGATAAAGTTTCATAGCAACGAATGGAATGAAACACTTTTTTCATAATTCAAACGAGAATTAGAAAATAAGTGTTGGTGAAAAAGTATTATGAAAACTAGTTGTGAAAATTTAAATGAAAACTTTTTTTCATTTCATCGTGTCATAGAACCAGAATTGACCCCCAGAAGTTCCAGATTTACACATATACTTCTGATTCGAGTAGGTTAATGTTCCTCAGCCATTAGGCAACACTTTGATATCTCCAAGTAATTTATTTACCAATAGTACATGGTACTTCAACATATAGCTATTGGGGTTTTTTATGAAAATATACGAATTTTTTATGAATGCACAACAATAAGACTTCTTAAAAAAAATTACGAACTCATACACAAGTAAGTTGCCTAAAAATTCGTAACTTAATACTTTATAGTACTCTAAAGTGTACTAAAAAATACCCTAAAATCTTATAGAACGGTACGTTATTATAAGCTATCGTTCTTTTTTTATTGTGCCTTTGTGTACTTAACTTTTTTCCGACTTAGTTAGATACTTTAAAATAAATAACATTTGTGTGTACGTCACTTCATATAACAACATAAAGTACTGTTTCTTTTCGAACTTTGGTTTTAAATATTATTTTTTTAAAATTGTCATATTATATTTTGAAAATTATCATTACGTCTGTTCTCACTCGTCAATAGGGAGATCTTGCCAAGTCTGGTGCTAAGTCCAGTGGATTAAAGCCAAGAAATATCTCAAAAGGTCTACTACATGTCCCACTCATGAATATATATATATATATATATATATATAATGGCTATCTCGAAAACGGCTCTAACGATTTTGATAAAATTTGGACAGTGGTATCTTTTTTGATGTATAGGTCGAAGAAGAAAGGACTTTTGTACCTTTTACCTCTAAGAGGGTAAAAACGGGTAAAAAGGGGAAAAAATCGAAAACGCTATATCTCCTAAAGTAATAGTCATAGAAACAAAATTTAAATAATGTTTTAAACAGCTATAAAAATAAGCGGACAGGTGTTTGGTGCTTTTTTGAAACTATGTCTGATAGGGGGTAAAAAGGGTGAAAATAGTTTTTTTTGGTACCTTTTTAACCAACTCTTATATTTTAAACTAAAGAATATAGAAAGAAACTTTGTACTGCAATCAATAGATGTGAAAGAAACGTTAAACACGTATTTGGTACTTTTTTTGATTTTGGGGTGCAAATGGGTAAAAAATGATAAATTGATAACTTAATATCTCAAAAAGTAATATAAATAGGAACATTATGTTAACATTAAAATTAATAAAATGTACCGAATTCAATTGGTATCAAAGAAGTACCAAATATGCATATGGAACTTTTTGAAATTAGGGGATAAAAAGGGGAAAAATTAGTAATGTTATACCTTTTAAGCAAATGAATGTTTGTCTGTATGTATACTTTAAATTTGATCATATTATGCTCTTTAGCAAAGATGTTGCGGATAAGCCGGCGAAGGTTTTTAAGTTAATAAGACTAATTTTCGACAGATGGCGCCACTGAAAATTACTAAAAATTAATTAAATCGTAAACTGTACATTTGATCATGCTATGATTTTTAGCAAAGTTGTAGCGCATGAGCCTGTAAGGCTTTTTAGTTGGTATGAATAATTTCCGACAGGTTTCGCTACTGAAACTTACTCAAAGTCAATTTAATCGTAAGCTGTTAATTTAATCATACTACAATCTTTAGCAAAGTTGTTGCACATGAGCCGACGAAAGTTTCTTAGTTGGTGTGAAGAAATTTTGACAGGTGGCGCCACTGAAATTTACTAAGTCAATTTAATCGTAAGCTCTACTAAGTTAATTTAATCGTAAGCTCTACATTTAATCTTCAGCAAAGTTGTTGCGGATAAGCCGACGAAGGTTTATGAATTGGAATGAGCAAAGTCCGACAAGTGGCGCCACAGATCAGACTTTAATTTTTTAGCAAAGCAAAGTGCCGATGGAGGTTTCTGTTGATATGACCAATTTAAAAATAATTAAAATGAGTTAAACTGTAAACTATGCAGACTATGTGTTGCTCGGACTAAATAAATATAATAATTAAAAATTAACTGAATATTTGTACAATATAAAAACTTTAAAATTTGCCTCAATATGCTTATCATATAGCCCCGAGCAAGGCTCGGTCAACCAGGTACTATAATTTTATTCTTGCAATGTCCTATATAATTGTATTCTGCAATGTCCTACTTCTCTTTGGAGAAGTAGGACATTTCATATGTCATTGACCCTCCATAATAAATTATAGAGCTAATTATCTGGGAAACACTTTTTTATACGATTTATCTGCAAAATTTGGGTTGCTCTAAGGAGCAGTTTTTAATCACTGGTAGCCTAGAAAGAAACAATATGTAGGACCCAAGTTCATCACCAGCCATCTAATTTCCTATCTTGCCCAAGACAACAAAATAGTGAAAGGTTTCATTTAAAAGATCTGTAGGAAAGCCTTTTTATTGACTTATTTGGAAAAATTTTAATTGTAAACAAATATTTTGATGTATAACAATTTTTTTATTGAAAAATTTACTTTAACCAATGCATGTATAAAGAATTGAAATTAAAAATTTTCATTCCATAGAAATTACTCTACAAAAATACTCTTCTAAAGGAGCTAAATCCTATGTGTTCTTATGATATCAAAAATCTGGTACAATATCTTTAATACAATATGTATAATTATTGAATATTCATATATGTATATCAATAAATTATTAAAACATGTACTTTTAGGTTTAAATGTTATTGCAGTTAATAACAATATATACAAGTGATTTATAAAAATATCCTCTTAAAAATACACTTAAAATTATTTAATTATGTATCAATATTTCAAAATGAATAAACTATTTTAATTGAATATTCATATTCCCAAAGGAAAAATATTCCTAATAATTTATAAATATAATTGGTGTGTAATTATATTCAGTGCCTAACATCCAGGCTATAATATGCCAAATGTCATACTATTCTACATTTTCCAAGAACAAAAATAGAAACCTTCTATTAAATGTTGATGTTTAATTGCTCTTCTTCATCCTCAAGAAATTAATTTAATATCACTTGAGGCAATTTATATTAATTGTTATTATTTTCTTCCTATTTTCATTTCATTAATGACCTTTAAAACCTTTTGCGGAAGTTAAACTAAATGAGTTTAGGTTTGTAATACTAGCATGTTTTGTCTAGTCTAGGTATCCAACTCAAGCACCTCTTGTACATTTGCTACACGAACTCTAAAAATACTCGACTAGAGTCAAAGATTTCAGAAGCAACTGGAAAATGAATGGAAGGAAAAACAAACCTACTATTATAAGACAATAGTTACACAAACTATAACAAAGACACTTTAACGACATGTAACACAACAAACGAGTCAAGTGTAAAATTTTGGTGTGGCTTTAACTTTTTATAAGACACTAAAAAGTCTAACAAACAAGAGAAATAAATACAAGACAAATAAAATGTTGTACAACATAACAATATAATATATTTAACATGATCTTAAATAGAAAAACAAATAAAATTGTTTAAAGAAAAAAAAAATAACATAAAACAAATAATACAGGGCACAAATTATTTTCCCATTACGACATCAGTCATTATTGTCTGTTGAATGTAGGGAAATGAAATTACTTTTCATCTCCTTCTATTGATATAATAATGTTGAAATTTTATGTTTTTTAAAGTACCCTACGCAAATATGTGTGATAACTATTGGTCAAACATCGAATTTTTCTATAGGAAATTTTTCTTAGTATAAATTTTTATATTCAAAAATTTTCGATCTCTCTTTTTCTTGAACATTTTTTGATAAAAAAATATTTCTATTGAAAATTATATACTTATAATAAATTTTCGATACAAACATTTTTCTATAGAATTTCCATACAAACATTTTTCTTTAATATTTTCTACGGAAAAAAAAATAATATCAAATGATTTGTTTGTAAAAAAAACTTCTTTAGAATATAATTCAATACAAAATTTTTTGATGTCAAAATTTTTCTGTAGACAATTTTGCAATACAAAAATTATTCTATAGAAAGTTTTTCAATATCAAAATTTTTCTATAAACAATTTTTAGATAAAAAAATTTTTTTAAAGAAATTTTTATACAAATTTTTTTTTATAAAAGTTTTTCTATAGAAAATTTTTCTACATACAAATTTTTGTTTGGAAAAAATTTTTCGATATAAAAATTTTTCTGTACAAAATTTTTCGATATAAAAATTTTTCTATAGAAAACTTTTCAGTAAAAAAATTGTTCTATAGAAAATTTTTCAGTATAAAAATTTTTCTCTACAAAATTTTTCAGTTTAAAAATTTTTCGATATTAAGATTTTTCTATAGAAAATTTTTCGATACAAAAATTTTTCTATAGAAAATTTTTCAATATAAAAATTTTTCTATTAAAAATTTTTCGCTATAAAAAGTTTTCTATAGAAAATTTTTCGACACAAAAATTTTTTAATATAAACATTTTTATATACAAAATTTTTCAGTGTAAAAATTTTTCTATAGAAAATTTTTCGATACAAAAATTTTTCTATAGAAAATTTTTCGATATAAAAATTTTTCTATAGAAAATTTTTCGATATAAAAATTTTTCTATAGAAAATTTTTTGATATAAAAATTTTTCTATAGAAAATTTTTTGATATAAAAATTTTTCTATAGAAAATTTTTCGTTAAAAAAATTTTTCTATTGAAAATTTTTCATTAAAAAAATTTTTCTATTGAAAATTTTTCAAAAAAAAAATTTTCTATAGAAAATTTTTCGTTAAAAAAATTTTTCTATAGAAAATTTTTCGATATAAAAATTTTTCTGTAGAAAATTTTTCGATATAAAAATTTTTCTGTAGAAAATTTTCCGATATGAAAATTTTTCTATAGAAAATTTTTCGATATAAAAATTTTTCTATAGAAAATTTTTCGATATAAAAATTTTTCTATAGAAAATTTTTCGATATACAAATTTTTCTATAGAAAATTTTTCGATATAAAAATTTTTCTATAGAAAATTTTTCGATATAAAAATTTTTATAATTAACATTTTTCTATAGAAATTTTCAATTTTTTAATTCTACTAAAGAAAAGTTTTCATTGTAAAAATTTTTCAATACAAAATTTTTCGATACAAAAAAATTGTTCGTTTCAGGAATTTTTTCTATAGAAAATTTTGAAACATAAAAACTTTTCTATCGAAAATTTTTTGATAAAAAATTATTTCTATAGAAAATTTTATGTTAAAAATTTTTTTAAAAAATTGTCCATTAAAAAAATTTTTCGTTAAAAAAAATTTTCTATAGAAAATTTTTCGTTATAAAAATTTTTCAAAAAAAAAATTTTTCGTTATAAAAATTTTGCTATAAAAAATTGTTCGTTATAAAAATTTTTCTATAGAAAATTGTTTGTAATAAAAATTTTTCTATAGAAAATTTTTCGTTATAAAAATTTTTTTATAGAAAATTTTTCGTTATAAAAATTTTTCTAAAGAAAATTTTTCTTTATAAAAATGTTTCTATAGAAAATTTTTTGTTATAAAAATTTTTCTATAGAAAATTTTTTGCTATAAAAATTTTTCTATAGAAAATTTTTTGCTATAAAAATTTTTCTATAGAAAATTTTTTGTTATAAAAATTTTTCTATAGAAAATTTTTTGTTATAAAAATTTTTCATAGAAAATTTTTTGTTATAAAAATTTTTCTATAGAAAATTTTTTGTTATAAAAATTTTTCTATAGAAAATTTTTTGTTATAAAAATTTTTCTATAGAAAATTTTTTGTTATAAAAATTTTTCTATAGCAAATTTTTTGTTATAAAAATTTTCTATAGAAAATTTTTTGTTATAAAAATTGTTCTATAGAAAATTGTTGGTTATAAAAATTGTTCTATAGAAAATTTTTTGTTATAAAAATTTTCTATAGGAAATTTTTTGTTATAAAAATTGTTCTATAGAAAATTTTTTGTTATAAAAATTTTTCTATAGCAAATTTTTTGTTATAAAAATTTTTCTATAGAAAATTTTTTGTTATAAAAATTGTTCTATAGAAAATTGTTTGTTATAAAAATTGTTCTATAGAAAATTTTTTGTTATAAAAATTTTTCTATAGAAAATTTTTTGTTATAAAACTTGTTCGTTTCACAAGTTTTTTCTGTAAAAATTGTTCCGTATGTAATTTTTTATTCAAAATATTTCGATTTATAAATTTGTTGACAAAAAATAGTATTTTGACTTTGATTCATAAGGCTATTTTAGTGTCGGTCTCGACCGACTGTAATACATTTTTACTTATTTTTTTTTATATTTATTTTGTTTGTAAAAAGTATTTTGTTATTTTTTAATGTTATTTTGTTTTTTATTTTTTATGTTGAATATTTTCCAAAGAAAAGTTCAGTGAATTTCTACATTGTTATATTGTAACATCCATCCACTGTCAAATACAGAAGATACCAACAACCAAAAAAAAACAATAAAACCTACAAGATACTTTAAGCCAGTCAGTGGTAATTGTAAATGTGCACACAGAAGCTTAAATATTCGGTTAAAACCTCATTCAAAGTTAAGGAAGAAGAAAAAGTTGGAAATGTTGCATCAATAGAAACGGACGGACAGGGTGGCTTGTAATGATACGGAGTAACTTACTGAGCTAAAGGCATAGTAACCCAACATTTTATTTTCTTTTCTTTCTTTTTCGTTTACAAATTTTCTGTTAGGTTTTGGTATTTTCTTTAAAAATTGTTACTTATTTTTATATATTTTTTTTGGTTGGTTACATGTGAAGACATTGCATTAACATGACAACAAACCAACAACAAAACATGGTTCTTACAAAATATAAACGTGCCGCAGTTTAAATCGGGGAAGATGATGATCATACTGATGATTGCAATGATGATGAAGATTAAAAAGGTGGTTTTTTGTTGTTGTTGTTGTATTTTTTGGGTTTGGTCTTGCTGTTCGCTTAAGAAACCAATTTCGTTTAAGCTTCCTGTATCATCATCAGGCCTTAATTTAGGTACTGGGAGGCATGATATTATAACAGTGGGCCAAATACAGTCGTTACTTTTTAATAGAAAATTTTCGATAGTAAAGTTTATTTATAAAAAATTTTAATTTTTTTTTTAATTTTCTTGTTGAAAATAGACATCAAAATTTGATTGATGAAAATTTTAGATTCATATTAAAATTTAACATTTTAATTTATGACATTCAAATTTGTTAAAGAAAATTTTTTTATAGAAAACTTTATAGAAATTTTGAAATATTAATGTTTTGCTACAGAAAATCGATAATTTGTCTATAGAAAATTTTTGGTATTAAAATTTTTCTATAGAAAATTTTCGATATTAAAAGATTTCTATACAAAATTTTCGATATTATAAATTTTCTATAGAAAATTCGATATTAAAATTTTTAATGCTATGGAAAAGTTCCGATATTAAAATTTTTTATCAAAAATTTTCGGTACTAAATTTTTCTACAGAAAATTTTCGATATTAAATTTTTGATTTTAAATTTTTTCGATAGAAAATTTAAGACATTAACATTTTTCTAAAGAAAATTTTCGATATTAATATGTTTCTTTAGAACATTTTCGATATGAAAATTTTTCTATAGAAAATTTTCGATATGAAAATTTTTCTATAGAAAATTTTCGATACTAAAATTTTTCTTTTAAACATTTTCGATATTTAAATTTTTCTATACAAAATTTTCGCTATTAAAATTTTTCTATTGAAAAATTTCGATATAAAAATTTTTTATAGAAAATTTTTGTTTTTAAAATTTTTAATTGAAAATTTTCGTTACTAAAGTTTTCTTTAGAAAATTTTCAATTTTAAATTTTTTGTATAGAAAATTTCTGATGTAAAAATGTTTAAATAGAAAATTTTCGATATTAACATTTTTCTATAGAAAATTGATACATAAATTATTCTATAGAAAATTTCGGATATTCAAATTGTTCTATAGAATATTTTTGATAATAAAATTTTTCTATAGAAAATTTTAAATTTTACAATTTTTCAATAGAAAAGTTTCGAAATTAAAATTTTTGGTACAAAAATTTTTGAAATTAAAATTTTTGTTATTAATTATTTTATTGAAAAAAATTTCATTACTAAATTTATCTACAAAAAATTTTCGATACTTCTATAGAATATTTATGATATTAAAATTTTTCTATAAAAAATTTTCGGTATTAAAATTTTTGCATAGAAAGTTTTCGATTTTAATATTTTTCTATAGAAAATTTTCGATATTGAAATTTTTTTATGGATTTTAAATAAAAAAATCTTTTTATAGAAAATTTTTGATATTTAAATTCTTCTGTAGAAAATTTTCGATATTATAATTTTTCTATGGAAAATTTTCGGTATTAAACATTTCTTTTTATAAATATTAAAATTTTTATATAAAATATTTTTCTATATTAAAGTTTTTCTATAGAAAATTTTTGAAATTAAATTTTTTTTTTATATAAAAATTTTTCTACAGAAAATTTTCAATACTAAAATTTTTTTTATATAAAATTTTGTTACTAAAATTTTCGATATTGAAATTTTTTAAAGAAAATTTTGGTTATTTAAACCTTTTTAGGGAAAATTTGGATATTGAAAATTTTTTATAGACAGTTTTTAGATTAAAATGTTTTATATAATATTTTAGCTATTAAAAATTCTATTTAAAATTTTCGAGATTAAAGTTTTTCTATAGAAAATTTTCGATATTAAAATATTTTCATAGAAAATTTCGATTATAAAATCTTTCTATAGAAGATATTAAAATTATTCTACAGAAATTTTTTGATATTTAAATTTTGCTTTAGAGAATTTTCAATATAAAAATATAATAATTTGAAATCAAATCTTTTTAAGAAAAATTTTGATTTTAAATATTTATAAGAATTTTTCGATATTAAAATGCTGTAATGATAATTTTCGATATAAGAATTTTTATATTATTTTTTTTTTAATAAATTTCATTATTTTAAAAATCGAATGTTTTATTAATCACAAAAGCTTTCTTAAGCCACTGTCTCAAACTTCATCTGCCGACAACTTTCATACAAACACACAAGTTTTTTTATGAAAGATTACAAACTCTTTTTGAATACTTATAGTATTTTCTTCATATGCGAATATTTGTTGGTAACCTACCAAATACCGAATACGAGGATTTAACAAGTTGGTATTGAGACTGAGAGTGGTAAGATACTACAACAAATAACAGCAAGTTTTTCTTTAATAAAAAAAATGCAACAACAAAGTAAGAAGAAAAACTTTGAATTTATAAAATTTTTTATTATATTTGTTGTTGTTGAAAAAAATTTAACTTTGTCTTAAATTTTCTACCCATTTTTTTGCGTCTTCGTATCAGTTATCTTGTCTTAGGTAAAACTAACAGTGGAGCTTAAGACTACTACTATAATTTCTTAAACTAGATAAAGAAACATTTTGCTACAAAGTAACTTTGTACTATCCTGTCAATTCAATTTGTCAATATGTTAAATATTTTAGTATCTATTTCAGGTTTTATAACTTTTGAGTTCACAAACCACTGTTCCTTAGCAGTAGCAACTTTACAGAAAAAAGTTTTCACAACTTTATACAATTTATTTGTCTGTCTGTCTGTTTGTTTGCTGGGCTGGATGGCGGAAATATTGCAATGCGTTTAATAAAGCTGCAAAATTGTTTTTAAACCAAAGTTATTTTATTTTAAACGTTCATTACAAGCAAATGCAACTAAAACAACAACAAATACAGCATCACTTACTTAACATGTTGCACATTTGCAAAAGCGTGGATGTTGCAAGCAGCACTGGGGTGGGGAAACTTAGATAAAAGAGAAGGCCCTTCCCATAAATAGTTTTTTTTTAATTATTATAAATAGTTAATTTTCGAAAAATTTCCTATTAATAGTCAATTTTCGAAAAATTGTCTATAAATAGTAAATTTCGAAAGATATCCTATAAATAGTCAATGTTCGAAAAAACATCCTAAAAATAGTCAATTTTGGAAAAATTTCTTATAAATAGTAAATTTTCAAAAAATTTCTTATAAATAGTCAGTTTTCGAAAAATTTCCTTTAAATATTACATTTTCGAAAATTTTCCTATAAATAGTAAATTTTCGAAAAATTTCCTATAAATAGTAAATTTTCGAAAAATTTCCTATAAAAAATTAGTTTTCAAAAAATTCTCTATAAATAGTCAATTTTAAAAAATTTTCTATAAAAAGTAAATTTTCGAAAAATTTCCTACGAAAAGTAGCACTTTTTCGAAAAATTTTCTATAATTAATAAATTTTTGAAAAATTTCCTGCAAATATTCAATTTTCGAAAAATTTACTATGAATAGTAATTTTTCAACAAAATTCCTATAAATAATCAATTTTCAAAAAATTTTTTATAAATAGTCAATTTTCGAAAAATTTCCTATAAATAGTCAATTTACGAAAAATTTCCTATAAATAGTCAATTTTCGAAAAATTTCTTATATATAGTCAATTTTCGAAAAATTTCCTATAAATAGTCAATTTTCGAAAAATTTCCTGCAATATAAATAGTCAATTCATATAAATAGTCAATTTTTGAAAATTTCTTATAAATAGTAAATTCTTATAAATAGGAAATATTTGAAAAATTTCCTATAAATAGTAAATTTTTGAAAAATTTCCTTTAATTGTAAATTTCGAAAAATTTCCTATAAATAGTAAATTTTCGAAAAATTTCCTATAAATAGTAAATTTTCGAAAAATTTCCTATAAATAGTAAATTTTCGAAAAATTTCCTATAAATAGTAAATTTTCGAAAAATTTCCTATAAATAGTAAATTTTCGAAAAATTTCCAATAAATTGTAAATTTTCGAAAAATTTCCAATAAATTGTAAATTTTCGAAAAATTTCCTATAAATAGTCAATTTTCGAAAAATTTCCTATAAATAGTCAATTTTCGAAAAATTTCCTATAAATATAAAATTTTCGAAAAATTTCTTATATATAGTCAATTTTCGAAAAATTTCCTATAAATAGTCAATTTTCGAAAAATTTCCTGCAATATAAATAGTCAATTCATATAAATAGTCAATTTTTGAAAATTTCTTATAAATAGTAAATTCTTATAAATAGGAAATATTTGAAAAATTTCCTATAAATAGTAAATTTTTGAAAAATTTCCTTTAATTGTAAATTTCGAAAAATTTCCTATAAAAAGTAAATTTTCGAAAAATTTCCAATAAATAGTAAATTTTCGAAAAATTTCCTATAAATAGTAAATTTTCGAAAAATTTCCTATAAATAGTAAATTTTCGAAAAATTTCCTATAAATAGTAAATTTTCCAAAAATTTCCTATAAATTGTAAATTTTCGAAAAATTTCCTATAAATAGTCAATTTTCGAAAAATTTCCTATAAATAGTCAATTTTCGAAAAATTTCCTATAAATAGTCAATTTTCGAAAAATTTCCTATAACTAGTCAATTTTCGAAAAATTTCCTATAAATAGTCAATTTTCGAAAAATTTCCTATAAATAGTCAATTTTCGAAAAATTTCATATAAATAATCAATTTTCGAAAAATTTCATATAAATAATCAATTTTCGAAAAATTTCATATAAATAATCAATTTTCGAAAAATTTCCTATAAATAGTAAATTTTCGAAAAATTTCCTATAAATAGTTAATTTTCGAAAAATTTCCTATAAATAGTCAATTTTCGAACAATTTCCTATAAATAGTAAATTTTCGAAAAATTTCCTATAAATAGTTAATTTTTAAAAAATTTTCTATAGTTAATTTTCGAAAAATTTCCTATAGTCAATTTTCGAAAAATTTTCCCATAAATAGTCAATTTTCGAAATATTTTCTTTAAATAGTCAATTTTAGAGAAATTTGCTATAAATAGTAAATTTTCGAAAAATTTCCTATAAATAGTCAATTTTTGAAAAATTTCCTATAGTCAATTTTCGAAAAATTTCCTATAAATAGTAAATTTTCGAAAAATTTCCTATAAATAGTTAATTTTTAAAAAATTTTCTATAGTTAATTTTCGAAAAATTTCCTATAGTCAATTTTCGAAAAATTTTCCCATAAATAGTCAATTTTCGAAATATTTTCTTTAAATAGGCAATTTTAGAGAAATTTGCTATAAATAGTAAATTTTCGAAAAATTTCCTATAAATAGTCAATTTTTGAAAAATTTCCTATAGTCAATTTTCGAAAAATTTCCTATAAATAGTCAATTTTCGAAAAATTTCCTATAAATAGTCAATTTTCGAAAAATTTCCTATAAATAGTCAATTTTCGAAAAATTTCCTATAAATAGTCAATTTTCGAAAAATTTCAATTTTCGAAAAATTTCCTATAAATAGTCAATTTTCGAAAAATTTCCCATAAATTAACTAATTTTCGAAAAATTTCCTATAAATAGTCAATTTTCGAAAAATTTCCTATAAATTGTCAATTTTCGAAAAATTTCCTATAGTCAATTTTTGAAAAATTTCATATAAATAATCAATTTTCGAAAAATTTCCTATAAATTGTAAATTTTCGAAAAATTTCCTATAAATAGTAAATTTTCGAAAAATTTCCTATATATAGTCAATTTTCGAAAAATTTCCTATAAATAGTAAATTTTCGAAAAATTTCCTATAAATAGTCAATTTTCGAAAAATTTCCTATAAATAGTCAATTTTCGAAAAATTTCCTATAGTCAATTTTCGAAAAATTTTCCCATAAATAGTAAATTTTTGAAAAATTTCCTATAGTCAATTTTCGAAAAATTTCCTATAGTCAATTTTCGAAAAATTTCCTATAAATAGTAAATTTTCGAAAAATTTCCTATAAATAGTAAACTTTCGAAACATTTCCTATAAATAGTAAATTTTCGAAAATTTTCCTATAAATAGTAAATTTTCGAAAAATTTCCTATAATTAGTCAATTTTCTAAAAATTTCCTATAAATAGTAACTTTTCTAAAAATTTGCTATAAATAGTAAATTTTCGACAAATTTCCTATAAATAGTCAATATTCGAAAAATTTCCTATAAAAAGTCAATTTTCGGAAAAATTTCCTATAAAAAGTTAATTTTCGAAAAATTTCCTATAAAAAGTCAATATTTCAAAAATTTCCTAGAAATAGTAAATTTTCGAAAAATTTCCTATAATTAGTCAATTTTCTAAAAATTTCCTATAAATAGTCAATTTTCTAAAAATTTGCTATAAATAGTAAATTTTCGAAAAATTTCCTTTAAATAGTCAATATTCGAAAAATTTCCTATAAAAAGTCAATTTTCGAAAAATTTCCTATAAAAAGTTAATTTTCGAAAAACTTCCTATAAAAAGTCAATTTTCGAAAAATTTCCTATAAATAGTCAATTTTCGAAAAATTTCCTATAAATAGTCAATTTTCGAAAAATTTCCTACAAAAATTAAATTTTTCAAAAATTTCCGAAAAATAGTAAATTTTCGAAAAATTTCCTATAAATAGTAAATTTTTGAAAAATTTCCTATAAATAGTAAATTTTCGAAAAATTTCCTATAAATAGTAAATTTTCGAAAAATTTCCTAAAATATTTAGTTTTCGAAAAATTTCATATAAATATTTTATTTTCGAAAAATTTCCTATAAATCAAAAAAATTTTCTTATAAATAGTTTTCAAAAAATTTCATATAAATAGTAAATTTTCTATAAATAGTCAATTTTCGAAAAAATTTTTATATATACAAATTTTTTGAAAATTTCCTATAAATAAGAAATTTCTGATTTCCATGCCCAGTTTCTAATATTAGTATCTTTAATTTTTTCTCATACATATTTTCTGACTGAAACTCTTTAGAAATGAAAAATAGGAAAAAAAAACTGTTTTTAACACACATTCATATCAAATAGTTTTAAATCAAAGTGTTTTCCTGTTGCTGTTTTTCTTCTTATTTTCTTTAAACTGCTCAAGTTGAGAGTTAAATTATTATAGCCGGAATTTCTCAAGTCTACAAAATGCTAAAAAAATACTTCTATAAAAGATTAAACAAACATTAAACAAAAGTTCAATAGCCTTAGAGAGAAATTAAGTTTTGTGGTTTTTCCTTTTTGCAGACCAAAAGGAAAATAACAAAGATACCAGAAATTTTCTGCCTTCAAAGAAAACTTAGATTAAAATAAAAGAAAACTTTTGCTTCGGCTCTAAGAAGCTTAACCTTTTAAAATAATAATAAAAGAATTTTTCGCCAAATTTAAGCCAGAAAATCTTGGGATGATTTATTAAAGGTGTGTGAACAGAAGATTAAGGACCTTTGGTTGTATACACGTTTACACATATTTATTTGTATACAAACATTTTTATGTACATATGTATATGTGTTTGCTTGTATATTCCTTTATTGTTATTTTCCCTTATTTTTTGCTTATTAAAAAGCAAAAGTTTCTTGTTTCAGTGATTTTTGTTATTTCTTAAAAAAATGTGATTTTAGTTTAAAGATAACCAAGTTTTAGAGGCAGAATGGAAATTAAGCAGTTACCAAAATGTCTTCAATCTTTAAACTTTAAGTTACTCTTAGTGACTTTTTCTTGATAAAACATTACTTCAAACTTCTTTTTCTTTAAATTTCATTTTCAATTCCCGGTTTGTATTTTTTAAGTTTTGCCATTTTTGGTTTCAAAATCAAATTTCCTTTTGGACTTGTGTTGTTTGTTTTGTGTCGAATTGTTTTCATCTTTCTGCGCTTACTTTTGTATTAAAAATCTTACCTGCTGTATTTATTTTAATAAATTTTATTGTCTGCGTGTTTGACCTTGATAAAAAAAGTTTAAGCAAACTTGAATGTTTCAGTGCAAAAGTTTTTTTTTGTTTAATTTTTAATTTTTTTTTAGCTGTTTTTGGAAACAAAGAAACCTGAATTAGCATTTTTGGTGATTTTATTTAACCTTTTTTGTCAAGCGGTTTAAATGATTCAGAGACTGAGACTCAGTTATTTCGAGTTTAATAAACATAAATATAATATTGTATAATTAAATTGAAATATACAAAAATACGATGAACTGGCTAAACTTGTTTAAATTTAATTAAGTTTTTATTTAAATGTCAACATTAACTGTAAAATTTTGTTTGATGACTTTTTAATTTGTAAGAGGGATCAAGTGCTTTTTAGGCGAAAGTGAATTCTGATTAAATTATTTATTTATAAGACAAACAGAAATGTCACAGAACTCAAACCCTTTCGGATGTGGATTTAATTTCGTATTTTGCTTTTCCAAGAAAAGTAAAGCGAAAACAATTTTTGGAATAAAACAGAATAAAATGTTACATAAAGAATTGAATATAACGCTTTTTTTGTCATCAAAAACTAAAAAACAGAAATAATTAAAAGCAAGTTTGATCCACAGCGATAAATTTTTTTTTCAAAAATACAATTTTCGAAAAATTTACTATAAAAATAGTAAATTTTCAAAAAAATCCTGTGAATATAGTAAATTTTTAAAAAATTTCTTATAAAAATAGTAAATTTTTGAAATTTTTTTTTATAAAAATAGTAAATTTTTGAAAAATTTTCTATAAAAATAGTAAATTTTTAAAAAATTTTCTATAAAAAAAGTAAATTTTTGAAAAATTTCTTATAAAAATAGTAAATTTTTGGAAAATTTCCTATAAAAATAGTAAATTTTTGGAAATTTTCCTATAAATGTAATAAATTTTCGAAAAATTTCCTATAAAAATAGTAAACTTTAGAAAAATTTCCTATAAAAATAGTAGAATTTCGAAAAATTTCCTATAAAAATAGTACGTTTTTGAAAAATTTCCTATAAAAATAGTAATTTTTTGAAAATTTCCTATAAAAATAAAAAAATTTCGAAAAAATTCGTATGAAAATAATAAATTTTCGAAAAAAATTTCTAAAAAAGTCAATTTTCAAAAATTTCCTTAAATATAGTCAATTTTCAAAAAAAAAATCCTATAAAAATAGTCGATTTTTGAAAAAATTCCTATAAAAAAAGTCATATTTAAAAAAAAAATTCCCTATAAAAATAGTCAATTTTTGAAAAATTTCCTATAAAAATAATCAATTAGAATAGTCAACTTTCGAAAAAATTCCAATAAGAATAGTCAACTTTCGAAAAATTTACTATTTAAAGGAAATTTTTGAAAATTTACTATTTCTAGGAAATTCTTCGAAAATTTATTATTTACAGGAAATTTTTCGAAAATTTACTAATTATAGGAAAATTTTCGAAAATTTACTATTTGTAAGAAATTTTTTGAAAATTTATTATTTTTAGGAAATTTTTTGAAATTTAATATTTATAGCAGATTTTTCGATAACCTAATATTTATAGGAAATTTGTCGAAAATTTAGTATTTGTAAGAAATTTTTTGAAAATTTTTTATTTTTAGGAAATTTTTCGAAAATTTACAATTTATAGGAAATTTTTCTAAAATTTACAATTTATAGGAAATTTTTCCAAAATTTACAATTTATTGGAAATTTTACTATTTATCGGAAATTTTTAGAAAATTTACTATTTATAGAAAAATTTTCGAAA
The DNA here is from genome assembly GCA_933228675.1 of Stomorhina lunata. Classification (NCBI taxonomy): domain Eukaryota; kingdom Metazoa; phylum Arthropoda; class Insecta; order Diptera; family Rhiniidae; genus Stomorhina; species Stomorhina lunata. Next base: position 96,774,819 of record OW121743.1, on the reverse strand, counting down.
ATTTACTATTTATAGAAATTGTTTTTTTATTGTACTTGTATTGGTACTGGTATTGGAACTGGTATTGGTACTGGTATTGGTATAAATGGTATTGGAACTGGTATTAGAACTGGTATTAGCACTGATATTGGTACTGGTATTGCTACAGGTATTGGCACTGGTATTGGTACTGGTATTGGTACTGGTATAGGTACAGGTATTGGTACTGGTATTGGTACTGGTATTGTTTCTGGTATTGGTACTGGTATTGGTACTGGTTTTGGTATTGGTATTGGTACTGGTATTGGTACTGGTACTGGTTTTGGTACTGGTATTGGCACTGGTATTGGTACTGGTATTGGTACTGATATTGGTATTGGTACTGGTATTGGTACTGGTATTGGTGCTGGTATTGGTACTGGTATTGGCACTGGTATTGGTACTGGTATTGGCACTGGTATTAGTACTGGTATTGGTACTGGTATTGGTACTGATATTGGTACTGGTTTTGGTACTGGTATTGGTACTGGTACTGGTATTGGTACTGGTATTGGTACTGGTATTGGTATTGGTACTGGTATTGGTACTGGTGCTGTTATTGGTACTGGTATTGGTACTGGTATTGGTACTGGTATTGGTACTGGTACTGGTGTTGGTGTTGGTACTGGTATTGGTACTGGTATTGGTATTGGTACTGGTATTGGTACTGGTATTGGTACTGGTATTGGTACTGGTATTGGTACTGGTATTGGTACTGGTATTGGTACTGGTATTGGTACTGGTATTGGTACTGGTATTGGTACTGGTATTGGTACTGGTATTGGTACTGGTATTGGTACTGGTATTGGTACTGGTATTGGTACTGGTATTGGTACTGGTATTGGTACTGGTATTGGTACTGGTATTGGTACTGGTATTGGTACTGGTATTGGTACTGGTATTGGTACTGGTACTGGTATTGGTACTGGTACTGGTACTGGTATTGGTACTGGTATTGATACTGGTATTGGTACTGGTATTGGTACTGGTATTGGTACTGGTATTGGTACTGGTATTGGTACTGGTATTGGTACTGGTATTGGTACTGGTATTGGTACTGGTATTGGTACTGGTATTGGTACTGGTATTGGTACTGGTATTGGTACTGGTATTGGTACTGGTATTGGTACTGGTATTGGTACTAGTATTGGTATTGGTATTGGTACTGGTACAGGTATTGGTACTGGTACTGGTATTGGTATTGGTATTGGTACTGGTACTGGTACTGGTACTGGTGCTGGTACTGGTATTGGTATTGGTATTGGTATTGGTATTGGTATTGATATTGGTACTGGTATTGGTATTGGTATTGGTACTGGTATTGGTACTGGTATTGGTACTGGTACTGGTACTGATATTGGTACTGATATTGGTACTGGTATTGGTACTGGTATTGGTACTGGTAGTGGTACTGGTATTGGTACAAATAAATTTCCTATATTGCGCATGTAATTTTAGATTTTTTTTCTGCAAACAAAAATCAAATAAATTTTTCAACCAAAAAGTAATAAAATTGTCGGGATATAAATATTATTAAAAAAATATTCGCACTTGTTCCTAGTCTATTACATTTATTTACTAATATAATAAACAATCCAAAAAATGTTTACCTTATGTTTACTAACACAATTCGTATTTATTGTGTTTGTAATAGGTAATGATGCAAGGGTTTTGATCTGTCTAAAAGTAGGGATACTCCTCCTGAAGAGATGGTCTAACCATCGAAACGCGTCTAGGAATTGGTTGCTTCCCCAAAAAAAATTTTTTTTGATGTTATCAATAAATGTACAATTTTTTGGTAAATTGGTAATAAATAAATATAATAATAATAAGAATTTTTCTTTTTTAAGAAATTTTTCAATTTAAAAGTTTTTGTAATTTAATCAAGCGCTGTACTTAGAATATATAATTATCATGTTTATATTTTAAACTTAATTGGAAATTGAAATTCAGATGTTTAATTTTTTATTATAATTTATTTAAATACATGTAGAATAACACAAAAATATTTATCTCCATTAGAACATGAGTCATAAACAATTATCCAGAACTTGGCGTGAATAAAGATTATTAGTATTACGTTTGTTTTTCACATTCTTGCTCGTATTATTTGCAATAACAAAAAAAGCTAACAATTTCGCAATTATTGTTAACAACATTTTTTCACAAACCTCATATTGGTAAACGGATATAAAAATAGACAGACTGACAGACAGACAGACAAACGTCTGTTGATATATTGGCTTAAACAGTAGAAAATCTATAAACATCTCTTTCGCCTAGACATGTCATAATACACACTTATTTTTTTTTTTCAAAGTTGCTTTTGATATATTATTGTCTATAGATCAAGTCACTTGACTGAACATTAAAGTGGCGAAAAATAATTCAAACTTAACAAGCCATTTCCGTTTTCAGTATTTAAAATAAAACAAGAGAAAAATGAACAATGATACTTCAGCATTCAAGTTATTATTATCTCTAGCATCTTCTTTATTCAAAGTCTTCATTACATGAGATTTGTGATGCGAAAATAATAAAAATGATATAAATAAAATGAAAAGATATTGTAGATTTTACTATTACGACAGTGCTAAATCAAAAGATTTTTTTAAGTTAAATTTTAAACTTAAATGGGATTTTAGGGTATGGTTGGTAAAATTAAAAGAAAAACTTTCTCTGGCAATTGAAAATATTTATAGGGGTCTTTGTTTTATTTTAAAGGCAAGCGATTTTTTAAAAGAAATTGAAAAATTACTGTGTTTTTGTGTATTAAATGTGGCTCTTAACACCTTAACACAATAAATTGTATGTTAGTGATTGAAAAGTATTAAGTTTCTTCTTAATTGCTAAGTGCAACGAAACAATTAAAAGCAATTTAAAATACAAAGACCTTGCAAAAAAGCAAAATAAAAGTTCAACATTTGTTGAACGAAGAAAATGTGTTTATGAAGAAAATTTTTCCTCTTAAGAATAAATATAGAAAAATTCTAATATCGACAAAATTTCTGTAGAAAATTATAGTATCTAAAAATTTTTGATAGAACAATTTCAAGATCGAAAATTTTTCGTTAGAAAAATTTTACTATCGAAAAGTTTTCATATCGAAAATTTTTCTATAGAAAAGTTTTCATATCAAAAATTTTTCTATAGAAAAATTTTAATATCGAAAATTTTTCTATAGAAAAGTTTTCATATCAAAAAATTTTTTATAGAAAAATTTTAATATCTAAAATTTTTCTATAGAAAAATCTTAATATCTATTAATATCTATTATATAATTTCTAACAACATCTTTATATCGAAAATTTTTTTATAGAAAAATTTTAATATCGAAAATTTTTCTATATAAAAATTTTAATATTGAAAATGTATCTATTGGAAAATTTTAATATCGAAAATTTTTCTATAGAAAAATTTTAATATCGAAAATTTTTCTATAGAAAAATTTTAATATCGAAAATTTTTCTATAGAAAAATTTTAATATCGAAAATTTTTCTATAGAAAAATTTTAATATCGAAAATTTTTCTATAGAAAAATTTTAATATCGAAAATTTTTCTATAGAAATATTTTAATATCGAAAATTTTTCTATAGAAAAATTTTAATATCGAAAATTTTTCTATAGAAAAATTTTAATATCGAAAATTTTTCTATAGAAAAATTTTAATATCGAAAATTTTTCTATAGAAAAATTTTAATATCGAAAATTTTTCTATAGAAAAATTTTAATATCGAAAATTTTTCTATAGAAAAATTTTAATATCGAAAATTTTTCTATAGAAAAATTTTAATATCGAAAATTTTTCTATAGAAAAATTTTAATATCGAAAATTTTTCTATAGAAAAATTTTAATATCGAAAATTTTTCTATAGAAAAATTTTAATATCGAAAATTTTTCTTTTAGAAAAATTTTAATATCGAAAATTTTTCTATAGAAAAATTTTAATATCGAAAATTTTTCTATAGAAAAATTTTAATATCGAAAATTTTTCTATAGAAAAATTTTAATATCGAAAATTTTTCTATAGAAAAATTTTAATATCGAAAATTTTTCTATAGAAAAATTTTAATATCGAAAATTTTTCTATAGAAAAATTTTAATATCGAAAATTTTTCTATAGAAAAATTTTAATATCGAAAATTTTTCTATAGAAAAATTTTAATATCGAAAATTTTTCTATAGAAAAATTTTAATATCGAAAATTTTTCTATAGAAAAATTTTAATATCGAAAATTTGTCTATAGAAAAATTTTAATATCGAAAATTTTTCTATAGAAAAATTTTAATATCGAAAATTTTTCTATAGAAAAATTTTAATATCGAAAATTTTTCTATAGAAAAATTTTAATATCGAAAATTTTTCTATAGAAAAATTTTAATATCGAAAATTTTTCTATAGAAAAATTTTAATATCGAAAATTTTTCTATAGAAAAATTTTAATATCGAAAATTTTTCTATAGAAAAATTTTAATATCGAAAATTTTTCTATAAAAAAATTTTAATATCGAAAATTTTTCTATAGAAAAATTTTAATATCGAAAATTTTTCTATAGAAAAATTTTAATATCGAAAATTTTTCTATAGAAAAATTTTAATATCGAAAATTTTTCTATAGAAAAATTTTAATATCGAAAATTTTTCTATAGAAAAATTTTAATATCGAAAATTTTTCTATAGAAAAATTTTAATATCGAAAAATTTTCTATAGAAAATTTTTAATGTCGACAATTTTTCCTTAGAAAAATTTTACTATCGACAATTTTTCTTTAGAAAAATTTTACTATTGACAATTTTTGTTCAGAATAATTTTAATATAGAAAATTTTTCTTTAGTAGAATACAAATATCGAAAATTTTTTAATATAAAGATTTTAATATCGAAAAATTTTCTATATAATTATGAATAACAAAAATTTTTCAATATAAAAATTTTAATATTGAAAAATGTTCTTTAGAAAAATTTTAATATCAAAAAATTTTCTATCGAAATTTTAATTTCGACAAATTTTCTATAAAAAAAAGTTTAATATCAAAATGTTTCTATAAAAAATTTTAATATCGAAAACTTTTCAATAGAAAAATTTTAATATCGAAAATTTTTCAATAGAAAAATTTTAATATCGAAAGTTTTTCAATAGAAAAATTTGAATATCGAAAATTTTTCAATAGAAAAATTTTAATATCGAATATAACAAAGATTTAATATCGAAAAATTTTCTTTATAAAAATCTTAATGTCAAATAATTTTCTATAAAAAAATTTTGGTATCAAAAAATTCGCTATAAAAAAATAAAATAAGTTATAGAATCATTTGTATATCTAAAAATTTTCTATATTCAAATTTTTATATTGAGAAATAGAAGCCTTCTTATTTAATGTGATATGTCCAACTTTTCTCAAATGGTCATAAAGTCTTGATTTTCTTTATTCTTCATACATTCAAGAAACCCCGCTAGGCTTAGAAAACAATAAAATCTAAAGCCCTTACTAAATTTAAGCAACTTCTATACAAATAATTTACGAAACACAACTCTATAAGGGAATAAATGCTTGTAGACCAATAACATAAATTAAGATTTTATTTCCACACTTTATTTCCATCTAATCATGTATGCAAGCGATTAAGCTGCGATTAAAGTTGAACTTTAAAGTTCATTACAGCAGTAAATTTTAATTGGATGCAGAAAAAATCGCCATAATTCCTGACAACACCACCAGCACCATCATCTTTATTCCTTCCATACACTCACGTTCTATTGACCACAAAAAAAGAGCTTATAAATTTATGATTAAAGCCAGAAATAGACAACCACACAGAATAACAGATAGACCTTAGAGCTCTATTCTAAACTCATACGCATGAATATACAAAAAAGGGATTAACTTATTAAAGGCTGTCGTCATCACATTACTAACATCCTGACTATGGAAGTCCAAGGCCTGAGACTGCTGCTGCAGTGATTAGATTAGGGTGTAGGAAATAATAACTAGACAACAATGGCAACTACAAATTTATATAATCAACATCCATGTAAATGTTCTGGCAAAAATATGAAAGAATTCGACAAAAAAATGTGTCTTTCTTTATAGACAAGATATGATTACGAAAAAACGAGAGGATAGTTAACGTCACTATCGTTAAACTAGAGGAGATACAAACATTTTCTTTACACTCTTAAAGTAATAACAACCATAAAAAAGAGTTAAACAATAGTTAAACCATAAAGTCGGTTTAGGAGACACTCAGAAAAAAATGTTGGTAAAAACATAGATATCTTAAAATTTACAGCAAATTTTTTATAAAAAAAAAAAATTCTAAAAATGAATCAATAGAAGATTTGAAAATCATCTAAAGAGAAGTTTTTGTATAGGGAAATTTTGCAAAGAAACATTTTATAACAAAATATTTTGAATAGAAAATTTTGTATATTAAAAATTGTCTATAGAAAATTTATATTAAAAAAAATTATATCGAAAATTTGTCTATTAAATTTTAATTTAATTTTAAATTATGTCATTAAATTTTCTATAAAAAACTTTAATATAAAAAATAATCTATAGAAATGTTTTGATACTAAAAAATTTTCTATAAAAAAATTTTATATCGAAAAGTTTTTGTATTAAAATATTTTCTATTGATAAATTTTGTCTACAAAATATAAAAAATTCCTTTCATCAAAAAAATTTTCTACAGAAAAATTTTTAACGAAAAATATTTTTTTTTAATAATTTTCTATAGAAAATTTTTCTACGAAAAGTTTTCTGTAGAAAAATTTTTCTATGAAAAGTTTTATATAGAAAAATTTTTATAACAAAAAATTTTCTATGGCAAAATTTTTATAACGAAAAATTTTCTATAAAAAAATGTTTATAATGAAAATTTTTTCATAGATAAATTTTTATAACAAAAAATTTTTATTAAAAAACAATTCTTTAAAAGAATTATAAGAAAAATTTTCTATAGAAAAACTTTTAAAACGAAATATTTTCTATTAAAAATTTTTTTTTTATTTTTTTTATAACGAAAAATTTTCTATAAAAAAATTTTTATAACTAAAAATTTTCTAACAAAATTTTTTATGGAGAATTTTTGTCATGAAAAATGAAGGTAGATGAAAACTGAAAAATGTTTGTTTTTGTTCAGTCGATAATCTACGCTTTTACTTTTGGTTAATGAACATAATTCTTAAAAGTTATGTTTGTAAATTTAGTAATAATGCGAGGTTTTCGATCTGTCTAAATTGGGGATAATCCTCCTGAAGAGATGGCTTAACCAACCATCGAAACGCGTCGAGGAATTTAGTTTCTCCACAAACATTTTTTGGCTTTTTATCAATAAATTGATCTGTTACATTAATAAATAAATGTAACAGGTGTGGGATCAAATGCAAATACACTTCTTTTTGAACAAAATATTTTCTATAAAAAAATTTTATAATGAAAAAGTTTTAAACGAAAAAAATTTTTTTCAAAAATTTTTGTAACTAAAAATTTTCTTTAGAAAGTTTTTTAAAACCAAACATTTTTTTTATCGAAAAATTTTCTATAAAAAAATTTTCGTTAGAAACATTTTAATATCGAAAAATTTTCTATAGAAAAATTATTTTAATCGAAAAATCTTATATCGAAAATTTCCTATAGAAAAATTTTTATATCGAAAAATTTTCTATAGAAAAGTTCTTATATCGAAAAGTTTTCTATTATATCGAAAATTTTTATATCGAAAAATTTTCTAAAATTTTCTCAAATTATTATATCGAAAAATTTTCTATAGAAAAATTTTTATATCGAAAAATTTTCTATAGAAAAATTTTTATATCGAAAAATTTTCTATAGAAAAATTTTTATATCGAAAAATTTTCTATAGAAAAATTTTTATATCGAAAAATTTTCTATAGAAAAATTTTTATATCGAAAAATTTTCTATAGAAAAATTTTTATATCGAAAATTTTCTATAGAAAAAATTTTATAACAAAAAATTTCCTGTAGAAGAATTTTTATATCAAAAAATTTCTAACAAAAAAATTTAATAACGAAAAATTTTAGCATGGAAACGTTTTCATTATTTTTTTTTTTTTTCTATGAAACCTCAAAAAATTTCCTATGAAAAATTTTGGCTTCGAAAAATTTTCTGTAAAAATTTTAAAATCAAAAAGTATTTTATGAACAATTTTAATGTAGAAATATTTTCTATGAAAATTATTGACACTAAACAATTGTCTATAACAAAACTTTAACATCAAAACTTTTTCTAATTTTAAAATATTACTAACATTTTTCTATGAGTTCTTGTAATGCCACAATATGAGCAATAATAATAAAACATGAGTTGCATACGAAATGATGTTGCATTTTGTAGGCTTAACTAATTGAATCTGACTTAACGTATGACAGTCAACTAGAACAGAAAATAAAGAAGAAGAAGAAGGCACAAGCACAGACTGACTGAATGAATGACTAAGATCCATGAAGGTTGTTACAATCACAGTTGCGATGAGTTGAATTGGGTATTGAGCCCAGATGAACTGATTTAATTTGGATCTTTTTTTTAATGTTTTGCTCACAGTTCAATTTGGTTGCAAGGAATTTTTCTAGCCATAGGTGTTGGTGGATCATTAAAGATAGATCTTTTTTACGCTAGAGTGTTGTAATCTTCGCAACTCTATTTGGTTTCTTATGTTTTTAGACTCCTATTTTTCATCATTGCACACCTCAGCAGGTGCATTTTATTTAAGTATTTGTCTTGCACAGTGCTACGCCTTGAATGTGAGTGAGTGAATGAATGAGTGAGTGTCTCTTTGTTTGGCTGTTGCGTAAAAATGTTCCATGTTCTTGTTGTATCGGATCGTATCATCATTATTTATCTTTGTGCGGTCGGTCATCAGTTTTGAGTAGCTTATAAATTATAGTAATCAGAGATTGTTGTAGATTGTTGGCTTTTGCTGTTGCTTTGAGCTGGAGCTAAGAGTGCGCCAGCCCATGTAGTTATGTATTTTTAATGTCTACAAACTCAGCCATAATCATGTAAATTTTATGACACTTTTATAAGACTTATGTTTAGGCTTTACAATATTTTTTTTCTTTTTTTGAATTTTTGTAATTTTTCTTGGTCTTGTTCTAGATCCTAGGGAGTAAGATTGTGATATTTGTTTAAGGGCGTAAGCGTAAGTAAAATAATTTCTATGCCTTCCTGTCTCTAATCATGCTGTGCTGATTTGTTAGGAGTTTCTTGGAAGGCCTATTCATCATTTTGTTAGATTGATGATGCCAAGATTTTAAGTTTTTGCTTGTAAAATGATTAACATTTTTCACTCGGCTTTTAATAATAGTAATCCTTGTAATAACTATGGTGTTTTTTTGTGTTTTTTAAAGAAATTTTTATATTTTTAAATCTGTATTATTATGAATTATTACTAACGACTTTTATTATGTTTTTAATTTTAGTTCTCCTTAAAAGTGACAGACGATTAAGGTAAGTCGTCGAAGTAAGTTATTAATGTTTAAGGAGAAAAATATTTTTTAATTTGTAGGGAAATTGATTATGTAACGGGTTTCCCAATAGGGACTTCCAATCCACTTAAGATCCACATAGAAGTATTAAATGTATTCAGAATAAACTAAGTCTTTGATAATGATTTTAGTTATGTGTCGTCATGGATTATTATTTGTTTTATAACTATCAACGTCATGGCATTAGTTGATGATGAAAATATAAATATTTTCTATGAATAGTTAATCTAAAATTTTTAAAGAATTACTATTAAAATTGTAAACAAGGAAAAAGTTTTGATTAGAAAAATTTGCTATGAATATTTTTAACAAAAATTTCTTCGAATAAAAAATAATCTTAAAATCAAACATTTGTTAATAGCGAATATTTTTGATGAATTTTTTAATATTGAAAAAATGGCTATAAAAAATTTTAACCCTGAAAATTTTTAATAACTAAAAATTCTTTAAAAAATGTTTAGTATATGTATAAACATTTTATATGTTCATTTTTAAAATCAAAAAATTTTCTATGATTTTATTTAACATCGATAGCATTTGACCATGAAAAATTTTTATTAAAATTTGTCATTATTGAATTTTCTATGAAGTTTTTTACATATACATTTTTTCTATGAAAATGTCTAACATCGAAAAATTTTCTTTCAAATTTTATATATAATTTTTTTTTTAACATTTTTACTTCGAACATTTCTTTAAGAAAATTGTTAATATCATCAAATTTCTACGAATATTTGAATTAAATTTTGACATCGAAAAATTTTCTTTGAATTTATTTAATATCGATTACATTGAAGATTTTTCTATTAAAATTTATAACATCGAAAAATTATTTTTAATATTTTTATCATCGAAAAATTTTTCTGAAATGTTTAATATAGAAAATTTTTGGTCAAATTTTATACATTCCTTTAACATTTGAAAAAAAAATTTGTTTTTATTAAATTTTTTTCTAAAAAAATGTTTAATTTTTAAATTTTGACATCGAAAAATTGTCTTTGAATTTATTTAATATCGATTGCATTGAAGATTTTTCTATACAAATTTTTTTTAACGAAAAATGTTTGATAAACATTTTTTTTATCGAAAAATTTTCTTTAGAAAAATTTTTGTAACGAAACATTTTCTATCGAAAAATTTCTATAACGAAACATTTTCTATCGAAAAATTTCTATAACGAAAAATTTTCTATAGAAAAATGTTTATAATGAAAAATTTTCTATACAAAAATTTTTGTAACGAAAAATTTTCTATAGAAAAATTTTTATAACGAAACTTTTTTGACAAATAACAGATAAAATTGAAAAATATATGTGTTTACTTTTGATCAGTTGATATTCTGAGCTTTTACCTATGGTTTACAAACATAATTCGTAGTAATTGTGTTTGTAAATTAGGTGATAATGCGAGGTTTCTGTCTAAAAGTAGGTATAATCCTTCCGATGAGATGAAGAGTCGAGGAATTGGTTGTTCCACAAACATTTTTTGGCTTTTAGCTTTAAATAATCTGTTACATCAGTAACTTAATTTAACAGATTAAAACCAAATACGAATAATCTTGCTTTTTGAATAAGATTTACATCCCAACAATTTTGTTTATTTTTGATAAAAATTTTGAATATTGAAAAATTTTCTATGAAATTTTAACTTCTAAACATTTCATAGAAAAATTTTCTTTCAAATTTAAAATACTAAAAAAAAAATATTTAAATTTTTAACGTCGAAATTTTTTTTTTTTCGAAAAATTTTCTTTGAACATCTAACATTCTTTATGAAAGTTTTTAATATTGACAATTTCTCTTTAAATAATTTATTATCGAAGACATTTCTTTCAAATTTTGAACATTTTTTATTAAATTTTATGCATCAAAATTATAAAATCGATCATTTTAACAAATTTTCTAAGAATAATTTTATTATTGATAAACTAAACTTTAAGCATAGACACATTTTCTATGGATTTGTTAAGTATATATTTTAATGCAAATGTTTTAACATAAATTTTTTTTCAAAAACGGTATCTTTTCCAAAAAAGCGTTTTGAAAAAATAATGTATCTAAATGCAAAACTAAAAAATTGAAGGCAGAGTTGCCGTTTTTTATACTTTTAACTAAAATTGGTATTTTAGTCACCAACCGACTTTGTTAATACTCAAATCTGAACTGAATGATTTAAATACTCATTTTCACGAGTTTCATTAATGATCGTGATATTTACGAAAATTACAAAAAGTCTTCGGCTCCTGGTGGTGCGGACTGCCTATCCTTGGTTATAAAAAATGCTTGGAAGGAAGTCCCTCCAACTATTTTCTTAAGTTACAGCATATATTTACTTAGTTTCTAAGTGGTCACCACAACTAAGCTTTCAAATCCACGTTCTTTAAATTTGTCATTGATAAACTTCTTCTATATAAAATTTTTGTTACAAAGTTATTTTTTGTGTGTTTATAACACTTAAAATATTCCAATATATTTCTTTTTAAAATTGCTGTTTCGAATTTTTAATAACATATTAAAATATTTATTCAACAAATTAATAAATCCAAAATACCTTGACAGCATATGCATTACTTTATAAAACGTTTTTAAAAAATCAAATATAAATAATTCCAAAAGAAAATATTGAATAATTAAAGTTCTTTAAAGCACACAATTCCTACTAAAATTAAAAAAAAAATACCCCCCTTGAGTTATAATTTTAGGTGGAGTTGTGTGTTTTAAAACACAAAAAAAATATTTTAGAAAAAAATTTTAAAGCTTAACAATACGATAAAATTAACAATAAAATGGCTAAATCCCATAAAAATTATTATTTATTATAGTAATTATAAAAAACAAAATTAACAATTCTTTCCTTGAATTTATGAGAAATATATAGAAATAAACATGCAAAACATACAAAATTCTATATTGACATTTGATGACTTATGACAAACTTTAGGCAGATAAATACGTCATGCTTGAAATGTTCGAAAAGATTTCATTCCGCAGATAATCAATAAAATATTTCAAACACGTTCAATGTGATGATGACGATGACGGCGACGTCGAATGGCAACGGAGATATAATATGGAAAATATTTATTGAATACGAACGTTTTAAAGTAACGCTTGAGATGTACTTATCCAGGTAGAATATCAAAGGCTGAGAATATTTTGTGAAATAATTGTGGAGTATGAACAAGTTTCCTTTAGCTGGTGCTGGTGCAATGATTTATTTGCTATTCCTTGTTTTAGTTGAGTTGAGGTGTGTCTTCTAGGATAATTAAGATAAGACATATTAGTCATTAAATTAAGAAGAAAACCTGTCAATATTTTAATATTATTGTACTGAAATATCTTATCTTATTTTAATCTAGGAAAAAATATAATGCATGTACGCATGTGATAGTTTAACCCTGGAATTCTAAAGTCTAGTATAGCTCAACAAAAACTTTCAGCGTTTGTTTTATACAAAATTCTTTGTAGTAGTTTTGCTTTTGTAATAAAACGACTTTTGACAGTTTCTTACATAAAAAAGATTTTAAAAAGATCTGGGGCTAAATCGCCGCATTCGACATCGATTAAAATAATACAAAAAAATATTTTAGAAACATTTGTATAATCTTAATAATATATAACAATAAGCTTAACTAGATTGAAACTTATTTTTCAAAAGTTCCCTAATAGTAAAAAAAATTCATTTAAACTAAATGTTTTGACAAACAAACGGATAAGTTTGGATATCAAATTTAATAAACTATTTGCAAAAATTTTCCAAATCGCCGCACTCGACATCGATCGAAAACTCAAACTTTAAGGAAAAAATATTGAGTAACATACCTTAGGGATTTTCAAAATGATTTATTTTGCAAATAGTTAAGTAAAATTTGATATCTAAAAATATATATATTCGATCGCTGTAGAATGCGGAAATTTCGTATTAATGCCTTGTTTTGATGAATATCAAAAAAAGGCGTTAACGTTTTTATAAGAAAAATTTGCATACATATTTTCTTACGAAAATTTTGTAGGAAAAATTTATTAAAAAAAATTTTGTAAGAAAAATTCGTATAAGAATTTTATTGTCAAAAATTGTCATAAGAAAATTTTTAATACAAAATTTTCATAAAAAAATTTTTGATAAAAAAATTTTTCAAACAAAATTTTCGTAAGAAAATTTTTGATAAAAAAATTTTTCAAACAAAATTTTTGTAAGAAAATTTTTCTTAGAAATTTTTCGCAAGAAAATTTTTATACAAAATTTTCATAAGAAAAGTTTTTTATACAAAATTTTCATAACAAATTTTGCATACAAAATTTTCATAACAAAATTTTTCATACAAAATTTTCGTTAGAATTTTTTTCATAAAGTTTGAAATGAAAATACTTTTCTTAAAAAATTTTAAGATATAAAATTTGTTTGTGTGTTTGTTCGTTTTTTGTGTTTCTTAAGCATAGCGGCCCCAACCGACTCTGTTAACATCCAAACTACAACTGAATGATTTTAATACTCATTTTCACGAGTTTCAATAATGATCGTGGTATTTATGAAAATTACAAACATTCTTCGGCTTCTGGTGGTATGGGTTGCCTACCCCTGGTCATCAGCCTATACCACATTACCAGCACCTGCTTTATTTAAGCATTTTATTTGAAATTTTTTATGTTGATAAAATTTTCATTTAAAAATTTCCTATGAACTAATTTTTATACCGGAAGATATTCTATGAAATCATTTTTATATTCAAACAATTTCTTAAACTCTCCAAAAAAGTTTCTTCATTTATATTTATTAACTCAATATTTATTTTTAGTTTAACCTCTTCAACTACAACTTTTTAACCCTAGACACGTGTAAATGATCACACAAAAATTATCAAGCAATTACACTCAAAATTAACCACCAAAAAATCTAAGCAACCTAAAAAACACATCAAAAAAGTTATAAGAAAACAATAATTTAAATGAACCCACAAAATGACCTGTAATTTAAATAGACAACCAGAAACGATACACCAACACGCTCAACACTTTGGGCTAAGATAGACAAAATCTAAACAGGTCAATGACTTAACCTGTTGAAGAAGAAACAGCCACTTTTGAAAAAGTGTTAAAACAAAAACAATAAATTATTTTTTTTTTTGTTCAGCTTCTGGTATAAATTACCCGCTTCCTACTAAGGAAATGAGAGATGATGATTATGGCGGTGGTGTTGGTGGTTACCAAGCTTTAAAGTCAAAATTTTATAGTCAAAAACCATTAAATTTATCTAAGTCATATGTTATGTTTCTTTTAATATTAACTTTTTATTTCATGCGAAAGTTATTAAATAATGATTTTCTTGTGAAATTCATAAAAATAAAATTCCCGCTTGCGAAAAAAAAACTCTTTCAACTGAGGCCAATTTTAAAGGAAATTTGCTAATAATGCTGGCTCATAACAAGCTGTCTTTACTATAAAAAAAGTATATTAAGGCAAAATTGCGTAGATTGGCTAAGACTGGAATCAAAAAACAAAAAGTATTAAAGTGATTCGGAAAATAATTGCTGTGAAATGGTCAGATCGTCCTACGCATTATTATTTCACTTTAGTGTGAGGTTGTGTGTTATTTTAATAATTTTTTTATTTTATTTAACAATTTGCTTAATAATGCAAAGGCGGCTTGTGTAAAAACCTAAACAAACACACTTTTGCAGACAGACACTGACTGTTGGAGTTTGATGGTTTTTAATACCCCATTGATGTTGGTATTTTTTTTTTCAAAAACGGACCTGTAGGAAATTTAAGAAAATGGGAACCCCTTTTCGAAGAACATTTTTAAGATGTCAATGGTCTTTTTTCTATTTTGCCAAGTCTTTTATACAAGAGTATCCCAAAAATATTATTTTTTTGAAACGCATAGTTTTTCTTATTTTTTTTCAAGTGATATCAAAAACACTATAAAATAATATATTCACAATTTAAGTGAGAACTTTTTTATCTATTGGGTAGAAACAAAATTTTTCGAACAAAAAATACGAATTTTGAACCTCGACATCGCCGATTTTGATGAAACTTTTTATATACCTTCTCCCAGATACTACAATTTTTAGAGTTTTTCAAAATTTTCTTTGAATTTAGATTTTATGGCGGTTTAAAGTTCGTTTTCCCAAGATTTTTTCAAAACATACCCATTTTGTATGATTATAACTTTAGATACGGTTATCGGATTTTTATGAATTTAGGCATATAAAATGGGGATGTTTAGAAAGAAAGCGAAATTAAAAAATTTGAAAAACTCAAAAAATTGTATGAGCTAGGGGAATGTATATACAAAATTTCATTCAAATTGGAGATAATGTGGTTTAGTAGTTGTTCATTTTTGATTTAACTCTATTATAAACGCCGACCGCAAAAATTTCCTACCGGCTACTTTTTTCTAAATCAACTCTATTTGCTTAAGATTTTTAGCTCTTATATAAACAAATCCGAATATTTTTGTTTAATGTTTATTTACCTTTACTTACTTCAAAGCACAAATAAGCCAACAAGAGTAAAGGTAATATTAAGTTGGCTTAAAGTATTGGTTAGATTAAAACACACACTTGGCCATATCAAAGATACCTAAATACTTATTTGTATAAGTAGTAACAAATATCGGTATGACGGGATGTTTGAAACATATGTAGAAGTGTGGAAACATTTAAAGACTAGACCACAAGCTATAAACTTGACGGTCATTTACTTAAATAAAGTTATAAGTCGAAATGTAAAGTTGCGGGAAATTTTTTTTAGAATTATAATTCTTGATCACTTCTGTTTAAAGTTGTCAAGAAATATTTTTTTACCTGGGTCCAAATCGCCTCATTCGATATCGATCGAAAACTCAGACCTTTAAGCAATTTTTGTTTAACATAACTTAGAGATTTTCATTATTTATTATTTATTTTGCAAAAAGTTGAATAAAATTTGATATCTTAATCCGTTTTTTTTGTCAAAACATTTAGTTTAAATGAAACTTTAAATGGAACTTTTGACAAATAAGTTACAATGTAGTAAATCTTAAAAGCAGGGGTCATCACAAAGAGAACAGAACAAAAAAAAAAATCGTCGGCAGAGTTGCTGTTTTTTATTCTTTTAACTAAAATAGGTACTTTTTTATTATAAATTTTTGTACAGAAAATTTTTTTATTATAAATTTTTGTACAGAAAATTTTTTTATCAAAAATTTTTCTATAGAAAATTTTTTTATCAAACATTTTTATCAAAAAACTATTTATTTAAATAATAAATAATTGTAATAAATTGGGATCATAGTGCAATACACTACAGTAAAAATTTTTAATTAAATGTTTGATGCCCCAAAATTTTGATAAACCTTTTAAAAATTTGTTGACCAAAATTTTTTCGGTAGAAAATTTTTTTTATCAGAAATTTTTTATAGAACATTTTTCAATCAAAAATTTTTCTATACAAAATTTTTTTATCGAAAAATTTTCTTTAGAAAATTTTTTTTATCAAAAATGTTTCTTTAGAAATTTTTTACCAAAATTTTTTCTTTTGAAATTGACAATTTGTTTATCAAAAATTTTTCTACAAAATTTTTTTATAGAAAATTTCTTTTTTTCAAAAATTTTTCCAAAGAAAATTTATAAATCAAAAATTTTTCAATAGACAATTTTTTTATTAAAAATGTTTTTTATCAAAAATTTGTCTATAAAAAATTTTTAATTAAAATTTTTCTATAAAAAAATTTTTAAACAAAATATTTTCTATAGAAAATTTTTTTATCAAAAATTTTGCTATAGAAAATTTATAATCTAAAATTTTTTTTTCAAAAATTTTCTATGGAAAATTTTTTATCAAAAATTTTTTTTATTGAAAATTTATTACCAAAAATCTATCTGTAGAAAATTTTTTTATTAAAAAATTTTTCTATGAAAAATTTTTATGAAAAATTTTTATGAAAAATTTTTCTATGAACATTTTTTTATGAAAAATTTTTCTATGAACATTTTTTTATTAAAAATTTTTCTATAGAAAATTTTTTCGATCCAAAAATATCTAAAAAAATATAAAAATCTTAGATTGTTTAATATTGGAATTTATTTCTATTTTGAAAAATATTCCCAATATTTACAAAAATATTCCCAATGTTTACTAAAATAATAGTGTCGTGGCAACAATGTTCGAGATTTTATATCTTTGTTCTCTCGAACCATGTATTTTGTTGCTATAAATTTGATTTTGATTTGTTTCTTGCCTATTTTGTTTTTGTTTTTGTCTTTTTTTTAACAAAGCGGCCACAACCATCTCTGTTAACATCCAAACCTCCGACCTCTGCTTATAAGCAGGAGTAGGCAGACAAAGAGAACAGAACAAAAAAATCGTCGGCAGAGTTGCCGTTTTTTTTTAATTTTAACTAAAATAGGTATTTTTTCAATGCGTAGGTAGTTCTGATGTTTTAAAAAGAAAAAGTTGTCTACTCCATTTTCTTAAAATATAATTTTAATAATTTTTTTTTATAAAAAATTTTTCTATAGAAAATTTTTTTTATCGAAAATTTTTCTATAAAAAATTTTTTTTATAAAAAATTTTTCTATAAAAATTGTTTTTATTAATTTTTTTTTTTAACATGGCGGCACTTACCGACTTTGCTAACATCCAAATTCCAACTGAATGTTTTAAATACTTACTTTGAGGAGTAATGTTAATGTTCGTGATTGCAAAAAGTCTTCGGCTTCTAGTGGTATGGGCTGCCGCACAGGCAGCCCATATATAAACTTATAAGTTAGTTATATATTTTTCCGATTATCCTAAAAGTATGCTGTACAAATGTTTCTGAAATATCTTACATTTCAATCATTTCGTTCCTGGACTATATCGTGAGGATATAGGGATTTTGTGGAGATGTTTCGCCCTCTTTTATACTCGATCGAAAGGCTCTAAAATACAGCGCCGTCTCTTACATAAAAGTTGTATTTTATTTTCGATCTGATATAGGTGTGTAAGTACCAAGGCGATCAGTTGGAGTGATGTATATCTTACACCGCCTTGAATGCTTCTTAGAAAATATGTTTAGTCTAAAGGACATTGGACTGCTCAGAATTTATGAGTTTTTGATTCCTGAATATGAGTACAACCTATAATTGCAGACGAAGCAACGTAGTTAGTCATACATTTGTATAATAACATTAAACATTCGCATTTGATCAAACCTATCTTTCTTCGTGACTTAAGCCACTCTTGCAATAAGCGATGTGTTCAATAATACTTATTACCTACTTGCATAAGTAGAGAGCACTCTCTAAGACACATTCATAAAAATGTAAAACAAATCAAGATAGATTTGACGTAGACAATCAACGCCTTTCAACTCAAAAAAAAAACCTTAAGTACTAAAAAAGAATAACTAGAAAAGGTACGACCACAAAAAAGCAGTACCAAACGCGCGTGTTATAATTACACACTGCACTCAACAAGTAGACAGACAGACACATCGACAGACGTAAACATCAGAGGAAAAGTGCAAAAAGGTAAGAAAAAAAAATAGCAAAAGTCTCGTCAAGAGTCTCTTAAGTTTGTTTAACAAGACAACAGGGTGTGTAAATAAACATTTTAAGAAAGCCCATAAAAAATAATTAAATAAGTGATAAAAGATTTAAATATATGAAATGTAAATGTCCACAAGATTTCATTCATCATTCATTGAGTTAAAGACTTTCATTGCAGCAGATCTTTGCTGTAAACCCAGATGCTAAATAGTTATTTAATCAAAGGTTTTTACATTTGTTTTGAGATTTTAAAGTTTTATTATTTTTATTATAAAATAAACTCTGTTTATGGTATAAACAACATAACATATATCTATAAATGAAACTTAAGTGTTGTCTTAACTTGTGCAAGAATAACACAAGGTGACTCACTGCCGTTTATGGTAAATCCATCAGCATCAACATTATTATCATTTTCATTAAGTCTTATTATTTTAATCATTAATATACTTATTTCTTGTATTTTATTATTTTTTTTTTTTTTTTGCTTAATGAAAAATGTCTGAAAGCTTAAAACTAATGTAGGCGTCTTGTGATTGTGTGTAGTTTGATTGAATTTTTTTGTTTAATACTTTATTAAGAAACTTGATTTGACAGTTTTAAGATAGAACTACATGGATTTTTCAAGAGTAAAGTTTTTAGCCTACAGTTGGAGTTGGTAAAAAATTCAATATTCTTATACGTCAATGTTAGAACGAGCACAAAATTAATTACATTCTGTAAATGTTAGATTGATTAGTAAGTACCAAAGCTGCTGTTATGAATCCTTATATGTTTTTTACAAATATATAAAATTTATTAAAAAAATGCACGTTTTTTTAGAAAACCTCTCGATACAAAATTTTTTTATAAAAATTAAATTTTTTTCTAGAAAAATTTTCGAACAAAAATTTTTTTTTATTTTTCATTATACGCAATTTTGTTTATATTCTATATATTTCGATAAGCTTCTTTTTTAATAAAAATCTTTTTAAATTTCGGTGGCTTATGACTCAAAAACAAAATTTCGAAAAATTAGTTAAAAATTTCGAAAAATTTGCTAATTTTTCAAATTTTGTTTTTGAGTCATAAGCTACCATTTCGTAGACCGGGTCACATATATTTCTCTTAGAAAACTATATGGAGGATGATTCTCTTAGCTTTATTTTTGATATTTGCAGTGACCATATAATTCGTATATATTTTGTCTCAAAAATTACAACCATTTAAACGCGTTGAAGAAAGGAGTTTTGGTTTTATCAAAAAAAAAAAAATTTTATTACAATAATAAAAAAATTTTCTTTCAAAAACTTTTTAGTAAAATGTTTATACCCACCGTCAAAAAGAATGGCTCAAAAATCAAAAGCGATATATGTATATTCTGAATCCTTATGAAATTCTAAGACGATTGAGAGATGTCCGTCTGTCTGTCCGTCTTTCTGCCTGTCTGTTGGAATCACTGAAACTCAGTAAAAACACTCTTCATTTCTGAGAAAATTTTGGTATTGAAATTGCGAAAAAATCGGTAAACATTTGACCATAGCTCCCGTATAACCTCGGCAAGGCTAATCGCTTATTATAGAAGCTTTACATAAGCATTAGGCAGCATATAAAATTTCATCAAAATCGGTGGACATTTAACCATAGCTCCCATACAAAAACTTATGAAAACAGCCTAAATTTCACATAAAATACACTTAAGTGCCAACAAATGTAAAACTTTAACACAACTAAATTTAGCACAAGGGAGACTTATGTTAATGCCAGCCAGTGTGTCAGACTTTGTCGCAATCGGTCACCCGATTGCGATTCACTACTAAGGTCAAATATGTACCAACAATTAAACAAGTTTTCCTTAAGTCTTATTTACATACATACATACATATACTATGTGCTATTCTTTCAAAATTTCGAGATTTATATCATTTCCGGCTAAGGGCCTGATATGGGAGCTAGGGTCAATTGTGGACCCTATGCTAATAGAATACAATTTTAGAGAGTTAGACACATACATTTAAAAGTAAAAAGAATAAATGACAGCGGCGATCTCTAATTTTTCGATCATTTGTAGTCTAAGGTTAACAATAATTTACAAGATAATTTGTTAAAACTATCAGCAAAATATTTTTAGATAGTTTCCAGCATTTAGGGTATATTTCATATAAACATTTTCTTAAAAATCTAAGATCATATTAAAATATGCTTGAAAAAAAATTACTTGTATTGGAAAAATTAGCAATATTTAGTAGACTTTCAAAACGTTTTTTGTTTTTAAATATGAGCAATATTAAAAAAAGCACAAGAGTAGAATCTATTTTTTAGAAAACTTAATCCTCTTAAATCCTATTTCGTCATCTTAAAGACCAAATAACCTATTTTGTACCTAGAGGACCGTTACGCACTTTAAAAAAGATGAAATTAAATCATAAAAAATCGCGATAAAAGTTAAATTTTGTTGCATAGTGTAATTTAAACAGTCATTTAGTACTTTCATTTGCTTAAACTAGTTAAAG
Source organism: Stomorhina lunata (assembly GCA_933228675.1). NCBI lineage: Eukaryota > Metazoa > Arthropoda > Insecta > Diptera > Rhiniidae > Stomorhina > Stomorhina lunata. Next base: position 96,753,278 of record OW121743.1, on the reverse strand, counting down.
AAACTATAACTGTTATTATTTAATTTATATAATATTTATATGTACAAAAAAATTTCATTTATTCATACTAATTAGTACTGCAGATAGTTTATTTGGTTTCAGATTTTTAAATTCCAAATAACCTAAGTGACATAACATAAGCTGTGTTTAGAAAAACAAAATTTATTCAACCGATATATATATATAATTTTAATCTAAATACATATTTTTTGTTTAAATATTGCAAATAGGTCCAATTTTATAACGTTTTTTCCCTCTCCTGTAAACTTTTGAAAACTGTAGATAGGTTATTTTGTCTTTTAGGTGACGATTTGTATTTAATTTACTATAAAAGCTGCAGAGCTTTCATGTAGAACGTCCTTTAAATTGACACTTGATACTGTAATATGTATGTATATTAGGGTTTGTCGTTTTTTGGCTTTTGTCTCTGATCGACTTCTAATAGTGAAATTATGTGGCCAAATTATGTCAATCGGAAGTGCGCAAAATATTATTGATTTATTTTTAGGATACGAGCCTGCGCAACGGGCTCAAAGTTTTTGAGCCCATTTGTATGGGGAAAACTGAGAGTATGTGCAATTTTTGCTACTTTTCGTCTATTGCTCCCATGTCTTTAAAGAGTTAAAATATTTTTTATAATAAAAAAATTAATCTTGGTTGTTTTTAATCAAAATTTGCTGAAAAAAGTGCCAAAAGAAAACTTGGGTCATTTTTGACCCCATGTCTAAAAAGGGTAAAAATATATATTTTTTTTTAATAAAAAGAACTTTATCTTAGTAAAAAATAATTACTTTTAAGTATATTTATGAAAATTCAGTAATAAATTAATAATATTACGTATTTAACAAATACAAAATAATACAAAAATCAAATTTTGTATCTTTGACTCCGGAAAAAAAGGGTTAAGTTTACCCAATTTTAAAAACAAAGAACCTGCTTATATTTTCCATTGGATGGATGATTTTATTCCCTGTAAATATTATTAAAATTGAACATAAATAAGATTTATGAAGCATTTACTCAAATTATGAGCAAAAAATTACTTTTTTGCGAAATTCATCGAATTCAAACACAAGGTACGGGAATATGGTTCGAGATATCGACCTCAATTTTTTTTGATATCCTTAGGCGTATTGTCAAGGACACAAATTTTCGGGGGAAAATCGCAATAACTTCTAAACTGTTCTATGGATTTCTAATATTGATAACTTTAGTTAAAGCTGCATTAGTTCACTTTTAGATTCCATTATATTTTCTCTTAAAACTAAATTGTAAATGGACAAGAAGTAGCAAAAGCTGCAAATACTCTTAGTTTTCCCCATACAAATGGGCTCAAAAACTTTGGGCCCGTTGTGCGGGCTCGTATCCTAGAAATACATCAATAATATTTTGCACACTTCCGATTGACATAATTTGGCCACATAATTTCACTATTAGAAGTCGGTCAGAGACAAAAGCCAAAAAACGACCCACCCTAATGTGTATATTTTTTCATATATCAGCAACAAGCGATAAAGTATCTACTAAACCATCAAGTAATCCTCCAAAAGGTGTAGGTGTTTTAAAGAATCTTGACATTAATACCACTCAAAAGCACAATAAAATAAATCATAAATAAACTTTTTAACTAAACAGTAAAATTTAATCCTCATAAAATATAATAAAAATTCTAAAATATTTGACGTAAAATTACTTTTTGTTAAAGTTTATGAGTCTTTTTAACTTACCACCAATTTTAGTTTTTTTTTTTGTTAATTTTGCATTTAAACTGAGTAGTCGTTGTTGCTCCAGCTGCGGCACTCTTAAGCTAAAAAAATAAATCCACTGATAGAGATAACTTTGCTTTTGTTTGGTTTTTTGTTTATTTGTTGTTTATTATTTTATGTTGTTGTATTATTTCTCTTTTTTTTTTTTAAGTCTCCAAAATTATATACTTTCCCAAAAAAGCGAATTTTTTGCGCTTTCTTATAGTTTAAACTTCAAGTCTCAAGACTATAACAAAATAGAGGAAAGAAAAAAGAAATGAAAAGAATGGTAGTAAATAAACATCAACAAACACAAAAAGAAAAAAATTATAAACTTTTATTTTTGGCCAAAAGGCTTAAGAAACATGTTGCTGGAAGTTTATTTTTAAATTGTTGCAATGAAAGGTTTACAAAGAGATTTTATTCATTTGGTCGGTTTGAGTTTGTTTTAAATTATATAGTATATTTTATATAAATTATTATTATAGTATTTTGTTGTTTTTGTTTTTTTTTATAATTTTTAAGGTCTGGTTTGAAAACAACTACAACTTTCTGATACATGTCCATTCATGTTTTCGATGTTTTAGTTATTTTTATTTTAGCTGTAGTTGTTGTAGTTTTAAGCAGTTACAAGTGGCTTCAACTAACTACATACATACATATGTACTTGCTTAAATAAGTATAAACATTATAAATTACTTTTTTGTTTGCTTTTTTTACACAAAAAAATATATATTGCACATACAATTAACACAGTTTAAGAAAATATAAAAAAAACTACTCAAGAAATAAAAGTAAAAAATAAAATAAATAAATTATAAAATACTCGCAAAATAAACAGCTAAGAAACTTTAAAGGAAAACATGCAACCTAGATTACCTTGAGAGATGATTTTTATTTTTTCAGTTTTATTTTTCATCTTTTATTGTATTATTTTTATTATTTTTTTTTTTTTCATTTCAGTTGCAATGAATAAAACATTTTAAATTGTTGGAGTAAAGTCAACTTTTTTTGGAAATTGCCATAAAATAAATTATTTTATTTATCTTTTGTGTGAAACTTAAAAGTTTCCTGGTTAATTGGTTTTTGATAACCGAGACACACTTTATTATTAAAATCTATGAATTTTTTAAAAGTATTCGGAATAATATTTAAAGTAGTTTTTTGTACATAAAATATTTATAACACAGCCCAACACGAAAAATGCTGCCTTAAAATTTTTAGTCAATTTGTATACATTTTATTTCTTTAATATATTATTTAAATTTCATAGTTACACAGTTTTGAGAAACATAACAGAATCTTATATTCTTAAACGAGCAATAATTGTATGTATATATATATATCTCTATAAATGTATATATATATATATATATATATATATATATATATATATATATATATATATATATATAGAATGGCTATCTAGAAAACGGCTCTAACGATTTTGATAAAATGTTGACAGTGGGTACCTCTTTTGATGTATAGGTCGAAGAAGAAGGGACTTTTGGAACATTTGCCTCTAAGATGGTAAAAACGGGTAAAAAGGGGAAAAAATCGAAAACGTTTTATCTCCTAAAGTAATAGGTATAGAAACAAAATTAAAATTACGTTTTAAACAGCTATGAAAATAAGCGAACAGGTGTTTGGTACTTTTTTGAAACTATGTCCGATACGGGGTAAAAAAGGGTGGAAATAGTTTTTTTGGTACTTTTTTAACCCACTCTTATTTTTAAACCAAAGAATGTAGAAAGGAACTTTGTACTGCAGTCAATAGATGTGAAAGAAATATTGAACACGTACTTGGTACTTTTTTGATTTTGTGGCCAAAATGTGTAAAAAAGGGATAAACTGATAACTTAACATCTACAAAAGTAACATGAATAGGAAAATTATGTTAACTGCTTTCTAATAAAATGTACGGAATTCAATTGGTACCAAAGAAGTACCAATTATGCATATGGAACTTTTTGAAATTAGGGGATAAAAAGGGAAAAAAATTAGTAATGTTATAACTTTAAAACAAATTAATGTTTGTCTGTATGTATGTTCTTTATAGAATAGTAAACTGTGAATTTGATCATGTTATGCTCTTTAGCAAAGATGTTGCGGATAAGCCGGCGGAGGTTTTTAAGTTCCGACAGGTGGCGCCACTGAAAATTACTAAAAATTAATTAAATCGTAAACTGTACATTTGATCATACTATGATCTTTTGCAAAGTTGTAGCGCATGAGCCGGCGAATGCTTTTTAATTGATGTGAATAATTTCCGACAGGTGGAAATTATTTAAAGTCAATTTAATCGTACATATAATCATGCTATAATCTTTAGCAATGTTGTTGCACATGAGCCGACGAAGGTTTCTTAGTTGCTATGAAAAAATTTCGACAGGTGACGCCACTGAAATTTACTTAAAGTCAATTTAATCGTAAACTGTACATTTAATCATGCTATAATTTTTAGCAAAGTTATTGCGGATAACCCGACGAAGGTTTATTAATTGGAATGACCAAAGACCGACAGGTGGCGCCACTGAAAATTACTCAAAATGAATTAAATCGCAAACTGTGCATTTGATCAGACTATAAGTGCATTAAATCATAAACAGTGCATTTGATCATGTTATGATCATAAGCAAAGTTGTTACGCATAAGCAGATGAAGGTTTCTTAGTGGTATGAACGACTTCAGGCGGCGCCACTGAAAACTACTCAAAATGAATTAAATCGTAAACTGTGCATTTGATCAGACTATAATCTTTAGCAAAGTTGTTGCGCATGAGTCGACGGAGGTTTCTGTTGGTATGACCAATTTTCAAAATTATTTAAAATGAGTTAAACTGTAACTGTATAAAATAAAATATATAAAAACTTTAAAATTTGCCTCAAAATGCTTATCATAAAGTTACACGATTTTGAGTTTAACAGTTTAACCTACTTAGCGAAAAGAAAGAATTTACATTGATGCTGCTCTAACATAATATTTAATACACCCAGTAGTTTTGGAGATATAGCCGAATATATGATGAAGAAATATAATTCAAAAGAACTTTTTTGTTTTTCAAAAATTCATAAAAAATAGAGTTAAAAATAAAAATTCCAATATATTTTTTTTTTAACCATAAATGCAGATATGTCCTGAAATGCAACAGTTCGTGGTTTTTGTTTGTTGTTTTACATTTACATTTAAAAACAATCAATTTTTTCCATCCAAAGTTGTGCGATATTTCCGAACTTACTTCATGGAATTAATTTTAATTTTAATGCAGCACAAAGATAACGTCGTAACCGAATTTTTGTTTCTTATCTTTACTGAATAGAATCAACTGTTTATTAGTTGCATTACTAAAAATTGCGTAACTAAGTAGTTTTCTTAAAAAATTAATATCTGGAAAATTAGAACTGATGCAAAAAAGCGAATTAGAGAATACTAGATCTATAAAAACTGACTTAGAAAAATATATAAACCATTGAAATTGGTTTAAAGTTTTTAATACTTTGCAAATGAGGTAGTTTACCATATTTTAGAAACATTAAAATCAAACGCAAGTTTATATTTTAAATCTCATTTAAAATGTGTATACCTGGTTGACCGTGCCTTGCTCGGAGTTTTATGATTAGCATTTCAAAGAAAATTTTAAACTTGTCATATATTTTATTTTATAATGTATGTACTTGCAATATACTTTTTGTTTCCAAATTCATTTGATTAAAAGTAAAAAAAGTACCAAAAATATTTTTCACACATTATTGGTTTTGCTTCCAAAAAGTTCCTCTTATTTTTTAAGCTGATCAAAACGCAATTTTAATTTTGTTTCCATACTCGTTACTGTAAAAGTTATAATATTACAAATTTTCCCCCTTTTATATCCTAATATTAAAAAATCTCCATATGCATATTTGGTACTTATTTGGTACCAATTGAATTCCGAACATTTTATTAAAACTTAGTTAACATTTTGGTTCTATTCATATTACTTTTTGAGATGTTAATGTTATCCATTTTGCCCCCCGAAATCAAAAAAGTACCAAATACGTGTTCAATATTTTTTTACATCTATTGATTGCAGTACAACGTTTATGTTCACCCTTTTTTACCCCATAGCTGGCATAGTTTCAAAAAAGTGCCAAACACCTATCCGCTTATTTTAGCAGCTGTTCAAAACGTTATTTTAATTTTATTTCTATGCCTATTACTTTAGGAGATAAACCGTTTTCGATTTTTCCCCTTTTTTTTACCCGTTTTTACCCTCTTAAAGGCAAAATTTCCAAAAGTCCCTTTATACTCGACCTGCACATTAAAAAAGGTACCCACCGTCCAAATTTCGCAAAATCGTTAGAGCCGTTTTCGAGATAGCCAAAATATGTCTCTTCAAAGAACAGTGAATATTAATATTTAATCCATTAATGAAATTTCAAATGGTATAGCAGGTTAGTCATCCGCCTAGCATACAAGAGGTTCCAAGTTCAAACCCCGGCGTTAAAACGTAGGTCCCTTTTAATAAGTTTAAAAATAGAATCGGATGCAGCTCATTGTCTGAGAGAAGTAACCCTTGTTCAAATTAGAATGTTGTCGGGAAATTATATATAATCCATTTTTATTCGTTCTTTGGATTTTTACCATTAATTTATGTTTATAACCGAAATTAGAAGATGATAATAGTATCGACCACATAACAATACCAATGCCCGAAAAAATATGAAATAAAACTTTTAATTGGAACACCCAATATATCCCGATATTTATAAAATTTCTATTCTATTTTAAATAAAAATCAGTTAGGTTAGGTTAGGCAAGTGGCTGGCGACGCAGTTCTCATCACTTATGTCATAGGAAATAGTCCCTTTTTGTTAAATGCAAGGGATGAAGAAGAAGAAACTTTTGACTATCAAAGCAACAAAACTCAATAATAAATAGCCACATACTAATAAAAATAAGTCTATTTTACACAAATTAATATTTTAGAACTGAGATGAGCCCTAATAACAGCAAGGGCTAGATAGAGGTGGTAAGTGACCCTTTCTTAATGCATTTCCTATGAAGATTGATAGAATTTTGATATTATATATTCAATAAAATTTTTTTAAATGTGACTTAATTCTGACCTCTTAATATAATAATATTAACACATTTATATTAAAAATTAATAGAAACATATGTATATACTATTATAAAAAGCTCTAAAAGGTAATTTTGGTTGCGTGAATTTTTCTTGCAGTTTTTTTTTTAATTTATTTTTTTTTTTTTTTAATTTTCATATTGCTAATTTAAACCACTAATTACTAATATATAAATTATTGAATAATCTTGTTGGTTTTTATTTAATATATTTTTTATTTAATAACTTTTTTCACAAATTGAATTTCTTATGTGGGTTTTTTCTTTAAATAATGATGATGGAATTATTTCATTATGTCTTGTTTCTTTATTGTAAACAAAATTTGCGTTGGCTTTATGACCTTCATTGCTTTGAAACACTTAACCAGTTAAAGGTGTTTGTTGGTTAATTTATATATTTTTTTTCTCAGGTTAAGGTAAATCCTATAAATTATTGAACTTTAGTTTTAAATTAAAGAAAATTTAATGAAGTTTTTTAACTTTAAAATTTTCAAGATTCTTTAAAATATTTGCCAATTAAAAGCTTTTTTCACAAATAATTTTTTTTAAACTTTTTTAATTCTTTTATTTTTTTTTACTTAATTTTCAAATATTTTTAAAAGATTTGAACATTTACGATTTTTTTTTATTTTATGTTAATTTGTTTGTATATTTTTCGTTAACGTCATATTTAGCGTTTTTGTGTGAGTGTGTTTCTTTTTTTTATTAGTAAATAATGATCATTATTAGTCAACTACATAGAAAAACATTTAAAAGCTTAGCAGCATTAGATCAGCTTTTTGCGAAATATTTTTTTTTTATTTTAGGTTTTGTTAAACTAGTTTTCAGGTAAAATATTTTTGTAATTATATAAATATTTTAAAAATTTGTATAATTTATTTATTTTCTTTGAAAGATTTGTTTATTTTCACATAATAATTTTCACTCAAACACTTTTCTATTAAGTTATATTCGCTTTTGAATTCATAGGCTTAATATTTATTTAAGTTAATCGCGCATTTGATTTGATTCCATTAAGTTATTATTTTTACCTTTCCGTAACGTTAACCCGTTCGATTCAGTTACCACCTCACGACTGACAACAAAAAGTTTTGCTGGTTTTAGCCATTCCATTCATTTGCAATCTGTTGCTTTTGCTTCAGCTGAGCTGAGCTTGTGTTTGGCATAACTCTCTGTTGTGTGTCTGTGTGTTGATCCGTCTCCTACCTGTAAAATGTGCATTAAGATTGAATAAATTTGCCTTAACTTACCACACAGTTAACAAACATTAAACTATAAAGCTTAAGTTTATCTGGCTAAAACCTAATAATGATCTACACTCAAATCTGACTGACAGACGGATCGCTCGCTCGCTCACTTCAAGTGGAGACTTTTTAGCCTAATGTTTTTGTTAAAACTCACCTCATTTTGAACTCTAACGTTGAGTAAACTAAAATTTCAGCTAACGCTTTTACCCATTAACCATTTAATACTAAAGGTGAGTTTCTATTTCTATTTGCTTTATGGTTATTTCAAGGTAAATTGCTAAATCGTTAGATACTTACTTAGTTACTCATTATTGTCTATGTTTGGGTAAATGTTTTAATGTGTTAGGGAATTTTGTTTTGTTACTCTCACAATTCCTATATGATTTTTATAGTTTTGTTTTCTCAGTTCTTTATAGCTTTATAGCCAGATCTAATGCTATTGTTGGCTTGTAATGTTTTGTTGTTAAGAAAAATGAATAAATAAAAAATGTAAGTATTGTATATTTTCGGCTTCGCTGATTTTTGGGTGCTGTTAGAATTTATTTGTTTTGATGTTTTGTTTTAAAATTTTTTTGTATAGGTTTTTTCTTACGCTAGACTGTAGAGGGATTAGTAAAAGGTTAACCCATTAGGTGGAGTAACTGGGTTTGAAATGGAAGAAAATTCAAGGCTAAAGTAAATGACTGATAATGTCCATAGTACAATGAGTTAAATTATATATTAAAATATTGCATAAAAATGTATATTGATTTAATTTCCGAAAGAAAAATTTATTAAAACATAAAAAAAAACTATTAAAACAAATTATTAAAAAAAAATAAAATAACATAAATTTCTTTCATAAAAATTGTTAATTATAAAAATGTGTATAGAAATTTTACATAAGCACAAAAATTTCCAAAGAAAATTCTCGATATAAAAATTTCTATAGAAAAGATTTCTCTAAATAATTTGCAATACAAAATTTTGTTTAAAAAACTCTTCTGTATAAAAGTTCTATGAAAAACTTTCCTTTATAAAACTTCAATATAACATTTTATATATTTAGTATAAAATTTCTACAGAAAATTAAAAAAAAAACTTTCTAAATAAAATTTTTATTAAAAATTTTTATAGAAAATTTGTCCATATAACATTTTTATGGAAAAATTTTTCATATAAAATTTCTTTAGAAAATTGCTGTACAAAGCTTTATAGAAAATTTTTCAACACAAAATTTCTATAGAAAAATTTTTCCATATTAAATTTTTGCAGAAAATTTTTCCATATAATATTTCTATGAAAAATTTTTTCATATTAAATGTATATACAAAGTTTCTCCATATAATTTTTCTAAAGAAAATGTTTCTATATAAAATTTCAATAGAAAATGTCTATACATACTCTATATAACTTCTATAAAAAACATGTTTCAATATAAAGTTTATATGGAAATAAAAAAATCCATATAAAATTTGTTCAAAAATTTTTTTGTTTAAAATTTTACCATCTAAAATTTTTACAGAAAATGTTTGTATAGAAAATTTTACCATATAAAATTTCTATAGAAAATGTTTACATATAAAATTTCTATACAAAATTTTTACACATAAAATTTCTATAGAAAATTTTTACACATAAAATTTCTATAGAAAATATTTACATATAAAATTTCTATACAAAATTTTTCCATATTAAATTTTTATAGAAAAATTTTCCATATTATATTTTTTTTAAGGGTTTTCCATATTTAATTTCTGTAGAAAATATTTTCATATCAAATTTCTATGTAAAGTTTTTCCATAAAAAATTTCTATAGAAAACTTTTCCATATAATATTACTATGAAAAATTTTTTCATATTAAATTTCTATACAAAATTTTTCCATTAAAATTTCTATAAAAAACTTTTCAATAAAAAATTTCAATAGAAAATTAAAAAAAAAAAGTTTCTATATAAAATTTGCTTGAAAAATTTTTTCATTTTAATATCTATACAAAATTTAACCATAAAACCTCTCTATAGAAAATTTTACCATAGATAATTTTACCATATTTATAGAAATATTTACATATAAAATTTCTATAAAAAATTTAGACACACACAATTTTTATACTAAAGTTTTTCATATAAAATTTCTAAAGAAAATGTTTCCATATTAAATTTTTATAGAAAAATTTTTCATATTTAATTTCCGTAGGAAACATTTCCATGTTAAATTTCTATACAAAATTTTTCCATTAAAAATTTTTCCATATACAAAATTTTATACAAAATTTTTCCAGAACGAATCTTTATAAAAAATTTCTAGAGAAAATTTTTCCATATCAAATTTCTATAGAAAAATTTTAATATCGAAAAATTTTCTACAGAAAAATTTTAATATCGAAACATTTTCTATAGAAAAATTTTAATATCGAAAATTTTTCAATAGAAAAATTTAAATATGGAAAAATTTTCTATAGAAAAATTTAAAAATCGAAAAATTTTCTATAGAAAAATTTTAATATCGAAAAAATTTCTATAGAAAAATTTTAATATCGAAAAATTTTCTATTGAAAAAATTAAATATCGAAAAATTTTCTATAGAAAAATTTTGATATCGAAAAATTTTCTATAGAAAAATTTTAATATCGAAAAATTTTCTATAGAAAAATTTTAATATCGAAAAATTTTCTATAGAAAAATTTTAATATCGAAAAATTTTCTATAGAAAAATTTTAATATCGAAAAATTTTCTATAGAAAAATTTTAATATTGAAACATTTTCTATAGAAAAATTTTAGGATCGAAAAATTTTAATATCGAAAAATTTTCTATAGAAAAATTTAAATATGGAAAAATTTTCTATAGAAAAATTTAAATGTCGAAAAATTTTCTATAGAAAAATTTTAATATCGAAAAATTTTCTATAGAAAAATTTTTAAATCGAAAAATTTTCTATTGAAAAATTTTGATATCGAAAAATTTTCTATTGAAAAAATTAAATATCAAAAAAATTTTCTATAGAAAAATTTTGATAACGAATAATTTTCTATAGAAAAATTTTAATATCGAAAAATTTTCTATAGAAAAATTTTAATATCGAAAAAATTTCTATAGAAAAATTTTAGTATCGAAAAATTAAAAAAAAAAAATTAATATCGAAAAATTTGCTATAGAAAAATTTTTATATCGAAAAATTTTCTATAGAAAAATTTTAGTATCGAAAAATTTTTTATAAAAAAATTTTAATGTCGAAAAATTTTCTATAGAAAAATTTTAATATCGAAAAATTTTTATATCGAAAAGTTTTCTATTAAAAAATTTTAATATCGAAAAGTTTTCTATAAAAAAAATTTAATATTAACAGTTTTTATAGAAAAATTTTAATATCGACAAATTTTCAATAACAAAATGTTAATATCGAGAAATTTTCTATAGAAAAATTTTAATATCGAAAATTTTTTTCTTAGAAAATTTTTCGATACAAAACCTTTTGAATATAGAAATGTTTTTATAGAAAATTATATGATATAAAAATGTTTTTATAGAAAATTATTCGATATAAAAACTTTTCTGATAAAAATTTTTCGATAGAAAAATTTGCCCACAGAAAATTTTTCGAAATAAAAATTTGCCCACAGAAAATTTTTCGAAATAAAAATTTGTTCATTTAAAATTTTTCGATATAAAAATGTTTCCATAGAACATTTTTCTAAACAGTTTTTCGAAATACAAATTTTCGATACTAAGTGTTTCCCAAACTTTTGTTGTTGTATTTTTGTCAACTGTAGACGAAAACGCTGCAAAAGGGGTTCATATAAAAATAAAATATAGTTTTTTTAAAATAATTTAATTGGTTCTTTTTTCTGTTAAAAATTTTCTAGAAAATGACATGGAAGGTTACTCCGCAACTCGATTCGAACGAAATTCTTTTCGAAACTCAATGCTTTAATCATATAAATTCGAACAATTTTATTCTCGAATCGAGATACGGAGTAACCCCGATTAAATCCCATAAATATTTTTGAATTTTGAAGTTGAAATTTTTTTAATTCAACTTGTCTCTAAATTAGAAAAAACTTTATAAACAATTGTTTTACACTTGACCTCGGTAGTGAAGGGTATCAAATGGTCTTGATAACTTGGTATAAAAGCCAAATATGTTTCTAAAATTTAAAGAATACAAATTTTATTTTATTAAATTTGAATATGGTTTATTTGAAATTTTAATTCGAAAACAATATATATACAATTTAGTTATGCATCAGCTTTCAAAATTTCTTGTTAAGGAAAAAATATCTTTTATTTTATTTAAAAATTGTATTTAAAAATGTTTAAAATTTGTATTGAAAATTTATTAATTAAGGTCTTATTATAAAAATTCTCAAATTTATCTAACAAGTTGGCTGTATTCATAGAAGTAACCTTGATATTATTTCATATTAAATGACTTTATTAAAATTTTAGCATGTTATATTTCTGCTTTTTATTACAGATATTTTAGGAATATTTTTAAAAATACGACTTTATAAAAAACCATTGTAATACTACTACATTTTCTTTTAAAAACCGTTATATCTAGATTATTTTAAATGAATACAAAAATTACAAAACAAATGTGATTGTTAAGTAATACAATCCATTTACAGTAACTAATTTATCATAGTTTTGCACAAAAATATTTCTGTTATATATTCAAAAAATGTTGTTTAATATATTCAAACAAATTTGGAAGCGTTACTTTAAACACCCTAATATGCTTTTTTTAAACTTATACATAATATTAATTGTTACGAGACAAAGGCGTTTTTTGTGTATACAAATTAAGGTCTGCCTGTTGGTAGAAATAAATATAAAAAATATCTGTTATAAAAAAATTCATTTAAATTGTTTAATGTTGTTAACATGTTACTCCTAAACAAATAGATATTTGAATTTAAATATTTATCATTAATAATTTTGTCAATATTTCTCACTTAAGTGTCAATTAATGTGCATTTACTTGTATAAAGGAACAAAATAGAAATGAAAATCTAAAAAATGACATCAGTATTTTTCAAATCAAGAAAGATGAAAATTAAAATTTGAATTATTATATTGAAATATAAGCTTGCAAGTATTTGTCCACCGTTATAATTTTTTTGCTTATATTTCTAATAAAACTCCATACATTTCTCCTTCATTTTGGCACGTTTTGTCTTTTAATTCTTGATTTTATATCATTTAATTACACTTCAATGTTATAGATGATTTAATACCTGTTAACTGTTTTTTTTTAATCTAAAAATAAAACATATCAAATTTATTTTGTGCTTTGAAAACAAAAGACTTAGGCAACAAACCTGTTCTTGTTTTGTTTTGTTAAACTCAACTTCTACTTCTAACATGATTTCATTGTCTGCTCAAGTGTTTTAATTTTATTTTTGCAGCTTTTATTTTTATTTGTATCAAAAAGCTAGTCTTGAAAATGTATAACCTAAGCTGAGATAATTTTAAGTGTAATTTAATATTAATTATACACTTCCAGAAATTATAGGTGGTAGACATACATATAAGGTGAAAATGTGTAAAAGATAGTTTTTAAGGCTTGGGGGCAAAAAAAACGAAAACAATTTAAAACTAAATTAGAACTCAAAAATGTATGTTCCAGAAATATTCTGCAAAAATCTTAGTAAAAAAACATTTCTAAAGGGAATTTTTCCTCTAGAAATATTTTTGATATAGGTAAAAATTTTTCTATAGACATTTTTTGAATATTAGAATTTTTCTATAGAAAATCTGAACGATATAAAAATTTTTATATAGAAAATTTGTTTAAGAAAATTTTTAACATAAGTATAATAGATTTTCGATAAAATTTTTTTCTATAGAAAATTTGTCGATATAATTTTACTATAGAAAAATTTTGTATAGAAACATTTTATAAATTTCTATAGAAAAACTATAATATAGAAAAATTTTAATATCGAAAAATTGTCTGTAGACAAATTTTAATATCAAATAATTTTCCATAGAAAAATTTTAATATCATTTAATATTTAAAATTTTATTTTCTATAGAAACATTTTCTAAGAAAAATTTTTATATCGAAAAATTTAAATATCAAAACGTTTTCTATAGAACATTTTTAATATCGAAAAATTTTCAATAGAAAAATTTTGATAAAGAAAAATATTTTACAGAAAATTTGTATATCAAAAAATTTTCTATAGAAAAGTTTTTATATTGGAAAATTTATATCGAAAAATTTTCTATAGAAAAATTTTTTTTGAAATTTTTACATCGAAAAGTTTTGAACCGAAAAATTTTTAGATCAAAAAATTTTCTATAGAAAAATATATCGAAAATTTTTTTAAAGAAATATTTTTATATTGAGAAATTTTCTATTGAAAAATGTTCTATAGAACAATTTTTATATTAAAAAATTTTTCTATAGAAAATTTTTCGATATAAAAATTTTTATATAGAAAAATTTTCTATAGAAAAATTTTTATTTCGAAAAATTTTCTATAAAAAAATGTTTATATCGAAAAATTGTCCATAGAAAAATTTTTATATCGAAAAATTCTCTATAAAAAATTTTTATATCGAAAAATTTTGTAAAGAAAAATCTATATAGCAAAAAATTAAAAAAAAAAATATTTAAAATCATCATATTTTGTATAGAAAAATTTTTAGATCAAAAATTTTCTATAGAAAAATTCTTACATCAAAAAAGTAAATTTTTGAAAAATTTCCTATAAACAGTAAATTTTTGAAAAATTTCCTATAAAAAGTAAATTTTTGAAAAATTTCCTATAAAAAGTAAATTTTTGAAAAATTTCCTATAAAAAGTAAATTTTTGAAAAATTTCCTATAAAAAGTAAATTTTTGAAAAATTTCCTATAAAAAGTAAATTTTTGAAAAATTTCCTATAAAAAGTAAATTTTTGAAAAATTTCCTATAAAAAGTAAATTTTTGAAAAATTTCCTATAAAAAGTAAATTTTTGAAAAATTTCCTATAAAAAGTAAATTTTTGAAAAATTTCCTATAAAAAGTAAATTTTTGAAAAATTTCCTATAAAAAGTAAATTTTTGAAAAATTTCCTATAAAAAGTAAATTTTTGAAAAATTTCCTATAAAAAGTAAATTTTTGAAAAATTTCCTATCAAAAGTAAATTTTTGAAAAATCTCCTATAAAAAGTAAATTTTTGAAAAATTTCCTATAAAAAGTAAATTTTTGAAAAATTTCCTATAAAAAGTAAATTTTTAAAAAATTTCCTATAAAAAGTAAATTTTTGAAAAATTTCCTATAAAAAGTAAATTTTTGAAAAATTTCCTATAAAAAGTAAATTTTTGAAAAATTTTCTATAAAAAGTAAATTTTTGAAAAATTTCCTATAAAAAGTAAATTTTTGAAAAATTTTCTATAAAAAGTAAATTTTTGAAAAATTTTTGAAATTTTTGAAAAATTTCCTATAAAAAGTAAATTTTTGAAAAATTTCCTAGAAAAAGTAAATTTTTGAAAAATTTCCTATAAAAAGTAAAATTTTGAAAAATTTCCTATAAAAAGTAAATTTTTGAAAAATTTCCTATAAAAAGTAAATTTTTGAAAAATTTCCTAGAAAAAGTAAATTTTTGAAAAATTTCCTATAAAAAGTAAATATTTGAAAAATTTCCTATAAAAAGTAAATTTTTGAAAAATTTCCTAAAAAAAGTAAATTTTTGAAAAATTTCCTATAAAAAGAAAATTTTTGAAAAATTTCCTATAAAAAGTAAATTTTTGAAAAATTTCCTATAAAAAGTAAATTTTTGAAAAATTTCCTATAAAAAGTAAATTATTGAAAAATTTCCTATAAAAAGTAAATTTTTGAAAAATTTCCTATAAAAAGTAAATTTTTGAAAAATTTCCTATAAAAAGTAAATTTTTGAAAAATTTCCTATAAAAAGTAAATTTTTGAAAAATTTCCTATAAAAAGTAAATTTTTGAAAAATTTCCTATAAAAAGTAAATTTTTGAAAAATTTCCTATAAAAAGTAAATTTTTGAAAAATTTCCTATAAAAAGTAAATTATTGAAAAATTTCCTATAAAAAGTAAATTTTTGAAAAATTTCCTATAAAAAGTAAATTTTTGAAAAATTTCCTATAAAAAGTAAATTTTTGAAAAATTTCCTATAAAAAGTAAATTTTTGAAAAATTTCCTATAAAAAGTAAATTTTTGAAAAATTTCCTATAAAAAGTAAATTTTTGAAAAATTTCCTATAAAAAGTAAATTTTTGAAAAATTTTCTATAAAAAGTAAATTTTTGAAAAATTTCCTATAAAAAGTAAATTTTTGAAAAATTTTCTATAAAAAGTAAATTTTTGAAAAATTTTTGAAATTTTTGAAAAATTTCCTATAAAAAGTAAATTTTTGAAAAATTTCCTAGAAAAAGTAAATTTTTGAAAAATTTCCTAGAAAAAGTAAATTTTTGAAAAATTTCCTATAAAAAGTAAATTTTTGAAAAATTTCCTATAAAAAGTAAAATTTTGAAAAATTTCCTATAAAAAGTAAATTTTTGAAAAATTTCCTATAAAAAGTAAATTTTTGAAAAATTTCCTAGAAAAAGTAAATTTTTGAAAAATTTCCTATAAAAAGTAAATATTTGAAAAATTTCCTATAAAAAGTAAATTTTTGAAAAATTTCCTAAAAAAAGTAAATTTTTGAAAAATTTCCTATAAAAAGAAAATTTTTGAAAAATTTCCTATAAAAAGTAAATTTTTGAAAAATTTCCTATAAAAAGTAAATTTTTGAAAAATTTCCTATAAAAAGTAAATTATTGAAAAATTTCCTATAAAAAGTAAATTTTTGAAAAATTTCCTATAAAAAGTAAATTTTTGAAAAATTTCCTATAAAAAGTAAATTTTTGAAAAATTTCCTATAAAAAGTAAATTTTTGAAAAATTTCCTATAAAAAGTAAATTTTTGAAAAATTTCCTATAAAAAGTAAATTTTTGAAAAATTTCCTATAAAAAGTAAATTTTTGAAAAGTTTCCTATAAAAAGTAAATTTTTGAAAAATTTCCTATAAAAAGTAAATTTTTGAAAAATTTCCTATAAAAAGTAAATTTTTAAAAAATTTCCTATAAAATGTAAATTTTTGAAAAATTTCCTATAAAAAATAAATTTTTTAAAAATTTCCTATAAAAAGTAAATTTTTGAAAAATTTCCTATAAAATGTAAAAAAATTTTCCATAGAAAAATTTATATATCTAAAAATTTTTTCGAAAAATTTTTATAGAAAAATTTTTGTATCTAAAATTTTCTATAGAAAAATTTTTATATCGTAAATTTTCTATAGATCAATTTTTTATCGAAAAATTTTCTATAGAAAAATTTTTCTGAAGAAAATTATTCGATTGAAAAATTTTTCGATATAAATTTTTTTCGATATACAAAGTTTTTCTATAGAACATTTTTCTATACAATATTTTTTATATTAGAAATTTTTAGTTGTGTATTATGAACTCCTCCACATTTAATATTGCGTTGACTTTTCAGTATTGTAAACTTTCGTATCGTCGGGCTTGTCCAACTGTAATAATTTGGTAGTTGTTATCGTCAATACTAGTAATTTTAAGTTGCGTATGATAAACTCCTCCACATTTTAACAAACGTTGACTTTTGCGAAATTTTTCGTTATTTTTATACTCTATTCTTGTGCTTCGGATTCTTAAAACTTAACCATGAGTTTAATTTGCGGACACAAAAAGTTCATTAATATTAATTGTTGTTCAACCGTAAATATTCATTATATGACCACATACAATGTAAACATACACTGAGGCTAAACATTTCAATTTTTGGCAATTTTTTTGTGCGGATTCTTTTCAACTCAGGCTTTTGCTCTCATAAAACAATATTAACGAAACCTGCTGTTAAAACAGCAAAAAACGGCAACCAAAAAATTTATGACACCAAAAACTGATTGAATTTTATAAAATGAAAATTTAACAAAATTTGTTGCTTTAATAAACGCACAACCTAAAAAACTACAAAATTTATTATGTAGAAGTAATTGTAATGAAATACCGATCACAAAAATTCAATATGAAGAAAATAACAAAAACCAAAAACACTTAAAAAGCTCAAATGCTAACAAAAGTGGCTTTTATAAATGAAATAACAAAATCACGCACATACATTTTGTTGAGTATCTAAAGCTCACAGCAGGTAAAAATGTTTTTTGATATTATATTTTTTCTGTTTTTTGTTAGATGCTGTTTTTGTGTTCTTTTTCCAAAAATATTTAAGGTTAAAATTAATAGAATTCCAATTTGAAATACTTGTAGGCATTAGTCTGCATTAAATTTATTTGTATTTAAACTGAAAATATTTATAATCATTTATCAGGAATTACTAATCAAATAAATGATTAATAGTTTTATTTAAAAAATTTGATAAGTAGCTTTCTCCATTTCTTTATCTATTTAATGCATTTTTCCGGACTACTATTAAACAGATACTTAAGGTCATGCCGAGAGTCAAAACACTTGTTCGAAATTAACAAAATCTAACAAAATTGTTTAAAGATTTTCGAAAAAAGTCTATCAAAACTTATTAAGGTCTTCATGATGCATTTTGTAGATTCATCTAAATATTGTTGAGAGTATGTATCAAATTAATGAGGCGTTAGAATTGTTGTTAATTTTTGGCCTTAGCAGTGCATTAGTTGAGATGACTAAGCCCAAGTTTTGGATGGAAAGATAGGAGGTGAAATAATTAACAGAATTTCACTTGTTGCATTTGTGGTATTACTTGAACACTTTGTTTTACTTAAATATTTAAAAATATTCAGGTTAAATGTTTTTTTGATTTATTTATTTGTAAACTTTTAAGTGTTTGTTAATTTGTCTGTAAATACTTATGGGAATGACATCAGTTTTGGGTATGAGTTCATTTGAAATTTATTGAATTATGCATGGGAAATCTTAAAGTCAAGTGCATAAAATGACTTAAGTTAAAAATAACTTAAAAATATTGTGTTATTCGGAAAGTTATTTTGTGTTTTTGTTTAAAAATAAAAGAATCTTATCGTTTAGTGAATAAACAAAAGTGTATTTTTTACAAAACTATTTTTGAAATTTGTCTATCAATTTTGTGAAAAACATTACAGTAATAAAGTTAATTTAAGTATTTAAATAAAACTTTTTTTGTTACAAAATATGAAACAAAACTATCCTCTTTCCAATTAAAATTATCGTGTATGGAAACTTGTCATTTTTTGAAAAATCATGTATGTTCGTTTTTAAAATCGCGCTACTTTTTATTTTTAAAATCTAAAGAGAATATATTAGGATATATAACTGCATTTCAGAAACTATCAAAATCGGATTTACATTTATAATATAATGTTCGATACATGAAAAAATCTTATAAAAATTAGACAATGCAGTGGGGTGAATATTGTACTGATTTCGAATTAAGATTAAATCACCATTTTCTGCGGATATACATCATTCAGTTTGTCAGGCTGATAACAAAAAAATTTTGAATTAATTTTGATGTTATCTAGTAAAAGTTTAAGAACATACTTTCTTCAAAATGTGACTAAAAATACTTTTTGACTTTTCATGCACTTGATGTTTTAATATTGAAACAATTTTTTGTTTTATAGGAAATGTTTTACTTTTTATACGAAATTTTTAAAAAATTTACTTTTTATAGGAAATTTTTCAAAAATTTACGTTTTATAGGAAATTTTTCAAAAATTTACTTTTTATAGGAAATTTTTCAAAAATTTACTTTTTATAGGAAATTTTTCAAAAATTTACTTTTTATAGGAAATTTTTCAAAAATTTACTTTTTATAGGAAATTTTTCAAAAATTTACTTTTTATAGGAAACTTTTCAAAAATTTACTTTTTATAGGAAATTTTTCAAAAATTTACTTTTTATAGGAAATTTTTCAAAAATTTACTTTTTATAGGAAATTTTTCAAAAATTTACTTTTTATAGGAAATTTTTCAAAAATTTACTTTTTATAGGAAATTTTTCAAAAATTTACTTTTTATAGGAAATTTTTCAAAAATTTACGTTTTATAGAAAATTTTTCAAAAATTTACTTTTTATAGGAAATTTTTCAAAAATTTACTTTTTATAGGAAATTTTTCAAAAATTTACTTTTTATAGGAAATTTTTCAAAAATTTACTTTTTATAGGAAATTTTTCAAAAATTTACTTTTTATAGGAAATTTTTCAAAAATTTACTTTTTATAGGAAATTTTTCAAAAATTTACTTTTTATAGGAAATTTTTCAAAAATTTACTTTTTATAGGAAATTTTTCAAAAATTTACTTTTTATAGGAAATTTTTCAAAAATTTACTTTTTATAGGAAATTTTTCAAAAATTTACTTTTTATAGGAAATTTTTCAAAAATTTACTTTTTATAGGAAATTTTTCAAAAATTTACTTTTTATAGGAAATTTTTCAAAAATTTACTTTTTATAGGAAGTTTTTCAAAAATTTACTTTTTATAGGAAATTTTTCAAAAATTTACTTTTTATAGGAAATCTTTAAAAAATTTCCTATAAAAAGTAAATTTTTTAAAAATTTCCTATAAAAAGTAAATTTTTGAAAAATTTCCTATAAAAAGTAAATTTTTGAAAAATTTCCTATAAAAAGTAAATTATTGAAAAATTTCCTATTTATAGGAAAAATTTCCTATTTATAGGAAGCTTCCTCACTATCTATTTAATCGTGGTCACTTATTTCTTCTTGGGTCTCTTCAAGCATTTGACGAATTTCTGCCTGTTGTTCTTCGGAAGAAAGTAAGCTTAGCTGTCTTGGAGTAAGCCATTCACCATCTACCATTTCACTTTTACTATTATTTTTTATTTTCACAATAAAAACTTATTTTCACTTCAAATTACAAATATAAACAAAATTTGCTGACGAAACTATATACATACATAATTCCCACGACATTTCAATTGGAACAAGGGACACTTTTCTCAGACAATGAGCTTCATCCGATTCTATTTTTAGAAAGGCACCTACGTTTTAACTCCGGCTACAAACGGCAAATGCATTAGTTAGAAAAGTTTTACATAGCCTAATACTCAATAACCAGTGGCTAGCTGAGTTATGAGGTGAACCTAGGGTTGCCAGTGAGACTGGATTCGACTGGATTGTCCAGCTTGTTTAGTGCTTGTCCAGTGTCAAGCTAAAATTAAATTTGTCCTGCTGAAAGGTAAAGAATTAAAATTTTTTGAATTATTTTAAAGATTTCAATGAAAAAGAGCGCAACAGAAAACTTTTGCAAAAGTTTTTTTTCTTTTTTACTAAATGTTAAAGGCCAAGCATATTTTAAAATTTCATGCGCTTCAATCAAGTGCTGCTATGAAAGATTTTCCTCTATTTGGCCTTTCCTTTTCGTAGAATCTTCCTCTCAAAAACTCCAAGAATAGCTTCCTCGTGTTTTGTATAGCGTAGTTTAAGTTCTTACAGAAAAAGCTTTATTTCTTATTTGCCTGTTTATGCCAAAATAGCATATGTTGGCAAGTATGATTCTACGTTTGATTTCGAAACTTATGTCGTTTTATCTTGACGGCGGTACCAAGGTAAAAAAATTATTTTACAACCTCGTAGCTATAGCTCTCAATTATCACATGTGGTCCAATTCTTAGATTCCTTCTCGATACTTGAAAAATCGCGCAATGTGCGTCTCATGATATCAAACGCAAGTAGCATGTGTTTTCTGTTGAAAATTGTTTCAGAAGTATTAGCTGCAACATCTCGAACGATTTAATTTTCTCTCGATATCGCTGCGGTTACTTACAGTATTCGCAACTCGGTTATTCAAACATTTTATTATTAATGTCCAGCTAATTTTTGGGTTGTCAAGCTTTTTTTTCCTTATGTCAAGTTTTTTCAGAATTTGTGTCTGGCAACCCTAGGTGAACCGCTTTTTTTTAATTTTTTTATACCCACCATCAAAAAGAATGGGGGGTATATTGAGATTGTCATTCCGTTTGTAATTTCCTTAATATTGGCTCAAAAATCAAAAACGATATATATTCTGAATCCTTATGAAATTCTAAGACGATTGAGCGATGTCCGTCTGTCTGTCCGTCTGTCTGTCCGTCTGTCTGTCTGTCTGTTGAAATCACGATAACGCCTAAACGAAAGGAGCTAGCTCACTGAAACTTAGCAAAAACATTCTTCATTTATGAGAAAATTTTGCTATTGAAATTGGGCAAAATCGGTTAACATTTGACCATAGCTCCCGTATAACCTCGTCAAGACTAGTCGCTTATTTGCTAATAACTGACAAATTATAATAGCTATGATGACAAAATTTGGTACCTAGAAGTTTTCCATAAGCACTAGGCAGCATATAAAATTTCATCGAAATCGGTTCACATTTAACCATAGCTCCCATATAAAAAACATACGGAAACAGCCAAAATTCCACCTGAAATTCACTTAAATGCCAATAAATGCTAAAATGTAATAGCTTTCGCCACCAAATTTAGCACAAATAAGTCTTATGTGAATACCAGCCAGTGTGCAAAATTTTGTCACAATCGGTCACCATTTGACCATAGCTCCCATATAAAGAACTTACGGAAACACAAAAATACAAAAAGAAAAGGGGGTTTATGTCCGTCTGTCCGTTAGATAAAAGCGCGATAGCGCCTTAACTGAAAGGGCTACAGCAACAAAATTTTGCAAAAGGAAGTCTTATGTGAATGCCAGTCAGTGTGCAAAATTTTGTTACAATCGGTCACCATTTGACCATAGCTCCCATATAAAAAACTTACAGAAACCCAAAAATACAAAAAGAAAAGGAGATTTATGTCCGTCTGTCCGTCAGATAAAAGCGCGACAGCTCCTTAACTACAAAAGCTAGAGAGACAAAATTTTACAAAAGTATTTCCGATATGTAACAAAAGTTGTGTACTGAAAATGGGCGAAATCGGTTCACATTTAGTTAGAGCTCCCATATAACCCCGCCCCGGGAAACACATAAATGCTGATAAATTGAGTACAATTGTGATAGCTATGACGACTAAATTTAGTATAGCAAAGTTTTATGCAACTATTGGTCAGTATATCAAATTTTATAGGAATTGGTCCATATTTGACTATAGCTTTCATATAAAAAACACTCCCGGAAACCAAAAAATGTTTAGCAAGGACCAGTTAAAAGCTATTAAATTAGAAGCTGTGACAGCTATTGCCACTAAATTTTGCAAGAATAAGCCCTGTATAAATACCAGCCAGTGTGTGAAATTTTGTTACAATCGGTCAACATTTGGCTATAATTCTTATATATTTATATTACATCCCCTTTTTTATATCTACAATCAAAATGATTCGGAAGTACAAGCAGAATATTAAGATTATGTATATGGTAGATGCATTAGGAACTCCTAACAAAATATATGGACCTGTCGTATTACTATCAACTTCTTTATCTTAACTTAATATTAAGCTAAACGAAAAGTATTTAACAACTTATTAATGTAAAACCATACCCGGTTACGATAACGAATTTTTTTCAAATTAAATAAATACTAGGGAAACCACTTACACACTTTTGAATGTTGAACTTTAAAGCTACTGCAACCGAAGTTATTCCAAATATTTTACCAACAATACCAACTAGCGTAACAACTTTTTTCCAATTTGGTCCACGTTTTGAATTTGCTGCAGCCTCGTAGATATATGAGATATGTTTCTAAATTTAACACAACTTGATGGTGGGTATATAAGATTCGGCACAGCCGAATATAACACTCTTTCTTGTTTTTCAAGTGGGTCTGGCCGGGGATCGAACTTGGGACTCTAGTATGCTAGGCAGATGGCTAATCTGCTATACCACGGCGGTTCATAATGAAACTATAAAGAATAAAATCATGTTTCGTCAAGTACTTTTTGACTAAAGCATAGATTAGCGACTTTGTCTGACTTTGCTTTTTCGTGTCAAATATTTCTTGCTGTAACAATTAAAATAATGACAATAAAAATTGCAACAAATAAGTTAGATATGTTAACGACTTGTCATTTCCCATATAAAACGTATGAACATACCCAAATATGTTGCTGTTGACGTGCGTATAACAGTTCTGCTGTTGGAACAAAGGTTAAAAATATCTAGGTATCAAGTTGTTGTCTTAAGTCTTTTGTTTTTCCTTGATTCAACTGCAATTTTCTACTTACTTTTCTCTCCCAAAGCTTCACATTTAAATAAAAAGACATTTAATTTATTTTTTATGTATATTTTTTAACAAATCGAAAAATTGTTTTTTTTTTATTTTTATTTTTTGTTTTCTTGATCAAAATCATACAACGTTGTCAATACGTTTTTAATCATTTTGTTACGCATTATTATATAATAATATTTTCGTTTTTATTTTCATTTTTTTGTAATTATAATAATTTATAATGTAATTTAATAATATAATTCTTTTGTTTTTCCATTTTTTTATATTCATTTAATTATTTTATCGTTACCTTATGAACCATTATTCTTCTTTTGTTAATTGTTCTGTTTTTATTACTTGATGTTATGTTGGTTTTATTAAACTGTTCTTGTATTTTTCCATTTTTTTCTTTTTTGTTTGTTAATAATAGTTTGTATATTTTGTTTATAAGTTTAATAATAATTGTTGTTGTTTTGTTTTCTTAATTTTTTTTTGTTTGTTTTATTAATAGTAAATCAACTAATTGTATAAGTGTTGTTGTATGTGTGCATTTTTCTTTTAAATAATATTTACAAAATGTTTGTTTTTTATAATTTAATTAAATTTATTTAAATATATAATTCTATATAGTTTTTTGTTGTTATTTTTAAACTAAAACTCACTAAGGAATTCATTTGTGATTTCCCATTATATTTTTCTTTTTGACGTTTTCATGGATTTTTATAGGGCAATTGCTATTCCTTATTGAGTTTTAGTTTATTTATTTCTTTTAATTATTTTTGTATAATATAATTTTGTTTAAAAACTAATTCGTTTTATAATTTTATTTGTCTTGAATTTAAAATTGTTTAAATTATTTAATATTTTTTGTTGTTGTTGTTATTATTACTTAAATGTCTGTTGTAATAGTACTTTACTGTATAAATAATTATTATAATTAATAATAAATACTACAATTTAATAATATGTTATACAATCCTGAAAATGATGTTTCCGTCTTATTTTCATTATTTAATTTAAATTTAATTGTTGTTTGTTTTTTTGTTAAATTTTCTCTTTTTTAAGTTTTGCTTAAAACCTAAATATCTTCTAAATTATTTATAATTTTTTGTATTTTTTTATTGTTTTTTTTTTCTTTTAATTTTAATATTAATTGGTAAAATATACTATATAACATTGTTATTTATGCTCATGATTTTCATGAATTTTCTTCTTTTCATAATTCTTAAATTAAAATTTTGTTTAAAATATTTTCAATATAAATTATTTAATATTAACTTGTTTTTTTTTATTTTGTTTTACTTTAATGTTTAATGGAAATATTGATGTCAACTTTTCTATTATTAATAAAATTGTTTTGATAATTATATTTATTTATTTTAATTATTAATTTTATACTAAAATATTTTGTTGTTTTATAATTTAGTGTTCACTCATTTTGAAAAATGTATATAACTGAGGACACATTTTGTTTATTATAAGATAATTTTCTTTTTTGTTTTAACTATTTATAGCTTCTTCAAATTAAAGCTTTATTAACCATGCTCGCTTTGTTTTTCAAATATATAAACAAAATCATAATTTTAAAATTTATACTAAAATTCTTTTGGTTTTTGTTTCTTCTGTTTCAACAAATTTCTATAAAATTTGAGTTATATTTTTATAATTTACATAGGTATTATATTATAATAAAAATTGCTTTTAGGTTTTGCATTTAAATTTAATTATCTAATTACATTAATAAAAATTTTGTTAAAAAAAAGGAATTTTGTTTGGAAGGCAAATAAGTTTTTGAGTTGCTTAACAAGAACGTAAATTTAATAACAATTTTGTATTTTGGTGGCGCCTAACAGTATGCTGTGGAAATTGTAAGTTTATACATTAATTTAAATACCCAGCGAGCATTTAATGCAAATATATTGTAGCTTTCAAAATTTATGGTGACAATCCATTTCCATGGCAATTTAATAGTAATTAATAATGACAAAATGTCAATTTGAATCGAGAAACAAAGTATGAAATGAATGAAAACATTTCAATTTATTCAAAATGAAATTAAATTTGTATATTTTTTTATTTTCTATTTAATATTTGAACAATTAATAAGTGTTATTTGTTAAAACAAAGTAATAGTTATTAATTTCAATAAAAATTTGCATTTTGTAATGTTTTATAGTTTTTCAAATGTTTTTAAATCTATAGAACCTAAAACCATTTTGACTGAAACTCAACTACGGAATGGTTTCAATTTCTAACGCAAGTTTTGACAAGCTGTATTTAAAAATACTCTCGTTTATTAACACTTTTTAAATTTTAATGAGTTTTTTCACAGTGTGAGGCTTATCCTAGCTAATGTAGGGGATATTGGATACTACCAACGGACCATACTTATCTTGGTTGTCCTTTATCTCAACTATGGATACTTTTCTCCTCGTGGTATCACCCGAATTACTATGTTAAAACCCGTTAATGTAGTGAGCTAACAAGTTATTCTATAAAAACTATAAAAATATCGGTTAGGACGTCGGGCTAGTATCTCACTCTTTTAAAACACAATTACTATAAAAAAAAGCTAAAATTAAAACATTAGAAACGGACGTCCGAAATTTTGATGGAAAGTTGGGCGTTGCACCACTACACACTGGAGATCAAACATTGTTTTTGTCTAGTTGAATCGTCGTCAAAAAAGGCAATGACAAAAGTGATGGTGACCGTTTTTTGGAATATACGGGATAAAATCCACATTAAATACTTTTAAAAGGGAACCAACTAGATGTTGGTACAACATAATAGAATTGTATATCAAAATATACAGATTTTTGCTATTATTTATTATTTTTATAAAGAAATGTTGAAACAAATTTGTTTTTTTTTTTTTAATAAAAATATAAAATTTCGTTATTATAGTAAATTAATAAAAATTTCACAACTTTATAAAGAAATTTTACTATTCATAGACTATGAATGATTATACTCTTCGGCAGTCATCATGATTTAGGGTATTGTTTGAATTTTTTAACACATTGAATTCTCTTTTTAGCTCGTGATTCACGCGGTTAAGAAACTTGACATTTACAACATTTACAACTTGAATATATTCTGAGTAAGATCTTACTTTCAAAAACTCCCATTCACAACTATTCGCATTTTTGCTTATGCTTTGTCTACTATCAAAATCTATTTAGTATTAATTATTTGCCGAAATAAAGAAAAATATTTCTTACAAGCTTAACACTCTTATCTATAATATTTTTTTTAGTTTTAAAGATCATACATTTTTATTGATTTTTATCAATAGCTGCCAGATTTGGAATTTCGGCCCCAATGATTGAAATATTCAACATCTAGAAAGGCGTAATATTTGTCGGTTACAAAAAAACTTAACATTTTTTTTGGGTTTGAAATCATAAATTCTTACAATTATTGCTTTATCTATAGTTTTCAAGAAAAATTTACTTTTGTGTATCCTAAATTTTAATTGAATTTTAGTTCGAAATATCTTGGCAGTTTTTATCATATCAGTTATGCTTTTCAAGTAAAAGACCCTTTTTTTATATTACAATTTCGAAAAAATGGAATCTTAGTATAAAATATAAGTGATCATAAATACTATATTTATTATAGTTTTAAGAGAATTAAGTTTTTAAGCTTATTAAGTGAAAAGATTGAAAAATTCCAAAAACAATAAATTTTAGCATGAAATAAAAGTTATTGTGAATAATTTTTTTTTAAGTACATATAACATTAAAAAAAATTAAATTTGATTTGGGAGACTTAACTATACGGAAATGAGATTTTGTGCCCTTACAGCCTCAATTATATATTAATAATATTCAGAGGAAATATTTATGTATATTAAGAACAAATCACTTCCCCAAATCCCTTGAATTCAGTTCATACTGATCATTACTCCTCAACCTCATGACAAAAATCGAAGTCAAATTTTGGAACTAAATTATTTTTATAATGTATCACTGCCTCAATTATATATTAAAAATATTTGCTAGGTCCAAGAAAAGGGACCTAGTGTGCGAAAATTAAGTTTTTCTCATTTTTATCGATTTTCCCAAGTTCGTTTTGTACGTTTGTGTGGGGTAAATTAATTTTTTCTAACTCGTTTCATTTTATTCTACACCGTTTTAGGTACCAGAATCCACTATTAAATTCAAACCCGCTTTTTTACACACTAGATCCCATTTCTCAGAGAACATCACAAATAGAGATGGGTTTAGATCTGGGTATTTACCTAACGCTGGGTATTTACCTCTTTATACCCACCTTCATACCCGGGTATTTATCTAATTTCGGGTAAATACTCATTTGAATAACAAATACTCGTTGTTACATAGAGCAATAGAATTTGGAACATTTTCGAATTTATTTGAGGTACCTCCTGCATTGGAAATCATTTACACAATGTCACAGGCGCTAAACATAAATGTAATGGCAGATTTTGTCAATTACAAGACCAGAAAGGATTTTTGGGCCAAAACTTCTGTTTGGATGAAATTTCTCTAGTAAATTAGTGGAAAGAAATTTGTGGAAGTACGCTATTAAGCAAATTAGATGTTCGAATTTTAACAGCTCCTAGTACTTCAGCTGCTTCTGAACGTCCCCTTTGCAACATCTTCTTCTTTTATTTTTTTTTTTTGATTTTAATTTATACCCACATTTTGGGTAAATACCCAAGTGCTCGGGTAAATACCTGGGTACTAACCTTTTATTACCCAATTTACCATTTGTATATTTACCCTTTTCCCATCACGAATCACATATAATGGAACAACTACCCGTATCGTAATTTCGTATTATTTAGCCTATATTCGATTATAACTCTCCTACCTCATGCCAAAAATTTTTAAAAGAATTGGAACTCATTTCCTATTTTAAAAATTGAGGTCTTTTGGAGAAATAAATTTCATAATTTGGAGGTGATGACCTAAAAGCATCTGGCAGTCCTAATCAATTTCTTAACTTTTGATGTTACACCAATCTGGCAGCATATTATAATAAAATAGTTTTATACTCTTATATTTCCAAAGCATACTTTTAGGCATAAACTTTTAATTTTTAAATCAAACAACAAATATAATAATAGTTAACAATTTTTAATTAATCAATTAATTTAATTGGCCTATTTTAAAATTTGTTTCTTAACTGCTTTATTTTTTAGACGAAATATGAATTAAATGTAAGTGTGAATGTGTGTTTTATTATACTCCAATCGATTCAGATATGAATAAATTGGTCCCAATTAATTGAATTTCTAATGAATGAAAATCAGCATTATATATTTTTTTTGTTCTTTTTCTTAAGAAAACCAAAAGGAAAAATTGTAAATCAGTAAAAGATGGAAAAGGCTGTGCAATTAAGAAGCCAAATTTTGTTAAGAATTTAAAGGATTAAAACTATTTAAGAAAAGGAAGTTATTAAATTTTTATTACTTTAGAGAATAATTATTTTGTTAATTAATTTGTAACTGTTGTTTTTTAAGAGATTTTTTCCTGTTGATTTTTAAGGGGATTTTTGTTTACATCAATCTTTCCATTTTAAAGGATTCGGTTTTGGTTTGTTTGTGTTTAATGTGTGTTTGAGTGAAATTCTGATCTTGATTTTTTGGGTATTTAAATTAATTAATTTTAATTAATTTTAAGTTAATGCTATTTAAATTCCTTCGTTTAGTTTACTTAATTGGGGATTTTGTTGTTTGTATTTTTCTTTTAAATTTACTTTAATTTAATTTGTATTTTTAATTTAATATTGTATATTATTATTATTATTAATTATTACGAGTATTTATTTATTTACTGTAATTATTTATGTGGTAGAGTATATAGTGTATATTTAATTTATATTTGTTGTTGTTGTTTTTGTTAGAACTAATATATTATTATTAATTTTAATTTAGATAAATATTGGTTTTGTTTTCGTTCAGAATAAAATCTTTATTTCAATTATTCAGTTCTCTTGTTTGGATTCTTTTTATTTTACAATTTAATTCATTTGTGGATAGTGGATTTTTGTTTGTTGTTAATTTATTTAAATTAATGATATTGTATAAGTTGTATATTTGGGGGAGTTTGTTTTGTTTAATTTTATTTTCCTTTTTCTTTAATAATTTAATGTATATGATTTTAAATTTTCTTGTTATTATTTTTGTTTTCTTTGCTATTAATTTTTTAAAAAATTAAAAATAAAAAAATTCTTCTAATTGAAGGCAATCGGCGAATTTATTTTGAATTTCATATTATTATGCAGTTTAAATTTTTTTTTTTATATACTTTTTTTAATTTTTTTACATTATTGTTTGTTATGAATAGTATTTTATGTTTATATTAAATATTATAATTAAATTTATAAAAGTAAAAGAATAATAATAAAATTATTTTAAAATTATTGATTTTGTTCTTATTAATTCAATATTATTTAACTATAATTAAAATATTTACAAGTTTTTATAATTAATGCGTGAAAATTTGTTTATTTATATCATATTTACATTCTTTGTTTAACTAAATAAATTGTTTATTTTAAGGCAGTTTTTTTTTATTAAAATTTATTTAGTTTTTTTTTTTAATTTAAAAGAAATTAAGTTTTAGAAGAAAATAAGTGCCGAGAGTTTGTTTTGTGTTGGATTTTCTTTTTTATTTTGAAATGAAAGAGTGCAGTCATTTTGGATTTAAGTTTTAATTTCTAAAGAAAAGCTGGTGCTATTTTAATGTTAGTATAAGTCCTGTGTGATTTTATGCAAAAGTTTTAAAGATTTAAACAGAAAAATAGTTTTTAGTGTGTATAATTGTTTTTAGAAGTTTGAATTATTTTAAAGAACTGGCTGCTGTAGAAGAAAAATAACTCATAAATTCCTTTTTATCAGAAGTAACCATAAACTACAACTAGACTGAGGGCAAACTGTCAAAGTAAATTTTAGAGACGTCAATGTACATTTAAGAGACGTCATCAACATTTAAGAAATATCATAGTACATTTTTTTGCTTTTTTTTCTTGCTTAGTAGAACATATGATCGCAGTCTATGGCCCATACCACCAGAAGCCGATGAATTTTTTCAATTTTTGTAAATTTACACCACAATCTTTAATAAAACTCGTGAAAATGAGTATAAAAATCATTCAGTTGAAACTCGGATATTAACAGAGTTGGCAGGTGTCTCTTTGTTAAAAAAAAAAAAACAAAAAAAAAATAGGCAAGAAACAAATCAAAATTCAATTTATAGCAACAAAATGCATGGTTCGAGCGAACAAAGAAATATAATCTCGAACATTTTAGCCACGACACTATTATTTTTGTAAGCATTGGGAATATTTTTGTAAATATTGGGAATATTTTTCAAAACACAAATAAATTCTAATATTAAACAAATTGCAAAATTTTTTTCATAGAAAAATTTGAAATAAAAATATTTTTCTTTGGAAATATAGAAATATTTTTATATCAAAAATTTTTGATAAAAAAATTTTCTATAGAAAAATTTTTGTTAAAAAAATTTTTGATAAAGAAATGTTCTACAGAAAAATTGTTGATAAATAAATTTTTTATAGAATAATTTATGATGAAAAAAGTTTCTAAAGAAAAATTTTTGATAACAAAAATTTTCTATAGAAAATTTTTTGATAAAAAAGATTTTCTATAGAAAAATTTTTGATAAAAAAAATTTTCTATAGAGATATTTTTGATAAAAAAAATTTATATAGAAAACTTTATGATTAAAAAAAAATTTTCTATAGAAAAATTTTTGATAAAAAAATTTTCTATAGAAAAATTTTTGATAAAAAAATCTTCTATAGAAAAATTTTTGATAAAAAAAAATTTTCTATAGAAACATTTTTGATAAAAAAAATTTTCTATAGAAAAATTTTTGATTAAAAAAATTTTCTACAGAAAAATTTTTGATAAAAAAATTTTCTATAGAAAAATTTTTGATAAAAAAATTTTCTATAGAAAAATTTTTGATAAAAAAATTTTCTATAGAAAAATTTTTGATAAAAAAATTTTCTAAGAAAAATTTTTGATAAAAAAAAATTTCTATAGAAAAATTTTTGATAGCAAAATTTAAAAAAAATTTCCATAGAAAAATTTTTGATAACAAAAAATTTTTCATAGAAAAATTTTTGATAAAAAAAATTTTCTATAGAAAAATTTTTGATAAAAATAATTTTCTATAGAAAAATTTTTCATAAACAAATTTTCTATAGAAAAATTTTTGATAAAAAAATTTTCTATAGAAAAATTTTTGTTAAAAAAATTTTTGATAAAGAAATGTTCTACAGAAAAATTGTTGATAAATAAATTTTTTATAGAATAATTTATGATGAAAAAAGTTTCTAAAGAAAAATTTTTGATAACAAAAATTTTCTATAGAAAATTTTTTGATAAAAAAGATTTTCTATAGAAAAATTTTTGATAAAAAAAATTTTCTATAGAGATATTTTTGATAAAAAAAATTTATATAGAAAACTGATTAAAAAAAAATTTCTATAGAAAAATTTTTGATAAAAAAATTTTCTATAGAAAAAATTTTGATAAAAAAATCTTCTATAGAAAAATTTTTGATAAAAAAAAAATTTTCTATAGAAACATTTTTGATAAAAAAAAATTTTCTATAGAAAAATTTTTGATAAAAAAAATTTTCTACTGAAAAATTTTTGATAAAAAAATTTTCTATAGAAAAATTTTTGATAAAAAAATTTTCTATAGAAAAATTTTTGATAAAAAAATTTTCTATAGAAAAATTTTTGATAAAAAAATTTTCTAAGAAAAATTTTTGATAAAAAAAAATTTCTATAGAAAAATTTTTGATAGAAAAATTAAAAAAAAAAAAAAAAATCCATAGAAAAATTTTTGATAAAAAAAAATTTTCCATAGAAAAATTTTTGATAAAAAAAATTTTCTATAGAAAAATTTTTGATAAAAATAATTTTCTATAGAAAAATTTTTCATAAACAAATTTTCTATAGAAAAATTTTTGATAAAAAAATTTTCTATAGAAAAAGTTTTGATAAAAAAAAATTTTTGATAAAAAAATGTGGCCGCGGCGGCCACATTTTCCATAGAAAAATTTTTGATAAAAAAAAAAAAATTCCATTGAAAAATTTTTGATAAAAAAAATTTTCCATAGAAAAATTTTTGATAAAAAAAAAATTTCCATAGAAAAATTTTTGATAAAAAAAAAATTTCCCATACAAAAATTTTTGATAAAAATAATTTTCTATAGAAAAATTGTTCTATAGAAAAATTTTTGACAAAAAAAAATTTCTATATAAAAATATTTGATAAAAAAAAGTCTCCAGTATACCACCCCTACGTAATCTGTACTAGCTGTTCCTTAAACTGTTGTATATGGTTTTCTCTTTTAAAATTACTGCCTTATCGACCGAAATTTTAATGTTTAGTTTGTCTGAAGTATGAACTGTTGCTTAGAGACTTACTAAGAAACTAATGTTTTCTTATATTTTTCTTACAAAAGTGATTATTAGATAATCCGTTTAGGAAAGTTTTGCCGGTTATGGTAATGACTTTTTACTCAATAGCAATTACCGCCAAATAGAGAATTCCACCAAATTTTCAATTTTCGGAAAAATTGTTAATCAAATCCCGTAGTTAATTTAATAAAATCTAAAAATCATTAAATATAACTTTTGATTCCGTTGAAATATAGTAAATTTGAGCTAGGGTTGTCAAGCTACACCAAATTTTATTTTTGGTTAAAATGGGTCTCGTGTTATTAAACGTCGGAAAAGAAATCAGGAGATTTTTTTGAAATTTGTCTATGTCGTTTCGAAGTAATGTAATGTGTAGATGAACAGTTTTGAATATCTAATATTACTTTGAAAATTCAAAAAAAAAAATTGATATCATTTAGTAACTTTTTTTGGAATTTCTAAAAGTGATTGTTATTATACTTTAATACATTTTAAAATTAAATATCTTTCACGAGGATTTGTTAAGGTAGTCAAAGATGTAGACTCTATAGGAAAGATATTAAAAGCTTTTGACTTTTGAATGTTTTATACCTTCATAGATGATGTTGTAGTTAAAAATTCGTATAAGCTGAAATTTAGCAAAACTTCGAAATAAATATATATTTTTTCTATTTAAAAAGGGGTTTTCATTTGTTATCAACTTCTCTTTTTGGATAAAATTTAAAAAAATTTCTAGTGTCTATTTTTTCACTATTACCAACAATTACTGTTTCCTGATATATTTGAAAATGTTATTTTAGATTGCAATAGTTTATTGTGTTGTGAACGCTGCTTTAACGGCTCGCATAAAAACAATGTTATCGATAAAACCAGATTTTATTTTACTTTTGCTTACAATTTTCATATCACTCTGTTACCGACAATTCGTGATCTTAGTGATCGGTATTTTTCTTCTGATTCCATTTTTTATGCGTTTTTATAAGTCGATAAGCCTTTTTATCTTAAATTTTTCTAAAAAATATTTTTAGGCAAATCGACAATTATTTCATTTTAATCCTATCTTATAGTTTCCTTCACTCTATTATCGACAAATTTCAATTTTAATAAATAATGTTTGGGTACTTTTTTAAAATAGTACTTTTTTCCAACATTTAAAGAAAATTAAAGTTTCGAATATTTTTTTCCATTACGAAAAATTCTATGAAAAATTCAGCCAGTTCTTTTTTTAACATGAAGAGTTTAATGTAGACTAATAATGTGGAGTTAATTAAGTTTTCTTGGAAGTTCTTTATTTAATTTAACGGGTGCAATTTTAAAAGTATAAATTCAAAAAAAAGTAGAGATCCCTAAAAATCTTTCTAATATTATGGAAGACTGCTAGAAGCTTGGAAATAATACATTTAGTTAAATATATTTGGTTGTTATTAAAATTACTTTAAAATAAAATAAAAAATAATTGAATAAGAATTTTAATTTAAACTGCCCAAAATAATTTCATTTTATAAAATTGAACTCAAAAGTATTTAATTTTAAGTTTAAGATTTTTTTTTAATATTTTTTGTTTTTCTCTAATTATTGTCTTCTAAATTTCTTCTTTTTTTCCTTTTTATATATTAACTAATTAAAAGAAATATTTTGTTAATGATATGAAAAAAATAAGAAAATTTTCTACCGATTTTATAAATGTTTTTTTAAATGAAAGTGAAAAAAGCTTTTTTTTAAAAGAAAATAAATTCTTAATAATTCTTCCATAATTTCTGCTCCACATTTTTGTTTAAAATTTATTTAATTTTTATTCCTGTTTTAGTTGTGATAAATTATAAAATATTATTCAGCAAATTTTATTTTTCATGTATTTTTGTTTATTAATTTTTGTAATATAATTTTCTATCTATATTTTATCTTTTTCATTAGTTTGTATTTATATTGGCAGTTGTATTATTTATATTATTGTTTTATTGGTTTTTATTTTATTATTTTACAGTTTTGTTGTTGTTTTTGTTTTTTTTTTTGTGGAAATTATGGTAGGGAAAATCTAAATAATTTAAATGAATTATTTACAAAAAATTGATTTTTGTCTAATAAATTTTAATATTTTTTGTGGTTTTTATTATAATAAGGCTTCTAAAAAACTTGTTGACTAAAATGTCCGTATATAAAGTGATAGTTTTGAAATGTCTTCTTTTTTGCTTTTAAAATTTCCTTTATAGTTTTGTTTTCATTTAAAATTGACCTCTTTTTATTATAATTTTGTGTTTGATCGGTTAAAAGTTGAATTTTGAATAGAAGAGAATAAAATAAATTAATTTAAATAAAATATAGAAACTAAATAATGTTTTTTAAATAAAAATAACTTAAACGGAAACTTCAAATTTGTAAAAATTTAATAAAAAGGAAATTTCTCTAAAAACAGATGTAGGAACTGACTCTTTGTAGGAAATTTTCTCATACCTTTTTTTGGATAACACCGACAACGAAAAGCTTTTGCCTGTCTTATCGACACTATTTTTAGTATAGCAAAGTATTTGGTGCTTTTTAACCCTTTCACGCACAAAACAGTTGTATCCAGGAATGCGTAAATATTTTCCATTTGGAACAAATTGTTTGTAAAACTTTAGGGACACCGGTATGCTTTAAAGATTTAAAGGTACATATAGAACGTTAAGAGGTTGTGGGTTCGAATCTGGGTACATATAAAACTTTAAATAGAAATATAGAAATTTCCTATTGTTCCCGAAAATACAAGAAAGTTTTGTTCATATACAACTTTTTTCGTTGATTAATAGAAATTTGTTTATGATCCTTAGTAAATCTTAGTTATAAAAAACTAACATCGAAATACAGGGTTTGATAACCAACTTTTAAGATCCACATAATAATATTTATTTAAATTAAGGTTCTATGGAAAATTCACTCCAAGTATTATCAGCTGTAAGATCCCACCGTTTGGTTTCACTGGACTACATTTTAGATCAAACAAGATGGAAAATACTTTAAATTTTTAAGTATTATCAGCCTCTAAAATCTGAAGATTTGTCTTTATATGACTTTTGTTCAAGATTCTTATGGTTTCACTACTGTAGTAAGTTTACCTCCTTAAAGGATAAAAATCTATTATCAATTATTGTATAAAAGCCATCGATTACTAAAGAAAATTATTGAAAACTGGACTTCTAAACTGGAACTCAGTGCTGCTCTTTTGAAATTAAACTTTTAACGAAGATCTTTAAAAAAAATCTATGAAAAGTTTTTTTTTTTTAATTTAGGACTAGTACCCAGGGAATAACCTCTACTAAGGCAACGCATTGTGTTGAAATCAGAAAAAATATTTTATAAGAATTTTCCTATATTGCAAGTGGAAGGCAAAACTTCTGCGGGAATTAAATTCCACATACGAATAGTACTGCTAAAGAACGAATTTTCTCTGTAATGTGTTGTTCGGTCTAATGGCCCATCGACAACAAAAGGATGAGTTCTAACAGGTAAACGTGTGTTGCATATAAAAATTCGAGTTTTAGAAACGAGTTCCCTGATTTCGTTAGAGCACATAAAAAAGTAGTAACCATAGAACAGTGAGACACAACCTACTCTGCGATGGTGTTCAAGTGAGTCAATAGAGTTGAATGCACCGCTATTACCTTCGCCCTCTACTGTACTCGGTCGAGAAGCTCCAAAATAGACTTTGAAGAACCAGTCCATACATGAGAGTTATCGGTCTAATATAGGTGATGTAAATACTCCGAAGTGCAGGGTGAAGTAAGGGATGTTGGATACCATGCAACGATTCTGGTTGGTACTAACTTGGTAAGTGCAGACTTATCTTAGTTACCCTTCATTTCAACTGTGGACATGGGGTAGGACTTCGGACTAGTAACATACTCCTGGAAAAAACAATTACTATAAAAAAGCTAAAATTTGAATAAAAACGGTCCCCCTAATGTAAGAACAGGCCGTGCGAAACTTCATTGGAAAGACCGAGTAAGGAAAAATCTTTCAGAGCTTGGCCTACGAAATTTGAAAATATGCACATAAGGTCAAAGCGCATGAAAATCTAAAAATGCGACCTTTGACCATAACAGTTTGTAACTACAGGCCATTTAATTATGTAAATTAAGCTGGAGTGACACCGTTTTAGAAGACCAAGGCACTTGAATGCTTCTTTCGACACTTGAGAAATGTGGTTAGTCCAAGGACTATCACACTGAATTCTGAAGCTAAGAACATCAAAAGCGTCTAATCCCTGATTATATACACCATCCATGAAAACAAATGAAGTAACAAGATCTGCCGTGAGTTTATGCGTAAACACACAACATTGGTTTCTCAAGCATTAAAATCAACCTTATTCGCGCTGCCCCATTTAGGTATTGTATCTAAATCGCTTCAAGAAGGCTTGGTCTATAAATTAATGAATGCTATTGCCAGATGGTACTATCATCTGGAAGTTCGTCATAGTAGGTCGATAATGAATATAAGAAATTGCGGTACCCCTAAATTAATTCTGCACTTATTTGATGAGCTCTATATAAATCGAGAGAACCCGTAATATTATATGGTAGCTCAATCATGGGTACTTGCACAAGCATATAAAGCTTTTCTTGGAGTTTTAAGAGTAAGATTCTCCGAAAACCTAATGGACCAATCTGAGCCAACAATAAATATAGGCATAGAATAAACCATGAGCTTTATAAGCTATAAGCACACATCGACATAGTAAAACGCATTAAACAGTAGCGGTTGCATTGGCTAGGATATGTTGTGCGTATGGTGAAAAATACTCTAGTAAGGAAAGTTTTCTAAAATGATAACGTGGGAACTCTTAGAAGATAACTCCCAAAACTTCGATGAAAAGACCAAGTTTGAATCACTTGGTATACCTTAGCGCTTGGTATTGTAAAATATGCTCGGCCTATTTATAATATTATAGTCCGAAAATTAACGTTCTTAACTTTTTTTTTAAATAAATTGATCCTATATACTAGTTATTTTGGTCGTTAGAGGCAAAATCTTGATATCAGAGCCGTCCAGCTCTACAACACATTGTGCTAATTTTTACAAAAGAGCTTTTGAGCTTTCACACCGATACACTATGTATCAGTGAGACGCAACTATGTTTGCCCCTTGCAAAGTCGCTTATATTTTCAAAGTCAGTGCTGTTTCTAGATTAGAATTTTTTGCTCGATTATATGAAGAATGCTCGAATATATAAATATGGCAACACTGACCGTTAGAGCTTTCAAAGCTGTTTACACCAAATGCAAAAATTAATTAATGTTGTGTTTTTGATAGATCTGCCTTATCTCTATATTATAGACTATGCAGTACCCAAAATAAACTATGTTATCTACTTTGCGTGATTACTCTGTTATCGGCAATACGCTGTCTTATCAACAGATCATTGGTTAATAGCTTTGCTAGCTTTTGTTAATATACGGTATTACCAACTTCACACTGTTATTGATAATGAATAGACTATTCTTCAGAAAATATTCTCTGCAGATAAGTATAGCAATAAGAGGATTTTCTAAAAAGTGTATTAGCAATGTTATCCTTAATATTCGAATTTTCGAATTATAGACTTACTCAGAACGTAAAATTTTAAATAAAATGTCTTAGTTTGGAAGTTTTCAAAAGTTGAAGTCCAAAGTCTTTTTGTATATTGACATTTCGATTGAATATTAAATATTCCAAGCAAAACGAAATACATATTTGAAATAATGCTAAGTAGACTTTATTCAAAGTTTGAATACCCTTAACAAAAAGCTTTTTCAAAACAGTGAGTTACTCCGTATTTCGATTCGAAAATAAAATTTTTCGAATTTGTATGCTTAAAGCATTGGGTTTCGAAAACATTTTCTTTCGAATCGAGATACGCAGTAACACCCCAGACTGTATGCTACTATGATTCGTTGATCTAAGAAAATTCTTTTCGACGTTCTTAAATCTTCGAAAATTCATTTTGTTTTTAAAAATGAGCATAAGAAATATTTTTCAATTAAAAAATTATAAGAAAACAAAAAAAAACTCAATTTTTTTTGGAACATTTTAAGTTTTGTTTTTTATTTAAAAAAATAAAATTACACAGAAATAAATGAAATAAAACATAAATTTACAATATAAATAAATTAAACTTAAACATCGAATCGTTGACTAAAATCTAAATAAATTATATTTAAAAAATTAAATAAATTATATATAATATTAAGATTAATTTTAAGAAATATTTTAAAATGATTGATGATATTTCGTTGTTTTTTTTATTGCTCAAGTTTTACAAGATAATGATCAATTTAGTTACGTTTTTTTTTAATGAAAGTAAAGAATGGAAGTAAAGAAAGAAAAAGGAAAAATTTTATTTTAATAAACTAAGAAAATTAAAAGAGTTTTAAAAATTTACAAAGAATGTTTAACTAATAAAGGCTTAAGAGTAAACAGAAAAGCTTCTAAAGCTCTGTCATTATCTTTTCTTCTTATGTTAGAAACAGCTTTTGATATAGTCAAGCTTATAAGCTTAAGATAGTTACAAACATATACTACTTTATTTATTTGTTGCTTTCAAATTATTGAGAGTCAAAATCTTGTATATGTACTTGAGACTTTCGAGAGTCAAATATAACTATCTCAACTTAAAAGCTATGTTAAAAGCTTTTCTGCTTACTTTAAGTTATTTAAGTATTTTGAATAATTTCATGAGTTTTTTTTTAACTATAAATTTAAATGTTCTACTAAATACTAATGGCGTTAGGATTTTGTTTAGATTTAAGGTTTTCTATTTCTTAAAAAAAAAACATAAAAATTAATTAATTATGTTTGAAAGTTTAAAATCAAAATATTATCAATTAAATTTATTTGTTCTTATTTTTTTTTTATTAAATTTATAACTAACCTACTAAAACTAATGCGTCTTTAAGTATCTAAAATTTAAGTTTAATATTTCTTTTATTTTATATTAAAATTCTAACAAAATAATAAATAAATAAAAAATTAAAATTACAAAATAAATAAATAAATATTAATTAATTATCGTTATTTTAATATATTTTAAGTGAAAAATATTGTTTCAGGAACAAATCTATGTTTCGGTTTTTTTATATATAAATATTTTAATATTAATCGAATCTAATTATTAAACTTTATATACAATTTTTAATTATTATTATTTATATAAAAAAACAGAAATCATTATTTTCATTATTCTTTAAATTTAAATTAAATTATTTATATATAATTTAATTTTTTTTTGTATTTTCTTTTTTTTTAATTAATTAATTAAACGATCACCTAATTTAATGATATTTTCTTGAGATTATATAACTATTTTGTTGTTATTTTGTTTTGTTTTTTTTTTTGTATTATTTTATTAAGTATACTATTCCTTCTGTAATTTATTATTATTATTAATTATATAATTTTGTTTGTTTTATATTTTATTAGCACCTTGCTTTTATTTGTTGTTATATTACTTTTTCTTAAATTTCATTTTTGTTGTTATTCATGTTTCTAATGATTTCCTTTTTGTCTCATATTTTTTTTTGCTAAATTATAGTTTTTAGTGGTTTATGTCAATTTTATGTGGTTTCTATGTCCTTATGTTTGGTTTTCTATTTTAATTTATCTAAAATCTTGGCAGTGTTTTGTATTATTTTGTTTGTTTGTTTTTGATCTAGTTTGGTAATTCTCTATGTAACTGTGGTTATCTCCATTAACATCGTCCTTAGATTTAAATTAACTCAACAGAATTTTGGAAAAGTGTTTTTACATAAAGGATTTTAACATTAAATGGACACAAAAAGTGCTTAAGTGAAATGTGAAGGTAGTGTACAACAGTATAGAACAATCATTACTTTGGAAGGGTTTTTCTTAAGGTGTCGTAAGATTGTAAGAAAAACAAGGTCAAGGTTATCGTTAATATATTTTGAAAGCTAACAAAGAACAAATATCTCACGTTAGTATTTTTTTACAAAATATTCCTCATCTTAGCTTGAGTACCTAACATTGCACCATACCTTTTATGCAATGTAAGCAGACAAGATTATCACTTTTTGTTTGGCATTGATAATAATTCGTTTTACTTTTAGTCATCCATGCCTGATTTGGTACATCTATGCCATGTAATACAAACTGATGATATCATCTTTATTTCACTTTAGAATTCTCTAATTGTTTCCTTCCCTGACTTTTTAGCATTACACTGTTCTATCGGTATTACAATGGTAAGTGTTTCAACGAAATTATGGATCTAGTTCCAATTAACCGTACATTTCTACGGAGTACGCGTATTTTAGCAAGAGCTCACTCCTATGTAGTACACTGGCCAGTTGATCGCACAACAAACTACAGAGAAGATTCGTTTTTTAGCTCCAGTTATCCATGGAATAAGCTCCCCGCAAAAGTCTTTCCACCTTATTATGATGTCAAAAAATTCAAATCGAATATCCACAAATACTATTCCCTCTATCCTCCTTCCCATAACCTTTTTTCCTAGTTACATCAGAATGCAATGCATAAGTATGAGTCATCCCCTGAGTGTTGGTTTAAAAAAAAACAAAAAATTCAGCTCCCAATTTTTGTGACGTAATGCCAACGAAAATTCTGAACTTAATTCAGGCAATGTATGTGGATTTTAAAAGTCGAGTCATTCACAAAGGTAAATTGTGAAATATGTATGATATGTAAGCAAGAAATGTATCTTGCCACCTATACTTTTTATCCTCGTCATCGACAACATAATGCTTATGGCTCTGAATGGTAGGCACGGCATCCAATGGAAACCCTTTAAATAACTCGAGGGCTTGAAATATGCTGATGACGTATGTCTTTTAAGCCAAAGCTCAGATCACCTTCAAGAAAATACCAACGCTATTACGATTAAATCTCGGATAGCTGGGCTAGAAATCGATATTTCCAAGACAATGATTATCCCTGGAGGCGCAAACTCGTCGACACAAATTAATGTGAATGTGTAGGTATATACCTTTAATTATCTTGTATGTTTGGTATCTAGAAAAGGTGGCATAGACGAGAATATTGAATGGGCATATTAATAAGGAAAAGTTTGTATTTGGCATTCTTCAAACTATTTGGAAATCTCGGTTAGGATCACCATCAACTAAGTTATGAATATACAACTCGAATGTCAAGTCCATCCTGTATTAGGGCTGCTAAACTTGAAAACGCACAAATGCTATCGATAAGCGCCTACAAACATTTTAAAACAAATACTTACGTCAAATCCTCAATATATGGTGGCCAAATCGCATAAATGCGACACACCAAATGCCTGGTTCTATAGAAATATGTCAACGGAAATGACGGTGGATAGGCCACACACTTCAAAAGCCACACCCTTCAAGGCTTTGTTGGAATCCACAGGGAAGCGAACATCGTATTGGTGCACCTGTTAGAAGCTGCAAGCTATTCATGGAATGAAGTATGCCTAACATTTCGCTAGAGTTCGATATAAAAGGATTGCTGAGGCCCTATGCTTCACTGGGAGTCAAAAATAACAATATTAGAGGTCGATATGAGAGAATGATTAAGGCCTTATGATCTACTAGGAGTCAAGGATAACAGAATCTTTGTGACTCCGGAACACTGATGAAACTATCTACTGTTTTGATTCCGTTTGGGGAAAATTTTTTTTATAATGTTAGTTATAGCTTTTCGACTTTGAATAGACCCTCCACAGTTAAATAGCATTTAGTTATTAATAATGAGGAGGTTTAAAGCTTTGCAATTTTGGGAAGAAGTACATTTTCGCCCTTTGATAAACGACGACAGATTTACGAAAGCAGCTGAAAATATTTTCTTATAGAATTTTCTATTCCTATGCTCTATGTTAATTTGTTACTATCTTCTCGCAAGTATTTTATTTACTTGCCTACTTGTCATAAGAAGTCATAGTAAGTCGAAAATGTTTCAGATCGCAATTCAGTAAAGTACTTAGAAGCAATGTCAATATGGACCAATTCTTAAAAAATTCGGAAGATTTTCTCAAGAGATATATGTATCTATGATATATGTATCTATCTATGTATCTACTAAAATTACTTGAGATTTAAGTTCATTTACATCATTTACGATAAAGGGTCTGATATGGGAGCTTGTTTTAACTGCCAACCAAGTTTCGCTGATCGATTTATATTGAAATATCGAAAGCTCCTTTAGACTACTATTTGAAGTTATTGTAAAAATTTTCTTGAAATTAACCATACTATAGATAATTTCAAGCGTTTACTGTTCGATAAAGTCCGTCAACCGTTATATCATATCTTCATTTATCATAAAATATGGGGAATCTCAAATTTTGATTAAATTCAGCTACCATGTTAAAGATATTTTCCCGAATTTGAAGTCAATAAAAACCACAATGAGCCTATCGTTCAAAAGCAATTTTTGCTGAATTGTTTAATATTTGGCTTCACAGGCTTTAAAGCCACTTGTAATTGGTCAAGAAAAAATTATAAGCTATCGTTCTATTAAAAGTTCAATACGATGTTAAGCATATTTCTTGAATTGCTTGAGAGTCTTGAATGCTTGAGAATCTATTTTAGATTCATAATTATGAAATTAAAAGCTCAAAAGTTTGGATATAACAAAGTGAGCGGGAAACTTTACTTAGCTTTCAGATAACTTTCAGAGATTTATTATGTTTACCACAATACAAAGTTTGAAAGCTTTTTTTAATTTGTTAAAAAATTTCTTTTACAGTTTAAGAAAATATTGCAAGAAAAAGTTTGATTTTTATTACTTAAATTTGAAGCTTTCAAACTTCCGTGCAGCAAAGCTTTTGAATTGTAGATCTTAATTTCATCAAAATTTATTAAGCTTTGAAAATCAAGCTCTTAATTCAAGTAGAAGTTTACAAGATATAACATCTCCACATTTCAAAGTTTTGAATCATTTCTAAAACTGATTTGTTTAATATTTAAATTGTTAAGCTTTTAAAAGTTTAAAGATGTTGTTGAATTATTGGTTTACAGCGGAGCCGTCTAGTTCTACAGCACAATGTGCGAACTTTTACAAAAGAGCTTTTAAGCTTTCACGCCGACACACAATGTATGAGTTAGAAGCAACTATGCTTGTCCCGCTCACACTTACTTAAAATTGTCTTTGCAAAGTCAGTCTTCAAAGACAGTACTGTCATATTAATGCTTGAATATATAAAACAAAATTAAATCTGGAAACACCGTAGTGAGTGTGTCAATGAACAGGTCTGGTTTTGAGTGTATCTAAGAAATTATTAAAT
Organism: Stomorhina lunata; assembly: GCA_933228675.1. Taxonomy (NCBI): domain Eukaryota; kingdom Metazoa; phylum Arthropoda; class Insecta; order Diptera; family Rhiniidae; genus Stomorhina; species Stomorhina lunata. The sequence continues at coordinate 96,708,353 of OW121743.1, read as the reverse complement.
AACAAAAGAAGGTGCTTAAAGGTCGCATCATGTAACTCATCTCGACAGGGTTGTTTAGCGCTTAAGAACACGATCAAAGAATACAAGTTAATCAATCCATAGACACAAGGGGAAGTTGAATGCTTTTACGTGCTGCATTTCATAGAGTAGTTTAAAAGTTTAAAATTAAAACTATCGTAAGACGAAGCTTTAAGCTATGGAGGTTTTTTTGCAGTATAAACTGTAAACTTTACCTTAAAGTTTTCAGTAAAATTATATTCTAAATAGTTTGTGAATGTAAGAAAAGATTTTGCTTAACTTGAGATCATATAAGCCTAAGTATTTGAGATTTTTGTGAAGATTTTTCCTGACTATTGTGTATGTAAAAGATAAAATTTTAATAATTTTGTTTGAATTGTTGTACATATACATACCTATCGAGCACTGCTTAGTCCACAGAATGGTATATCGATTTTTCAGATATAATTATATACAGGGAAATTTTCTGAATATGAATTGCAGGAGTAATCTAACAAGCATTTTTGAAAAAAAATTAAGTCGTAAGTATCATAGAGCAAATATTTTATTATATGCTCCCATAATGCCATTCTTCTTAAAAACTCGAGAGAAATAATAGCTTTATATAAAGCTTCATGCTTTTTTGTGTTCTCAGTAATTTATCAACCTTATAAATCTCAGGTAAAGTGTGCTACGAGAATGAGTTATAAATAATGTTTGATTGTGGTAGCTATAATTCGAGGCAATGGCTATCGATTAGGGATGCACTATGATCAATGTGTTAAGCAAAGCTTTGAGCTTTTTTATTTATTTGAATACCATAAACAAATTTCTATATGTTTTTATACCCTTTAAGCACTTAATAGTCCATAATCTGAATAAATCCTTTGTGGGAAAACCAATTTAGAAAGCAAATAATATTTGCTAGAAATGAAATTAAGTACTAAAATTACTTGAGAAACTCATTTATCCTTAACAAAATCAATCCCTTTATAAGTTTGTGTAACATGTTAAAATGTAACTATGGGCAAATGAAAGTAACTTTAGATGATTTTGAGGTTTTCTTAAATGGTTTGGCGGCATTTTTTCTTTTGGTCTCTAAAAATTGTTTGTCTTGGAATGAATAATGGATTTGGTAGTTTTATTAATTCGCTAAAAACGTATGCATTTTTGGACGGATATTAAATATATAATATTTATTTTATTTGTTTTCTTTTTTTATTTTTTTCTTTTTAAATGACTATTTAATGAATAAGTGATTTCAAGTGAATTGATAAATTCTTTTGAAATATGTATAGGGTTCTTAATTATGTCTATGAGAAGTTTTTTTTTCTTTGAGTGTTTTACAGAAAAAGTAATATAACTACAAATAATTGCTTATGTTTTTAATTTTAAAATTTCTTTATATAATTTTAATTTCTTTAATTTGTAACTAATTTTTAATAATAAAAAAAGAATTCTGTACATTTTTTTCTTCTGATTTTTCTTTTTAATAATAATGAGATTATTGTTGATTTTGGATTTTCTTTTAATTTAAAAAGGGAGAGTATTTTTCTTTTTGTTATAAATTTTTTCATGATTTTTATACCTTTTAACTATTGATAGAGTAGTAATGATTCTAATGATTTTTTTTCTTTTTTAATGAGTTTCGTTTTTGTCTCGAATTTTTGTTTTTGTTTAAAAAAAAGGTATTTTTAATACTATTTTTTATGGTTTAAATTTTTTGAGTGTATGTTTTGTGTTTTTTTCTTTTGTTTGAAGGTGTATTTTTTATATGATATTGAGTTTTTTTAGTTTAAAAAAATTACAAGTTTATTATAATTTTTTTGTTAAATTTCCTTTTTATTTAAATTTTTACTTTTTTTCCTTCTTGAATGGTTATTAGATGATGCGCGCTATTTTTTTTTTGGTTTTCTTAGATTTTGAATAATTTCTTTATATTTTTTTTAAATATAAAATTTAAATTTAAAGGATTTTATGCTTTGGTTGGATGTTTTTTTACGGATGTTGTGTTTTTGATATTTTGTAGGATGTTCTTTTTTTTTTGTTGTGTTTTAAAAAAGGACTTTTTTTGGTTTGTTCTTGATTTTGGGAAAATAACATGATTTCTGTGTTCTTTTATTTAGTTAGGGCCTGATTTTTATATATAAAGGATTTTGAACATTTTTTTTTAAGATTTTTTTATTAAAGTTTTTTATATAAAAAAGGATTTTGTTTGTCTAAATTTAGTTAAATAAATGAACACTTTGTTGTTGTTTTTAATTGTTATTGTGATGTCATTTTTTGAATGTTGTTGTTGTTTTTGTTTTTATTGGATTTTAGGATTTTTTGGGCCAATACTAAAATGCAATTATACACCGGTTGTTGTCTCCAAATTTTTTTTTAGATTTTTTTAAGATTTTTTCTTTTAAGCTTAAGGTTCTATCATGATTATAAAGTGTTAAACTACACAAAGCAGCAAGAGCCAGTGTAAAAATGTTGATGTCCTATGATAAAGTCAATCCAATTCTTTTCTATCTAAAACTGCTGGAACTTTTGCGTCTGTTCGTTTAAATTCAATTTTCTCAAATACTCCTGGAGTTCTAAACTTTTTGAAACTAGTCATGATGATTTATGATAATGATGATGTTAATTTAAATTTTATTTGTTTACTCTTCCGATTGATCTTATAACTATTTGTTGGTTGTTATTATAAAGGTTATATTATTTTACAAATTGTCTTAGAAAAAATCTAAGACAATTGCTTAATTTTATCAATCCTTAGCTTAAAGACTTAAAAAAACAAAAAAAAAACTTCTTTCTTATTACTTCCTGTTTTTTTGGTTGAGGGTTAAAAGGTGTCGTCGGATCTGTCTCGATGTTCGTAATGATAATGATGACTAAATGTTAAGATGATTTGTTGATGTTGCTAATTGTGCGTCTGCAATGAATTTTTAGTTCTAGAGTCCTCTTTGTTTCTTCACATTTTAGAATTTCATAAAAATTCCTTTTTATTTTCTCGAGGACCTCCTCTAATATCCTTATTGATTTGATGATTTGCTTGTTGGTGGTTGGTAGGTGTTTGTTAAATACATATATAAATTGCTAATAAAAAGCAAACTTGGCAGCATTTTGTTTTTTTTTTCTTTTAATTTAAATATATATTTTTTTGGTATTTTTTTGTTATTTTTTGGATTTTTTTATTTGTTTTTTTGGTAGTTTCATTGAAGTTTTACTGTTTTTTTAAATGGAGACAACGTTTTGCATTTTGTATGGTTTCTAATACTCCCAATATCATGCATCTTGTATTTCGCCCTTTAGTCCAGGCACCCTGTGGTGTTGGTTATGTCCTAAACGATTGGCTAAGTCCTGTACAACATCTCGAAATATAACCGTATCTATGTTTTCGCCTAATAAATACAATAAAAACCAATCGCCCATCTTTGAACGACGAACAATTATTTCTATAGCGTCTCGACGCACTAACCTGTAAGGGGAGAGATAGATATTTTGGAAAGAAAGTGGAATTAGTCAAGATTTGAAACTATATATCACTGTAAAGAAAATTAAATGACATGAGTTCTGAGCATACAAAAGAGAAGATTTCATTAGAATATTGTTTTTCCAAAGAAAGATTTTTATTTTACTTCAAAATTAAAGAAACTATATTTAATAACAAAACTTTGTTACAAATTTAGAATTTTGATGAAAGTCAAGATTTTTATCAAAAATTTTAATTTTCGTTAAAAAATCGATTATTTTGTTAAAAATATCAAATTTTATTAAATATCTAAAATTTTGTTTAAAATTCAGGGGCCAAATCGCATTCGTCGCATTCGATATCGATCGAAATGTAAGATATTTCAGAAACATTTGTGTTGCATACTTTTGGGATAATCTAAATAAAAAAAATAACATTTAAGGTTCACTACATTGTAGTATTTTTGACAAAAGTTTCTTGTTAGTAAGAGAATTTCGTTTAAACTAAATGTTTTGACAAACAAACGGATATTTTAAGATATTAAATTTTATTATTTAATATAAAAATTTTATAGCAAATTTGTATAGCAAATTTTTTAATACAAAAATTTTGTATGCAAAATGTTTTAATATAAAAACTTTGTATAGAAAATTTTTGGATATAAAAATTTTGTATTGAAAATTTTTCGATATAATAAAAAATTTAAAAATTTTTCAGTATAAAAATGTTGTAAAGAAAATTTTTTAATATAAAAATTTTGTAAAGAAAATTTTTCAATATAAAAATTTTCGATATAAAAATTTTCTAAAGAACATTATTCATATAAAAATTTTGTATATAAAATGATTTAATACAAAAATTTTTCGAAATAAAAATTTTAAATTGAAAATTTTTTTTTTTTTTGAATTTGTATAGAAAATTTTTCATATAAAAATTTTGTATAGAAAATTTTTCAATATTAAAATTTTGTATAGAAAAAATTTTCAATATAAAAATTTTGTATAGAAAATTTTTCATATAAAAATTTTGTGTAGAAAATTTTTCAATATAAAAATATTGTATGGAAAATTTTTCAATATAAAAATTTCGTATAGAATATTTTTCGATATAAAAATTTTGTACAGAAAATTTTTCAATATATTTTTCGATATAAAAATTTTGTACAGAAAATTTTTCAATATAAAAATTTTGTATAGAAAGTTTTTCATATAAAAATTTTGTATAGAAAATTTTTCATATAAAAATTTTGTAAAAAAATTTTCAATACAAACATTTTGCATAGGAGGTTTCTCGATTTTTCATATAAAAATTTAGCTTAGAAAAATTTTCATACGAAAATTTTGGGTAGAAGGTATCAAACAGAAAATTTTTCAGTATAAAAATTTTATATAGAAAATTTTTCGAAACAAAAAATTTTTTAAAATTAAAATTTTATATAGAAAAACTTTCAATATAAAAATTTTGTACATAAAATTTTTCGATATGAAAATTGTATATGGCAAATTTTTAAATAAAAAAATAAACATTTTATATAGAACATTTTTCAATATAAAAATTTTGTATAAAAAATTTTTCAATATAAAAATTTTGTATAACAAATTTTTTAATATATAAATTTTGTAAAAAAAATTTTAATATAAAAATTTTGCATAGAAAATTTTACGATATAAAAATTTTCTATACAAAATTTACGATATAAAAATCTTCTATAAAAAAATTTACGATATAAAAATTTTCTATAGAAAATTTTACGGTATATTAATTTTGTATAAAAAATTCTTCATATAAAGATTTTTTGATATAAAAATTTTGTATGGAAAATTTTTCATATAAAAATTTTGTATAGAAAATTTTTCAATATAAAAATTTCGTATAGAAAATTTTTTGATATAAAAATTTTGTACAGAAAATTTTTCGATATAAAAATTTTGTACAGAAAATTTTTCAATATAAAAATTTTGTATAGAAAGTTTTTCATATAAAAATTTTGTATAGAAAATTTTTCATATAAAAATTTTGTAAAAAAATTTTCAATACAAACATTTTGCATAGGAGGTTTCTCGATTTTTCATATAAAAATTTAGCTTAGAAAAATTTTCATACGAAAATTTTGGGTAGAAGGTATCAAACAGAAAATTTTTCAGTATAAAAATTTTATATAGAAAATTTTTCGAAACAAAAAATTTTTTAAAATTAAAATTTTATATAGAAAAACTTTCAATATAAAAATTTTGTACATAAAATTTTTCGATATGAAAATTGTATATGGCAAATTTTTAAATAAAAAAATAAACATTTTATATAGAACATTTTTCAATATAAAAATTTTGTATAAAAAATTGTTCAATATAAAAATTTTGTATAACAAATTTTTTAATATATAAATTTTGTAAAAAAAATTTTAATATAAAAATTTTGCATAGAAAATTTTACGATATAAAAATTTTCTATACAAAATTTACGATATAAAAATCTTCTATAAAAAAATTTACGATATAAAAATTTTCTATAGAAAATTTTACGGTATATTAATTTTGTATAAAAAATTCTTCATATAAAGATTTTTTGATATAAAAATTTTGTATGGAAAATTTTTCATATAAAAATTTTGTATAGAAAATTTTTCAATATAAAAATTTCGTATAGAAAATTTTTTGATATAAAAATTTTGTACAGAAAATTTTTCGATATAAAAATTTTGTACAGAAAATTTTTCAATATAAAAATTTTGTATAGAAAGTTTTTCATATAAAAATTTTGTATAGAAAATTTTTCATATAAAAATTTTGTAAAAAATTTTTCAATACAAAAATTTTGCATAGGAGGTTTCTCGATTTTTCATATAAAAATTTAGCTTAGAAAAATTTTCATACGAAAATTTTGGGTAGAAGGTATCAAACAGAAAATTTTTCAGTATAAAAATTTAATATAGAAAATTTTTCGAAACAAAAAATTTTTTAAAATTAAAATTTTATATAGAAAAACTTTCAATATAAAAATTTTGTACATAAAATTTTTCGATATGAAAATTGTATATGGCAAATTTTTAAATAAAAAAATAAACATTTTATATAGAACATTTTTCAATATTAAAATTTTGTATAAAAAATTTTTCAATATAAAAATTTTGTATAACAAATTTTTTAATATATAAATTTTGTAAAAAAAATTTTAATATAAAAATTTTGCATAGAAAATTTTACGATATAAAAATTTTCTATACAAAATTTACGATATAAAAATCTTCTATAAAAAAATTTACGATATAAAAATTTTCTATAGAAAATTTTACGGTATATTAATTTTGTATAAAAAATTCTTCATATAAAGATTTTTTGATATAAAAATTTTGTATGGAAAATTTTTCATATAAAAATTTTGTATAGAAAATTTTTCAATATAAAAATTTCGTATAGAAAATTTTTTGATATAAAAATTTTGTACAGAAAATTTTTCGATATAAAAATTTTGTATAGAAAATTTTTCATATAAAAATTTTGTATAGAAAATTTTTCATATAAAAATTTTGTATAGAAAATTTTTCATATAAAAATTTTGTAAAAAATTTTTCAATACAAAAATTTTGCATAGAAGGTTTTTCGATTTTTCATATAAAAATTTAGCTTAGAAAAATTTTCATACGAAAATTTTGGATAGAAGGTATCAAAGAGAAAATTTTTCAGTATAAAAAATGTATATAGAAAATTTTTCGAAACAAAAAATTTTTTAAAATTAAAATTTTATATAGAAAAACTTTCAATATAAAAATTTTGTACAGAAAATTTTTCGATATGAAAATTGTATATGGCAAATTTTTAAATAAAGAAATTTGTAAGAAAATTTTTTGATATTAAATTTTTGTCTAGAAAATTTTTCATATAAACATTTTATATAGAACATTTTTCAATATAAAAATTTTGTATAAAAAATTTTTCAATATAAAAATTTTGTATAACAAATTTTTTAATATATAAAAAAAAATTTAATATAAAAATTTTGCATAGAAAATTTTACGATATAAAAATTTTCTATGCAAAATTTACGATATAAAAATTTTCTATAAAAAATATACGATATAAAAATTTTCTATAGAAAATTTTACGGTATATTAATTTTGTATAAAAAATTCTTCATATAAAGATTTTTTGATAAAAAAATTTTGTATGGAAAATTTTTCAAATAAAAATTTTGTATAGAAAATTTTTCAATATAAAGGTTTTGTATGGAAAATTTTTCAATATAAAAATTTCGTATAGAAAATTTTTCGATATAAAAATTTTGTACAGAAAATTTTTCAATATAAAAATTTTGTATAGAAAATTTTTCATATAAAAATTTTGTATAGAAAATTTTTCATATAAAAATTTTGTAAAAAAACTTTCAATACAAAAATTTTGCATAGAAGGTTTTTCGATTTTTCATATAAAAATTTAGCTTAGAAAAATTTTCATACGAAAATTTTGGGTCGAAGGTATCAACGATCTCCAAAAATTATTTTGAAAATCCCTAAGGTATGTAACACAATGTTTGCTTAAAAGTCTGCGTTTTCTATCAATATCGAATGCTGCGATGTGGCCCCAGAATTTCGTTAACAATTTTAGATGATTAAAGTATAAATTTTTGATTTAAATTTCGATTTTTGTTAAAAATTGAGTATTTTCTTTGGAACTGAGAATTACCCTAAAATTGTGACTGTGATATTTCTAAAAAAATATAAAATTTTTACTCTTTGTTTAAAATCGCAAAATTTTACTTAATTAAATTTACGTATTTTTTTCAAAATTTCAAATAAATTTTTTTAAAAATCTTGATTTTAGAAGAATATAAGTTTTTCTTCCAAATCGATATTTTCAATATTATCGAGAGTTTCGTTCGACTGTTGGTTTTTCTTGCTGTTTTTGGATAAAATCAAAAAATAAATGTATAAACTTTTAATCAAAATTTTTATTAAAATTTAAAATTTTATTAAAATTCAAAATTCTTATATACAATTTTTTTTCAAAATTAAAATAATTTTTGTTATCTCCGAAAATTTTGCTTAATTTTTCTTAAAATTTTATTTAAAAGTCGAAGAATTTAATTTTTCAAATCATATTTCAGAAACATTGATTAGATTTAGCCGTCATATATTCATGTCATATATTTTCATTACTTTAATAATATTAATCATACGAGGGTGGTCCGAAAAGTCTTTTGCACTTATATTTTTGTACATAAAAGAACTATTTATTTCTTTTAAATATTTCTGTAAAGGCCAAATATCAGTATTTATGTCTTAGTCTATGTCTTAGTCTTTGTGTTACTCTATGTCTTAGTCTATGTCTTAGTCTTTGTGTTAGTCTATGTCTTAGTCTATGTTTTAGTCTATGTCTTAGTCTATTTCTTAGTCTATGTCGTAGTCTATGTCCTAGGCTATATCTTAGTCTATATCTTAGTCTATGTCTTAGTCTACGTCTTAGTCTATATCTTAGTCTATGTCTTTGTCTATGTTTTAGTCTATGTCTTAGTCTATGTCTTAGCATATGGCTTAGTCTATATCTTAGTCTACGTCTTCGTCTAAGTACATTTTAGAAATCGGAGAATTGTTCAAATTTAGAAGACCATTTCATTTGAAAAGACATTTTCGACTACCCTCGTAAAATGTTGTGTTTTCTTTGTAACTTACCTAAATCGCATACGAAATAAGTACACCCTCATACGTGGTGAAAATATAATAACCACCCTGTATATCAGTGTTAATAATGTTAATAGTGTTAATAATATAAACCAAAACCAAAGGAAAATATAGATTTTTTCATTAACAACATTTAATGGCAATATGCATATGGCATCATGTTTTTCCACCTAAAGAAAAAATCAAATTAGTATTTAATTTTTATTAAATATTTCATATAAAAATCTCTATATGGAAACTTACCTCCCCACTAGAACCATATTTAAAAAATGTACATTTGGTCATTCTAGGGAATATATAAATCATGGGGTCCATACGATCCTCTTGATCGTCTTCCATATACTTTATCACTTCTAAGCCAAATGTCATAAATTCGCCATCGAAAAATCGATTCATAAGAAACATTTGACCTTTAAATTCAAATTAGAAAATAAACAAAGTAAAATTAAATGAATTTAGTTTAAATGGTAACTAAAAAAATAAAATAATTTTTAGGTCCGTAAATTTTAAATAAACTATAAAGTCCGGTTTTTAGTGTTACAAATAATCCAATTTATTTGATTTCAAAACAAATTGAGTTTTTTGTTTTGTATAGTTAAATAAAAACCCTCTAGTCTTTTTCCATATTTATTAACACATTTTCAAAAATATTTATGTTAATTGCCCATAAAATATTTAAAAGATCATATGAAACAAAAGTCAAAAGAACAAAAAAAAAACTACTTGGGAAATTTATCGGTTTATCATTAAATTCCCACTGTTTTCCCCATAATTTTGAATTTTCAATAAATAAACAATTAGTGGGATAGAGATAAAAATGATGATGTGCTAAAATGTTTTAACACATATTAACTCACACAAATTCATCAATATCAATTTTTAAATTTTTACTAAATTAAATTAAATTTTATTTATTTTAAAAGATTTTGGCAAAAAAAATCAATTAACCCCCAATTGTCAGGTGTGGAAAATTTTCTTAAAAATTTTTTTGAAAATGTTTTAAGAATCTGAAGTCTTTATAAAAAAAAAAAAAAACTAAATTTTCACTTAAAAAAACATGTTATTAATAAAAAAAATTTATTAACAATTGTATATTTTCTGATCCGTGCATTGATTTGCATATTTGGTGTAGTGTCCTTATGAAGCGATAAATCATTAAAAATGGCAAACATATGCATTTTTATACAGTATTAATTAGTTGGTGCTTAATAAATTAGACTTTAGTAAGAAAATTATTTTTAAAATAGGAAATTATTATTAAATTATATATATTAAAAGAAATTATGTTAGGAATCAAAAAAAAGTGCATTACATTAGTGAATTTAAATAAAAACGATAATAATTGTAGAATATATTCGAAATCTACAAAATATAACTTTATCCAGATGTTCAGTTCCGAGAAATATTTAAAAATTTACTGTAATTTTGTTATAAGAAAATGGACACACTCATATATTATATTTTTTGGTTTTTTAATATATAAAAAATTTTTCCAACTGTAAAAGATGTAATTACAAAGTCGATGTTTTAGTCTGGGTCTTATTTTATATCTTAGACTATACTTTTTTATACAGATGAAGTCTTGATCAATTTGGAAAATTATCAGTACTTAAGCTTTTAGTTTATGTATCAGTCTATGTCTTAGTGTATTTCCAAGTATATATCCTAGTACAGTTAATTCTAGTCTATATATTGATTTATTTAATGAACTACATCTTATATACAATTAGAGCACCCTAAGACAAACTAAATAATTTTTGTACTGGGGGGGTTAATCCGTATCACGATTCGAAAGAAATTCTTGTCGAAACGCAATACTTTAAGCATACAAATTCGAACAATTTTATTTTCGAATCAAGATACAGAGTAACCCCCCTGTACTAATTTTGACCTATGCTCTGAGTCAACATCTCGATCACTGTATTGTCTTACAAAAAGTCAGAAAAACGTTGATTTTATTAGTCTAATTCGTATTTCGATATATTTTTTCGCTATTAAAAGAGATGAGGATAATGTGGTATATCTATTTGTTTTTTAATTGCAAAATGTTTTGGTTTTTTTCGATTAAAATATGATTTAACCACGTGCTATATGTGCTCATAGCACATTTCAGACATAATTCAAATACTAAAAAAACGGCTTTAAAAAATGTGCAGGTAATAAATTTTCGGTATAAAAATTTTCTATATAAAAAATTTTTGTACCGAAAAATTTGCTGTATAAAAAATGTTTATACCAATTTTCTATATAAAAAATTTTTATACCGAAAAATTGTCTATATAAAAAATTTTTAAACTGAAAAATTTTCTATAGAAAAAAATTTTTACACAGAAAAATTTTATATAAAAAAAAATTGTGTGCCAAAAAAATGTCTATACAAAAAATTTTTATACCGAAAAATTTTCTTTATAAAAAATTTTTATACCGAATTTTTATGCCAAACAATTTTCTGTATAAAAAATGTTTATACGAAAAATTTTCTATATAAAAAATTTTATACCGAAAAATTTTCTATATTAAAAATTTTACACCGAAAATATAAAAAATTGTATACAGAAAAATTTTCTATATAAAAAATTTTTATACCGAAAAATTTTCTATATAAAAAATTTTTATACCGAAAAATTTTCTATATAAAAAATTTTTATACCGAAAAATTTTCTATATACAAAATTTTTATACTGAAAAATTTTCTATATAAAAAAATTTTATACCGAAAAATTTTGTATATTAAAAAATTTTACACCAAAAAATTTTCTATATAAAAAATTTTGTAGCGAAAAATTTTCTATATAAAAAATTTGTATACCCAAAAATTTTCTATATAAAACAATTTTATTCCGAAACTTGTTCTATATAAAAAATTTTATACCGAAAAATTTTCTATATAAAAAATTTTGTACCGAAAAATTTTCTATATAAAAAATTTTATACCGAAAAATTTTCTATATAAAAAATTTTATACCGAAAAATTTTATATAAAAAAAACTTTATACCGAAAAATTTTCTATATAAAAAATTTTATACCGAAAATTTTCTATATAAACAATTTTATGTCGAAAAATTTTCTATAAAAAAAATTTTATACCGAAAAATTTTCTATACAAAAATTTTATACCGAAAAATTTTCTATATAAAAAATTTTTATACCGAAAAATTTTCTGTATAAAAAAATTTATACCGAAAAATTTTCTAAATAAAAAATTTTATACCGAAAAATTTTCTGTATAAAAAATTTTATACCGAAAAATTTTCTGTAAAAAAAAAATTTATACCAAAAAATTTTCTATATAAAAAATTTTATACCGAAAAATTTTCTATATAAAAATTTTATACCGAAAAATTTTCTATATAAAAAATTTTATACCGAAAAGCTTTCTATAAAAAAATTTTATACCGAAAAATTTTCTATATAAAAAATTGTATACCAAAAAATTTTCTATATAAAAAATTTTATACCGAAAATTTTCTATATAAAAAATTTTATGTCGAAAAATGTTCTATATAAAAATTTTATACCGAAAAATTTTCTATATAAAAAATTTTTATACCGAAAAATTTTCTATATGAAAAAAAATTTTAAACCAAAAAAATTTCTATATTAAAAATTTTTATACCAAAAAATGTTCTATATAAAAAAATTTTTTATGCCGAAAAATTTTCTATATAACAAATTTTTACACCGAAAAATGTTCTTCCAAAAATATTTTACACTGAAAATTTTCTATATAAAAAAATTTTCTATATAAACAAGTTTTCTATATAAAAAATGTTTGTACCGAAAAATTTTCTTTTTAAAAAATTTTTACACCGAATTAAAAATTTTACAAACACAATCATTACAAATGATGTTTGTACAAACATAATTCTTAATTAATGTGTTTGTAAAATAATTAATATATAAATTTAAAAGAGTTTTTAATAATTTTTACATTCTGACAATTTTGTTATATTTTTGATAAATCTTTTTTTTTATAATTTTCTATATAAAAAATTTTTTCTTATAAACATTTTCTATAAACAAATTTTGTGTACCGAAAAGTTTTTTATATAAAAAATGTTTATATCCGAGTGGCAAGTGGTCTAAAACAGATAATTTTCTTGGTGCAGAGTCCAAATAATGTATATCATGGCAAAAGTTGTTTTACTAAATTTGCTATATCTCACAAATTAATAGTCTGGCAAGTATTTATTGGAGGTAAAATCATATGGATTTAATATGTTGTCTAAGTTTCAAATCAGCTGTTGTATGCTTTAAGCCTTTTAATATGTTTTAGTCTATGATTTGTTGCACATTTCTCATGCAATAATCTAATCGTTTGATACCTACATTTTTAGTAAAAAGTTTAAATCTTTTAGCAATGAAACGCTACACAGTCTTCGTGATGATCGGCCGCCACACAGCCGGACAAACAATTCAGTTATTAAGTGGGAAATTTCCTGTCGTGTTAGTGAACTTTTAAGCCTATTTACTTCCTAACCTTAAATTTGTCCTACCTATAACTATAAAAGATACAAAGGTCAAGTCTGGTTCACAGTAGGAAATGAAGATTTTGGTATTGTCGGAAGATTGTAAAAAATCATGAAGCTGACATATAAAACCTCATATAATATACAGGGTGCATCACATTTTCTATTAACTACTTACTATCCATAAATAGTAGATTTAATTAAGTTAATTATTTATTGCTTTCAGAAAATAAGCTACACTCGATAATGTTTAGAATTCAAACAGAAAAAACCTCTAAATTTATTTTATGGGAAAATTATATATAAATACATAGTAAAAAGACAAAAAAAAATGTACAAAAAGTTGTGAAATGTTTAATCTACGGTTAAATATGTTTATTTACACATTGGCTTATTTCGCGTATAGTTCAGTGGTCAGTTTATGAACATTTTACATTAAATTTCACGGTGATTTGTTTATTTTGTTAATCAAACAAACAATAACAAAAAAAAGATTGAAAATAACAAAAAATTTGAAAATGCCTCTTTAAACTAAAATACATGCATATTTACATATACAATAAGCAAAGAAATTATACATGTAAATTATAAGTAAACGAGAGTTTAGAGATTTACATGTGTAAATATGGTGTAGTGTTAGTGGAAATGAAAAAGGCCTTACTTATTCAAATTAATTAACAAATCAAATTTTGATTCTTAAAATGTTGCTAATTATTAGTAAAGACCCCTTTCATTCCACTAAACGATATTCAGTTTAGTCTAAATTTGAAATACACCCATAAATTACTTTCAAACAGTGTTGTATTTATTTGTTTATTTGAAAAGCATTTGTCAATTTCTTTTTCGCCAGTTCTCCTCATTGTGTCTATGTATAACGTCTACTGCCTGTATGTAGGTCTGTCTGACCATTCATTTCTTCCCTTTAGTTTATTTCATTGTCTGTTAATATATTCTTCTTAATTTTTTGCCTTAATTTATTTAGATGATAAATATCTAAATAATTATTATTCAGTTGTATTTGAAGAATTCTAAAGAATTTTTTCGTATATCTTTTTCGTTGAAAAATCGTATTACTCACCTATCACATTTATGAGTGCTAATAACTCGCACACATAGTATCTGTACGCCCACCAATTGTGATATCTGCAAGTAAATTGAACAAAAGAACAAAAAAAAAATACAAAATGTGAATGAATTTTTTTTATGATCACATTAAACGGAAATGACATTTCGAAGAGTTTTCCACGTCATGATATGTATTTATATGGTTAGTAGTCGTTTGAACGGGTCTGTAGTAGTGGTTAGGATGTGTATGCATGTGTGTGTAAGTGTACCCACCTTAGGTTTTCCCATAAATAATCTAAAAGTAATTTCTTTTTTTGTTTTTTCTCGGCTTCGGAACAGATTCCTATATCTAAGTCCATGATAAGTGCATGAATTTTGCCACCTTCCCAAGACTTCCACAGCCATCTTGGTGTATAAAATAAAATTGCCTGCAAGAAATAAAAGGGGAAAATAGTTAAGTAAGATATTAGTATAAAATTAAGTTAAATTTAGTTTCCTATAAATTTTTGGCACTTTAGCATAATAACGACAAAAGTCGTTAAATCGAATTGACATTATCATCCTCACACTGAGAAATAAGCTTTTAGTGGTTGAGAAAATAAATATAAAAATTTTTTCCATATAAATTTCTTGAATAGAAAACTTTTCGGTGCAAAAATTTTGTATAGTAGATTTTTGATATAAAGAAATTGTAGAGAAAACTTTTTAATAAAAAAATTTAGTATTGAAATTTTTTCAATATAAAAATTTTGTATTGAAATTTTTTCGCTATAAAAATTTTGTATGCTAAATTTTCAGTACAAAAATTTTTTATGGAAAATTTTTTAATATAAGAATTTTGTGAGGCAAATTTTTCGATATAAAAATTTGGTATAGAAAATTCCTCATATAAAAATTTTCTATACGATACAAAATTCTATATTGAAAAATTTTCTATGCAAAATTTCTATATCTAAACATTTTCTATACAAAATTTTTATATCGAAATTTTTATATAGAAAATTTTTCGATATAGAAATTTTGTAGAAAATTTTTCATATAAAAATTATGTATTGAAAATTTTTTAATAAAAAATTTTCTAAAGAAAATTTTAATACAAAAATTTTTCGATATAAAAATTTTGTATAGAAAATTTTCCATATAAAAATTTTGTAAGAAAATTTTTCATATAAAAATTATATGTAGAAAATCATTCAATAAAAAATTTTGTATAGAAAACTTTTCGATATAAAATTGTAAATAGCAAATTTTTCATATAAAAATTATTGTATAGAAAATTTTTAAATATAAAAATTTTGTACTGAAAAGTTTTTAAAGAAAATTTTTCGATACAAAAATTTTGTAGAGAAAATTTTTCAATATAAAAATTTTGTATAGAAAGCTCTTAATATAAATATTTTTGAAAGAAAATTTTTTAAAGAAGATCATTCAATATAACAATCTTGTAAAGAAAAATTTTCATATAAACATTTTGTATAGAAAATTTTTCATATAAAAATATTATATAGAAAATTTTTCAATACAAAAATTTTTCATATAAAAATTTTGTATAAAAAGTTTTTCAATATAAAAATTTTACACAGAAAATTTTTTAATATAAAAATTTAGTTTTAAAAATTTTGTATAGAAAATTTTTGTTATAAAAATTTTGTATAGAAAATTCTTCATATATAAATTTTGTATAGAAAATTTTTGGATATAAACATTTTGTATAGAAAATTTTTCATAAAAAAATTTTGTATAGAAAATTTTTCATTATATAAAGTTTGTAAAAAAAAATTTTCAATGTAACAATTTTGTAAAGACAATTTTTAAGACAAAAATTTTGTACAGAAAATTTTCGATATAAAAACTTTTCAACATAAAAATTAAGTTTAGATATTTTTCGTATAAAAATTTTACATAGAAAATTTTTATATACAAATTTTGTATAGAAAATATTTCAGTATAAAAATTTTGTACAGAAAATTTTTCGATATAAAAATTTTGTATAGAAAACTTTCATCATAAAAATTTTGTATAGAAAATTTTTCGATATAAAAATTTTGTATATAAAATTTTTCACATAAACATTTTGTATAGAAAATTTTTATTACAAAAATTTTGTATAGAAAATTTTTACTACAAAAATTTTGTATACAAAATTTTATATTGAAAAATTCAATTCAAACTTTAGAATTAATTGAGAAATTAGGTTTAATCAGGCTTGAGTTCATTTAATTTTCAAATTATTAATTTTGAAAATTTGAAAAGTAATTGTGGAGAAAAACTGAAAAAAATTATTTTTGAACGCGGCTCAGTGGATTGCAATTTCTGTCCCGCCACAGGACGTCATCAATACTTAGCGCCCTCGACCACAGTCGAGTTGTCAAATTGCAGAAATTGCAATCCACTGAGCCGCGTTCAAAAATAATTTTTTTCAGTTTTTCTCCAAATTACTTTTTAAATTTTCAAAATTAATAATTTGAAAATTAAATGAACTCAAGCCTGATTAAACCTAATTTTTAAAAATTTTTTATATAAAAATTTTGTATAGAAAATTTTTCGAAATAAAAATTTTGTATAAAATTTTTCGATATAAAAATTTTGTATAGAAAATTTTTCATACATAAATTTTGTATAGAAAATTTTTCAATATAAAAATTTTGTATAGAAAATTTTTCAATATCAAAATTTTGTATAGAAAATTTTTCAATATAAAAATTTTGTGTAGAAAATTTTTCAATATAAAAATTTTGTGTAGAAAATGTTTTATATAACAATTTGTGTAGAAAATTTTTTATAGAAAAATTTTGTATAGAAAATTTGTCAATATAAAAATTTTGTATAGATAATCTTTATATATAAAAATTTTTCAAATAAAATTTTTCGATATAAAAATTTTGTATAGAAAATTTTTCAATATTAAAATTTTGTATAGAAAATAATTTAATATAAAAATTTTTTATAATTTTTTTTTTTATAAAATTTTTCATATAAAAATTTTGTGTAGAAAATTTTTCAATATACAAATTTTGTATAGAAAATTCTTCAATATAAACATTTTTCAAATAATAGTTTTCGATATACAAATTTTATATGGAAGAGTTTTCAATAAAAAATTTTTGTATAGAAAATTTTTCAATGAAAAATTTTCGTATAGAAAGTTTTTCAATAAAAAATTTTCGTATAGAAAATTTTTCAATAAAAAATGTTTGTATAGAAAATTTTTCTATAAAAAAACTTTAAAAAAAAAATAGATAAAGGAAATTTTTCATATACAAATTTTGTATGGAAAATTTTTTAAGATAAAATTTTTGCATAGAAATTTTTTTTTTAATATAGAAAATTTTTCAATATATACATTTTGTATAAAATTTTTCTATATAATTATTTTGTAGAGAAAATTTTTCGATATAAAAATTTTGTAGAGATAATTGTTTAATATAAAAATTCTGTGAAAAAAGTTGTTTAATATAAAGATTTTATATAGAAGACGTTTCAATAAAAAAAATGCTGTATAGATTTTTTTTTTCGATTTTGAAGAGACAACTTTCAATATTAAAAATTTGTGTAGAAAAATTTACAACGAAAATTTTGGAACGAATATAAATAAGTTTAAAATTTATGTTTTAAGTTGGAATAATTTATAGGTTTACGAGATTTATATCTCGAATGATATAGTTTCGATTTAATCCCAAAGGTGCCATAAATCCTGGAAAGCTGTCATTAAACTTTCATATTTAGTACTTAAAATATGACAGTTTTTCCAAAAAAATTATGTTAAAATTATAGAAAAGAGCATAAAAAATATAAATCTCTTAATTCCTTGAAATCTCTTTGAGATATTATGAAGCGCTTCTCTTTTTTTAATTTAAGACTGTTATTAAAAAATCAGCAAAGGTGATAAACAGTGTTGCCACGACAAAATTATTTTTGTAACCAAATTTTCAGATAAAAATAACCAAATTGTGAAAAAAGTAACCAAAATTTTAAATGTCGATATCTTTAAATTAACTTGCCATATAAGAAACGGCAATAAGAAACACGTTTCACCCCAATACAGAAGTACATTAAAATTGGATTCATAGAAATTTTCTGACATGGCGCAAAAGTTCAGACCAAACAGTTCTTTAGGAAAATGAGAGCTTTCTTATGTCAACGATAAAAAAGTTGTATGGTATAATAAGCCCTCAAACAAGCTTATAATGTTGATTTCAATACAAATAATTTATACTTAAATGCAAATAAAACTGCTATACATAAATTTTTAGAAAAATTTTGTCTGCGGAATCAAAAAATGATTTCAGGTTTTTCTATTTGGCTCTAGTTTTCGGGATATAATTTTATTTTTCGAAAAATAGATTTTTGGACGACTAATATTAATATACATATTTAAAAAACGGTCTGCCATTTTTCATAAACACTTTATTTTTTTTTATTCTTCTATTTTTTATAATTTTCTTAATAAACATTTTTTTTGAAAAAAAATTGTTTTCTGTGTACATTCCTCGATATCTCTAAAACGATCAAGAAAAATGTGAAAAGGATTTAAATATTCTTATAAGCTCAATATAGCTAGCTGTTTTTGAGTTATATTAGTGCTATTCCAAAAACCACATTTTCAGAAAATAAATGATATCTCGAAAACTAGACTCAACTCATAATAACCAATATAACTTTTGGATTTTACAGACCAAAATCATCTAGAAATCTCGTGCCGCAAAATCTTGTTGACCTGTGTAATTAAAACATCAAATATTTGTATTCAATGAAGTATATAAATCAAGCACAAACTATATAATATTCTACTTCACTGAGATCATATGTGGTCCATTTTTCCAAAACCTCTTTGGTTTCTTTAAAGACATACATGTGCCACTAACGAAAAGATCTGTGTAAAATTTGATGATTTGATGAAATGTCGATTTTGAAGAAAATGTTCATTTCACTTTTATAAACATTATTAATAAATGTAACCAAAATGAAAAAAATGTACACATGTACACACTATGGAAAAAAGTAACCAATTTTGGTTAGAAGTACACAAAACGGCAACGCTGGTGATAAATGATTATTTATGCTCTTTTTTCGACTACGAGGGTGACAAATTAATAATAACTTGTATAATAAATTATATACAACCAGATACTCTTAGACTAACACAGACGCAAACAGACACATTAAAACAGAAGAAAACTTTTAAGTATTTTCTTTTTTACTACAGAAATAAATTTTAAGGATTAGCTAGAAAAAATAAAAATCTTATTTTTTTGCTTGTTTTAAAATTCTATGACTACATAATTCAATATAAAGTGTCTAAAATAATTTTGATTTTATTACTTTCATTATTGTATAATTTCAGGCAAATTTATTTATGCAGTAGGTTGATTTTTTGAGTTATTAAAATTTTATACTATAAAATAATTTATTATCGTTCATGAACATAAGATATTTAAAATAAATTTTAAATTTAATTGGCCCCTGAATTTTGAATATTTATTTTGTTTTTAGGTATATTATCTTGTTCTCATACGTAAGTATGAATAATATCCTCGGTTTTATTAGTATTTTTTATCTAATGCGGTTAATACTTTTGGCATTGGCCACTAATTAAGCGAAAAAAAGAACATCCACAACTTGTTTTTAATTCCTTCCCCAAAAATTATATGTCTGGGGTTAAGAGTTCATCTGATTTATGACAGCAATATGTTTATAATTTAGAAAAACTAATGGTTTGTATTGTTCGAAATAAAAAAAAAAATATTTTTTATTTTTCTAGAAAAACACAGAGTTCTGCAGTGAAATTTGAAATATGAAATATAATTTTTTATATTTGAAAATTGTCAAGAAATAGGTTTCATAAAGAGAATTTACTACAAAATCATAATCTCCTGGTGTTTTTCGGAAATAAATGTGACAGATATATTTTAAGTTTTGTAGTTTTACTAAACATACAATTTTTTTGAATCATCTTAAATATACTTATTTTTCCAATATATTTTAGTTGTGATCATTTCGTTATTTGCAGTAATTTCCATGACAATTTTTGGCAGTTTACATAGGTTTCAAGGCACTGTGAGGCATACATGTATAAGATATGTATCACGTTGGGGGAATCAACAAATATTAATACCTTTTGTCTTACTAATTTTATATCGAAAAATTTTTTATAAAAAATTTTTATATGAAAAATTTTTAATACAAAATTTTTAAATTGAAAAATTACTATACGAAATTTTTATATGAAAAATTTTCTTTACAAAACTTTTGTATTGAAAAATTTTCTATACAAAATTTTTATATGAAATATTTTTTATATAAAATTTTTATATCGAAAAACTTTCTATACAAAATTTTTATATGAAACATTTTTTACACAAAATTTGTATAATGAAAAATTTTCTGTACAAAATTTTTGCATAATAAATTTAAAAATAAAAAGTATAAAAATTTTATTTTTGAAAAATTTTTAATAATCTATACAAAAAATTTGTATATGAAAAATTTTTATATCAGAACATTTCTATATAGAATTTTATATGGAAATATATTTTATATAAAAAGTTTCTTTAAAAAAACTTGTATATTGAAAAATTTTCTTTCTTTTTGCAAAATTTTTATATTTGCATAATTTTTATATTGAAAAATTTTCTATACAAAATTTTCATACGTAAAATTTTCTTTAAAAAATTTTTATATTTAAAATTTTCTATAAAAAAATTTTTTATTGAACAATTTTCTCTCAAAAATTTTTATATGAAAAGTTTTCTCAAAAAATAACAAAAAAGTTTTCTATACAAAAATTTTATATGAAAAATTTCTTTAAAAAATTTTTATATCGAAAAATTTTCTATGAAATTTTTTTTAAACAAAATTTGTATGTAAAAAATTTTCTATACAAAATTTTTATATCGAAAAATTCTCTACACAAAATATATATGTCGAAAAATTTTCTGAATAAAATTTTTATATCGAAAAATTTTCTATACAAAATTTTTAGCTGTGTTCCAGAACTACCAATACTGTAAGAAACTACAGGAAAGTGTTCCTGTACTGAAAAAAATGACTTAATTGTAATTTCTGGTTAAAAATTGTACAGTATTGGTAGTTGTGGAACACAGCTTTTATATCGAAAAATTGTATGTACAAAATTTTTATATAAAATTCTTTATATTCAAAATTTTTCTATACAAAATTTTTATATTGAAAAACTTTCTTTACAAAAATTTTATATAAAAAAAATTTCATACAAATTTTTTGTATTGAATTTCTTTGCTAAGTTTTTATATTGAAAAATTTTCTATACAAAATTTTTATATTGAAAATTTTCTTCGCGAAATTTTTATATAAACAATTTTCTATACTAAATTTTTATATTGAAAAAATTTCTTTAGAAAATTTTTGTATTGAAAAACTTTCTATACAAAATTTTTATATTGAAAAATTTTCTTACCAAATTTTTATATCAAAAAATTTTCTAAACAAACATTTTATATTGATAAATTTTCTATACAAAACTTTTATCTCACAAAAATTTTCTATACAAAATTTTTCTATTGAAAAATTTTCTGCGCAAAATTTGTATGCAAAAAATGTTCTATACATTATTTTAATATTGAAAAATTTTATATACAAAATTTTTATATCGAGAAATTTTCTATACAAAATTTTTAACACAAAACTTTTATATTGAAAAGTGTACTATACAAAATTTTTATATGAAAAATTTTTGTGTTGAAAAATTTTGTACACAAAATTTGTAACATAAATTCTTGGTTTAAATAAAAATTAATTTTTTTCCAAAATTTTTGTATTGAAAAATTTTCTTTACAAAAATTTTATATGAAACATTTTGTCTGTAAAATTTTTATATTGAATATAAGTGGTGTATAAGAATGTGGTGTTTTCGCTCTGTCTAGAATTAGGGATAATCCTCCTGATGAGATGGTCTAACCAACCATCCAAACGCGTGTAGGAAAGATTTCCCCACCAACATTTTTTTGTTTTATCAAAAAACTATTTATTACACCACCAACATTTTTTTGTTTTATCAAAAAACTATTTATTACAATAATAAATAATTGTAATAAATTGGGATCTTAGAAAAATACACTACAGTAAGACTTTTTAATTAAAACATTTTATGTTGAAAAATTTTCTATACAAAATTTTATATGAAACATTTTCTCTACAAAATTTTATATGAAAATTTTTCTCTACAAAATTTTTATATTGAAAAATTTTCTTTTCAAAATTTTTATATCGAAAAATTTTCAATACAAAATTTTTGTATCGATAAAAAGTTTTTAAATGAAAAATTTTTCCTTAAAAATCTTTGTGTGAAACATTTTCCTCAAAAAAATTTTTAAATTAAAAAATTTTAATGAATTTAAATAATTGTAATGAATTGGGATCTAAGAGCAATTTTTTAATTAAAAAGTTTTACTGTAGAACTTTTTAATTAAAAAATTTTATGTTGAAAAATCTTCTATACAAAATTTTATATGAAACATTTTCTCTACAAAATTTTATATGAAAATTTTTCTCTACAAAATTTTTATATTGAAAAATTTTCATTTCAAAATTTTTATATCGAAAAAAAGTTTTTATGTGAAAAATTTTCCCTTAAAAATTTTTGTATGAAACATTTTCCTCACAAAATTTTTATATTTAAAAATTTTCTATACAAAATTTTTGCATCGATAAGTTTTTTATACAAAATTTTTGTATCGAAATATTTTTTATACAAAATTTTTATATTGAAATTTTCTATCGAAAATTTTACATCAAAAAATTTATTCGAAAAAAAACTATTCTTTTTTCTTTATGAGAAACTGTTCCATAACAATTTGTCCCTTCTTCAGACCATTCCAACATACTTGTGTTGGAATGTCATAATTAGGATTAGATCGAATTCAAATACATAGATCTATTGATAAAAAAATCTAGGTTCCTATATAATGTATTTTCCGTTAAATAAACATCTCTAACATAAATATTTCTTAAAAAAATTAGTATTTTCTTGATTTTACTGCAATCATGACCCGGCCCTTTTATATAAACAAATTTAACTTATATCTGATTTATTGTTTATGCCAAAAGGGTGGCCAACAAGCTGAACAAACATTAGATCAGTTTAAATAATGTCTTAGAAAACATAAACATTACGATCGTCAGCATTATCACTAAAACAACATCTGGGTGCCATTAAAATGCATCATTCCTCATACATATGTAAATACATATGTAGATGGTGCCCGAGGCAGCAGCAATAGCAGTATCGACACACGCCAACCATGCAACGATCAATAGACTTGTAAATTTGGCGTTGCGATATGTCGGTTCATGAAATTGTGCGTAAATTTAAACATTTGTTTAAAATTTTCATTATGTCGATCAGTTTGGCATTTGTTTCTTCCTACGAATTTTACAGAAATACAAAAGATTAGAAAAAAAAACTTTGATTCAATGTTTGTTTAACTTTTCAAACAAACTTGGATTTAACAAAATGCATTTTGCACTTTTGTATTATATGTATTTTCAATTCTTTTATAACAAATGAGTGAGATGCAGCAAAAAAAACTATTGTTTTTTTTGGCAATTTTTCAAATTTTTTCTTTTTTGTTTAAAATTCAAATTGTTATGCTTTAATTCAACAATGCAGTATTTTTTTTTTCTGTAGAGACGCATGCCATCATAATTGTTGTTAATAGAAAATTTATACAATTTTTAAATTATAAACTATACAAAAACGATCTTTGTATCAAAAAACTCTTTTGATTTTGCTAAGAGTAGTTTAAGAGATTTTTCTCTTAAATTATTTCTGTTGGCTTTTAGCCAATATTTTACTCATTTACTCTAATATGGTCTAGCTTCCGTATTGTTTATCGACAACTTATCATTTTATCGGTACAAAGCGGGAGTATTATATTTTGTTTTCATTTTGTGGTTCAATTTATTTTTCTGAGGGTTTTTAGAAATATTGCTTTCATTATGATATATGCTCTAGTAATTATTTGTTAAAAAGATGTAGAAGTTCAATCTTATTCGAGACTTTTAAATTGAAATTGAAAAACAAAAGTTGATGAATTAATTAATCTTTCTATCATCATTTAAATGAAACGCGAATAATTAATGGAGGACAATAAATCAAACTAATTATTAATATTTTCTTTGCACTAACACTGTTAACCAGAAATATATACGAATTCTTATAGGAAATCAACAAAGAAAGCTTTTCAACAAATCTGTTCTAAAAAACTTTTTGTTGATCATACATTTTATTTTCAAATATCTTATGGTTTTATCTATCAAAATGATTTTATACAACCAAATTTTTCTTGAAACAACTTTTAACCCTAGAAAACTTAACCCTTACTTTTAAACAAATATTGTGTAGCATACCTTAGGGATTTTCAAAATAATTTATTTTGCAAAAAGTTTAATCATTTAAATATTTTAAATAAAATTTTTTTAATATTAGGGAACTTTTGACAAATAAGTTACAATGTTATATAGAAGTTACAATAACCATATTAGTATCTGGTTAACCGAGCCTTGCTCGGAGCTTTATGATGAGCATTTTGTGCAAATATTTATATATTTTATTTTATATATTTTATTTTATAAAGTAGAAAAATAAATTTAGAGGAAGTACATTGTCAGTCAATTTTAAATTATTATATTTATTTTGTCCGATCAACACATAGTTTGCATTGTTTAAAGTTTAACTCATTTTGAAAAATTTTGAAAATTGGTCATACAACCTCCGTCGACTAATGAGCAACAACTTTGCTAAAGATTATAGCTTCATCAAATCCACAGTTTGCGATTTAATTCATTTTGAGTAGTTTTCAGTGGCGCCACCTATCGGACTTTGGTCACTCCCATTAATATACCTTCGTCGGCTTATCCGCAACAACTTTGCTAAAGATTAGAGCATGATTAAATGTACAGCTTACGATTAAATTGACTATGAGTAAATTTCAGTGGCGCCACCTGTCGAAATTTCTTCATACTAACTAAGAAACCTTCGCCGGCTTATGTGCAACAACTTTGCTAAAGATTATAGCATGATTAAATGTACAGCTCACGATTAAATTGACTTTGAGTAATCTTCAGTAGCGCCACCTGTCGGAAATTATTCACACCAAATAAAAAGCCTTCGCCGGCTCATGCGGTACGACTCTGCTAAAGATCATAGCATGATCAAGTGTACAGTTTACGATTTAACTAATTTTTATTAATGTAGATGAGTGTTGACTTTAAATAAAATGTGATATAATTCTCGTTTTCTAATTCGCTTAGCTGATATTCAAAACTAGTTTAAACGTTTGTTCAAGCACTTATTGTAGATTTTTGACTAGAGAGAGAACGAGTTGAGAACGAAGTTCTTGGCCTGCGATGTTTAACAATATTTTTTTTTTAATTGAATGGTCTTGGCATCAAAGATATTTGTTTTCAAAACGACGCAGTACATGTCGTATTGGATATCCTGCACGGGTTAATTTTAAGGTGTGGTCATCTCAGAGGTGATGTGCCACTGAGATCGTGCTATTAAAAACCGTTAGAAGTTTCTTTTAGGGTTTTCTTCAATGCCAAATGTATGCGAATAAGTCAAAAGTCACAGTTGTCCTTTGACCTAGCATAGAGCATGCCATTAATCAAATTCAAACTGATTTATGTATGCGATGCAGTCAATGGAAATTCGGGTGCGCTCCGTCCAAAATATTTGAAAGAATATATATTTCACACATTGTTATATGATTAACTATTAAATATTTAAAATTGAACATTTTTGTAAAAAATTGCTGTAAATAAAGTTTTATAATGAACATTTTATAAAGAAAATTAATCTTCGATAAAATTTAATTTGAAAAATACTAAATGCTAGAGGTCAAAAATTTTGTAAAAGTGATTTATGATGATCATCGCTTTATGTTGATATTATTTGGATATTATTGGATATTATTTGGACACAATAATTCGTATTTATTCTGTCCCGCAAATAAGATATAATGTCTGCTTTCCGCTTTGTCTAGAATTAGGGATAATCCTCTTGAAGAGATGGCCTAACCAACCATTGAAACGCGTCGAGGAAAGGTTTTTGGTTTTATCAAAAACTATTTATTACAATTATAAATAATAGTAATAAATTGGGCTCTTAGTACAATACACTACGGTTTAACTTTTTGATTAAATGTTTGATGTCCCAAAATTTTTGAAAAACCCATTTTAATAAATATACGGCTGCACCTGTGCAAAGGTTCAAAATAAACTTTTGTATATTTTAATCTTTATTTAATACCCCTTTATAGCACTTTTGTCTTAGTCGCCAAAAAAGCAATAACAAAAGTGTGGGAAATAATGAGGATGAATGTTCGGATGAAAATCATTGCTTTATGTTGATATTTGTTGGGCACAATAATTCGTATTTATTCTGTCCCATAAATGAGATATACGGGAAAGATTTCCCCATCAACATTTTTTTTTAATTTTATCAAAAACCTATTTATTACAGTAATAAATAATCGTAATGAATTGGTATTAGTGCGATACACTACAGTAAAACTTTTTAAGTGTATTGGAAGTTTTTGCTCACCCGCCTTATAGTCCATAACTTGACCCTTCTGACTACGATTTGTTTCAATCGATGCAGAATGCCCTTTAAATTTGTCATAAGTTATTCTTTACCTCAAAACCGGAGCGGAGTCTTTGCTAGCAGAAAGATAGTAAAAAGTAGTGTCTAACGATGAATAATACTTTAAATGATGTATCAACTCATTTTGTTATTATAATAAATTATTTTGCAAGATAATAGTCAAAATTATTTACTTGTATACCCAATCAAAAAAATGTACATACAAAACTTTATATCAAAATAAAGTCTATAAAAATTTTATATCGAAAAATTTTCTACAAAAAATTTTAAATTTTTAGCAAACAAAAATATATTTTTGAGCTAGAGACGTAAAAAGAGCATAACTACAGATTAAAGGAGATATAAATTATTTATAACTTAAAATCATTTTTCAAAATATCGTCGAAAACCCATTTACAAAACACAGTTCAAATTTCATGTCAATATCTTTATTCTAACTATTTATCTTATTCTAACTATTTATGTTCATAACTATATCCTTATACTTTTTTCTACTTATGTCTGAGCATCATCATATCAAAGGGTATTTCCTATTCGGCCTTGACAATCTTATAATAATAATTATGATGCTGATCTTTGTCTACTATTGCCTATAGATTGTGCGTGTTGCTCTCAAGGGAATCTCCCACTCGTTGCAAACAAAAATTTCTAGTTCAAAATGTCACTATTTTTTAAAGTCGGAAGAATTACACAACAAATGATTTTTGTTTTAGTTTCCACAACAAAAACATCTCAAATATGAGAGAATTTTTTTTGTGCGGGCAAATACGATCGTACAATACCGTACCTCACAGAGCTAAACATAGGGTTTCAGAAATAATAAGCCTGGTAAACATTTGGATCGATTAAGAAGTAATATCAAGGACTTTATTATATAAAGATTTTGCAATTTAATTTTCCGTATGGTCTTTTCGATAAGTCCCATAAAAAGAGAGTATACCACTTTTAATCTAATTCGTAAACAACTAATGGAGACGACTATCGAATGAGAAAAAGCTCAGTCACACACACATGCTCATGAAATGTATTTTTGTGCATTTTTCATTGATCTTTATCAATTTAATTTCACTTTTGACAGAAAATAAATATATGGGGTGCAATTGTATCTTTTATAAAAAAGTCTTTAGTATTATGTTTTGTCGCTTATAACCTTATAAATTGATGACCGGATATAACCGGATATGATTTCAGAAAATGTTTGTATAGATAGAATAATAACGGTTTTTGGACCTTGTTAATCGACAGCGTTGTATAGTTGCTTGATAGGTTAGCTTAGGTTAGCTTCATAAAGCCATCTCAAAAAGATCAATTACAAACATTAGGATAAATGCATTAAATTTATCATTATGGTGTAGGGTATTATGTTGATAAACTTAAACACGTTCCACTCTTTGTTGTTTTTGTTATGCTAAACATATTTCTCTGATTTAGTTCTGCTTTGGTAAATGTCATCACAAAATTTTTAATAGACATCGACGCATGATTTTGGCTATAAATAAATAATGAGAATATTTAGCGTCTTAATGACTCGTCACAGACAGACAAATCACATTTATTTAACACAAAAAAAATGATTTCGGTTAAACAGATCAACCGATTTAAGACCATTTATCGAATATGTCTCATTATAATGCATTTATGATTGAAAATTAAGACAAATGCTTTTAAATAAAATAAAAGATTTTTTATTTCTTAACATGTGTTTTATAATTTACAAGAATTTATATAAATTTAGATGTTTATAAATATTCACTAGGAATTGTAGTAAAAATTTATGAGCTGTTAAAATTATAATAATTTTTTTTTAATATAATTTATTTCTAAATTAGGGTTTTGCATAAGAAAATATTTGCTTTTAACTCAAATAAGCTCACAAAAATCTATGTAAAAATATAAATAAAATTTTAAGTTAATTTTTCTCTTTTGTTTTCAGTGTTTTTTTATAAATCAATTTAAAAATGATATATGTATTTTGATTTCATTGAGAAAAACTAACTCAATAAATCATCAATTCAATGATGTACTCATTATCATTGTGTTGTTTGTAGTAGTTAATGATATTGTTGATTATTAATTTATTTTTGGAATATAAATTTTATAAAAAATTATAATAAATTTTGTTGATTGATTTATATAGTTCGTGTGTAGCATGTTATTTTAATAAAGGAAAAGAAATAGATTTCTTTCGAATTTATCAAATTTTTGAAGCTCTTAAAAAAAGAAAGTATAGTTGGTCGAAACCGACACTAATATATCTTACATCTCTTAGTTTATGAAAATGTTGATCTCAAATCTGATTCTTTTTTCTAATAGACGTAAAACTATAATCCAGTTGAAAGATTTTTATAGAAAATTTTTCGATACAAACATTTTTTGATATACAAATTTTTATCAAATAATTTTATTAAAATTTTTTTGATATAAAAACTTTTATAGAAAATTTTTTGATATAAAAATTTTATAGAAAATTTTTTGATATAAAAATTTTTAAGGAAAATTTTTTTATACAAAAATTTTATAGAACCTTTTTTGATATAAAAATTTTAAAGAAAATTGTTTGATATCAAAATTTTATAGAAAATTTTTTGATATAAAAATTTTTATAGAAAATTTTTTGATATAAAAATTTTATAGAAAATTTTTTGATATAAAAATTTTATAGAAAATTTTTTGATATAAAAATTTTTAAGGAAAATTTTTTTATACAAAAATTTTATAGAACCTTTTTTGATATAAAAATTTTAAAGAAAATTGTTTGATATCAAAATTTTATAGAAAATTTTTTGATATAAAAATTTTTAAGAAAATTTTTTAATATAAAAATTTTTATAGAAAATTTTTGATATAAAAATTTTTATAAAAAATTTTTTGATATAAAAATTTTTATAGAAAATTTTTTGATATAAAAATTTTTACAAAAAATTTTTTGATATAAAAATTTTTATAGAAAATTTTTTGATATAAAAATTTTTATAGAAAATTTTTTGATATAAAAATTTTTATAGAAAATTTTTTGATATAAAAATTTTTATAGAAAATTTTTTGATATAAAAATTTTTATAGAAAATTTTTTGATATAAAAATTTTTATAGAAAATTTTTTGATATAAAAATTTTTATAGAAAATTTTTTGATATAAAAATTTTTATAGAAAATTTTTTGATATAAAAATTTTTATAGAAAATTTTTTGATATAAAAATTTTTATAGAAAATTTTTTGATATAAAAATTTTTATAGAAAATTTTTTGATATAAAAATTTTTATAGAAAAATTTTTGATATAAAAATTTTTATAGAAAAATTTTTGATATAAAATTTCATATAGAAAATTATATATAAAAATTTTTATAGAAAATTTTTTGATGTAAAAATTTTTATAGAAAATTTTTTGATATAAAAATTTTTATAGAAAATTTTTTGATATCAAAATTTTTATAGAAAATTTTTGAGTTAAAAAATTTGATAGACAATTTTTTGATATAAAAATTATTTGATGTAAAAGTGTTTACAGAAAATTTGTTGATGTAAAACTTTTTATCGGAAATTTTTTGATATAAAAGCTTTTTTCATATAAAAATTATAATAGACAATTTTTTGATATAAAAATTTTTATAGAAAGTTTTTTGATATACAAATTTCGATAGAAAATGTTTTGATATAAAATTTCTTATAGAAAATTTATTGATATAAAAATTTTTCATTTAAAAAAAATTTATAGAAAATTTTTTCTTAGTAAAATGTTTGATATAAAAACGTTTATAGAAAAAATTTTAAAGTAAAATTTTTTGATATAAAAACTTTTGTAAAAATTATTTGGATATAAAAACTTTTATAGAAAATTTAAGAGTTTAAAATTTAGACTTAAAAATTTTTTGGTATAAACATTTGTTCATATAAAAATTTTTATAGAAAATATTTTGATATAAAAATTTTTTCTATATATTTTTCTTTTCTTCGACCTGTTTCCTTTTTCGCAAAATAAATAAAAGATTTCTTCAAGCTTGAGGTCTTGTTGTTTTGTTTTTTATAAAATTAAATATATTTTTATTTAATTTTTTATCAATATTTCGCTATCCATTGGATAGCATCATCAGAATTTTATAAAACGAGTGACAATAAAAAGAGACAAACAATTTTTGTTTACATCTAGTTTGCCTTAAAGTTAAAATTGCACTACACATTTTTGCTATAAAACTTTTTGGTATTTTTTATAAAAATTCTGTAAAAAAAGTTTTTCGTAATAAAATTCTTATAGAAAATTGTTTGGTATGAATATTTTTATAAACAGTTTTTCGGTATAAAAATTTTGTAGAAAATTTGTTGGTATAAAAATTTTTATACAAAATTTTTCGATTTAGAAAAAAAAATTTGATAGAAAATTTTCTATTAAAATTTTTATCATCAAATTTTCGGTATAGAAATTTTTATAGAAAATTTTTCGGTATAAATTTTTTTTAGAAAAAAATGTTCGTTATAAAATTTTTATAGAAAATTTTTCGATATAGATAAAAAATTTTCATAAATAAAATTTTCTATTAAAATTTTCATAAAAAAATTTTCGGTATCCAAATTTTTATAGAAAATTTTTCGTTATCAAATTTTTTTATAGAAAGTTTTTCGGTATTAGATTTTTTATATAAAATTTTTCGGTATAAAAATTTTTTTAGAAAATTTTTCGGTATAAAAATTTTTTTAGAAAATTTTTCGGTATAAAATTTTTTTTAGAAAATTTTTCGGTATACAATTTTTATAAAAATTTTTTGTTATAATAATTTTTATACAAAATTTTTCGGTATTAAAATTTTTATAGAAAATTTTTCGGTATAAAAATTTTTATGAAAAATTTTTCGGTATAAAGATTATATAGAAAATTTTTCGGTATAAAATTTTTTTTAGAAAATTTTTCGGTATATAATTCTTATAAAAATTTCTTGTTATACAAATTTTTGGAAAATTTTTCGGTATAAAATTTTTGGACATAAAATTTTTTTTTGAAAATTTTTCGATATAAATTTTTATAAAAAAATTTTCGGTAAAAATTTTTATAAAAAAAATTTTCGGTTTATAAATTTTTATAAAAAAATTTTATTTTAAAAATGTTAATAGAAAGTTTTTCGATATAAACTTTTAATAGGAAATTTTTCGTTATAAAAATTTTAATAACAGATTTTTCGGTATAAAAGTTTTTGAAGAAAATTTTTCGGTATTAACAATTTTATGGAAAATTTTACGGTATGAAAAATTTTATAGAAAATTTTTCGATATAAAAACTTTTATAAAAAAATTTTCGTTCCAAAATTTATTTTAGAAAATTTTTAGATATAAAAATTTTTATAGAAAATTTTTCGGTATAAAAAAATTTATAGAAAATTTTTGGCATAAAAAAATGAAAATTTTTCGGTTTATTTTATAGAAAATTTTTCGATATAAATTTTTGGCATAAAAAAATGTATAGAAAATTTTTCGGTATAAACAATTTTACAGAAAATTTTTTGGTATATTTTATAGAAAATTTTTCGATATAAAAACTTTTATAAAAAAATTTTTTTTACAAACACTTTTTTTAAAAAATTTTTCGATATAAAAATTCTTACAGAAAATTTTTCGTTATAAAAACTTTTATACAAAATTTTTCGGTATAAAAATTTTATAGAAAATTTTTCAGTATAAAAATTTTATAGAAAATTTTTCGGTATAAAAATTTTATAGAAAATTTTTCGGTATAAAAATTTCATAGAAAATTTTTCGGTATAAAAATTTTATAGAAAATTTTTCGGTATAAAAATTTTATAGAAAATTTTTCGGTATAAAAATTTTATAGAAAATTTTTCGGTATAAAAATTTCATAAAAAATTTTTCGATATAAAATTTTATAGAAAATTTTTCGATATAAAATTTTATAGAAAATTTTTCAGTAAAAAAATTTTACAGAAAATTTTTCGGTATAGAAATTTTTGAAAAAAATTTTTATAAAAAATTTTCGGTATAAAATTTTTATAAAAACTTTATCGGTATAAAATTTTTATAGAAAATTTTTCGGTATAAAATTTTAATAGAAAATTTTTTGATTAAAGAATTTTTCGTTGAAAAATCGTTAAAGAAAATTCTTCGATTAAAAAATGTTTAAAAAAAATTATTTAAAATAGTTTAATAAAAACTCTTTTGGAATAGAAGTTTTAATAACTACAGCAAATTTCGGTATGAAAAATGTTTTGATATAAAAATTTCGTTATAAAAACTTTTATTATGAACAATTTTTATATAATTGGTGGTGGGGTGCTTGTTTTGAACTTTGAAAACTGACCAGTTTAATTATTTATTAAGCAATTCTATTATTTAAAAAAAAATATCAATGTTAAAAAATTTAGAACAAATTTATATATTTTGTAAACAAATTTAATTTTTTAGGATGAATTAAAAAAAAAATTTAACAGATTGAAAACTAAATAAAAATTTGTTCCAAAATCTTTTGATAAACAAATTCGATTAATTCTTAGGCAATGTTATATAAACGTTTACCTTATTTCATAATTCTAATAGAAAATGTAATAAAGCAACTAATGAATTCATCTTTATACAGAAAACCCTCGAATTGCAATGAAATTTTTCATAAAGTTGCAACTCAAATCTAAACTACATAAAAATAAACTGTTGCTAAAATTTGTTGACTACATAAAACAAAGTTAAGTCTAATTGACGTAAGCTGAGGGATTACTGTGTATGTACAAAAATGTTCTCTTTTTTTGGTAACCAAGGTCCCTTTTTTTGTTCTTGGACACATGTTCCAAAATAAATATACAATAATTCTATTTTTTGAAAAAAGAATTATTGTTAAAATAATAATAATAATTTGTATAAACCGCAAAATCCCCAAATTTCCATCTGTTTGTTTTTTTTAAACGCAAACATATCATCGTCATCAATCGCAAACACCTCCTCATTTATCTTCATCCATCGTCATCAACGCCTCTAAAAACTATTCAAAAATCGAAAATGACAACGAAATATTGCAAAAATATTTAAGCTTGACAAATGCCATCAAATCGTACAAACAAATTTTGAAATTGAAACCTGTCAAATCATAATGATTAAAAAATTAAAATATTTATATCGAACGAAAGTGAAAAAATCACAAGATCAGCAAGAATAATATTCAAAATTCTTTTAACGTCATATTTAGGTGAATAAGGAAAAACTATGTTTTCAATAAGAAAAACTACTTGAAATTATTTTTCACTTAACTAAAGTGAAACAAACGAAATGTATACATTGGAAATTATAAATATTAATATTACAGAGATATAAACAAAAATACTTTTATTACTAAGGTACCTTTCACCTGTTTTTGTTTTTTTCAGAAAATATATATAGCGAGTACAAAATATTCACTTGTTATTTTTAAATATTTCAAAAATATTTGACACATATTTTTTGTTACTCATTATATTCGTATTATTTTTAAGTAGATTCTGCCTAAATAAATACCTAGACAATTATGTTATCCATCAGCATGTCATTAGTGAAAAATGTCGCCTTTTCACAAGCGAAGATGTATCGGTCTGGAATGTTGTATTCGGCTGTGTCGAATCTTATATACCTACCATTAATTTGTGTTAAATTCAGAAGCATATCTCACATATCTAAGTGTATGGTTTTTCTAATATTTACTTTGCACAAAATTCGATCCCATAACAGGCTACAGTTTTACATTAATAATCTGTTAAATACTTTTAGTTGTGTTTAGTAGTTAGGCCAAACACGTTAATAGTAATACGGCAAGTCCATATATTTTGTAAGGAGTTCCTAATGCATCCACTGTATATAAAGCCTGGACTAAACGTTGATTTATGGCTATTTAATTTCGTAGGTCCAATCTTAATATACTAAATGTAGGATGTGAGAAGTGGAGGAGGATAAAACTGAAAAATGTTTGTGTTTACCTTTGTTCAGCCTATAATCTGAGCTTTTACCTTTGATTTACAAACATAATTCGTAATAATTGTGTGTGTAAAATAGGTAATAATGCTAGGTTTTCAATCTGTCTAAAAGTAGGATAATCATCATAAAGATGATATCGAAACGAGTCCCGCCAAACATTTTTTGGCTTTTATCAATACATTGTCTATTATATTAATAAATACATGTAATAGACTGGGATCAAGTAAGAATAATTTTTCTTTTAGAACTGAATGTACCTCGAAATCTTTTTAACTGTAGATATAAAAATGGGTGTTACATACATAGGAAGTATAGTTATATATGAAGACTATTTTTAAAGTGGAATAAGTCCACATTTCAAAAAAATTGAGTTAATGATGGTAAAAGGCAATTGTGGATCTTACTTTGCGAAAAACAATTAGTTTTAAATTTACAAAACCTACTAAAATATTGACAGTCAAACATTTTGTAGTTAAAGATTTGATACAAATTTTTATTTTGAAAGTGGTTTAAGTTTCATATATGTTTCAATTTAAAAGGAAAAATTATTCAAACAAAATAAAAATATCAAATTTGTTTGTTTTGAAAGTGGATTAAGTCCAATACATTTTTAATTTTAAAAGGGAATATTCCTTGAAACAAAAAAATAATTAAAATTTTTTTGAAAGTGCGTTAAGTCCAATGCATTTCTAAATTCTAAAAAAAATATTTACTCGAACAGAGAAAAAGTTAAACTTATTTTTATAGAAGTACGAGTCTAAGATTGTTTTTAATGACATATAAAAATATTTGAAATTTCCTACAATTGAAAAAAAAACTGAAAATTTGGCGAAA
Source organism: Stomorhina lunata (assembly GCA_933228675.1). NCBI lineage: Eukaryota > Metazoa > Arthropoda > Insecta > Diptera > Rhiniidae > Stomorhina > Stomorhina lunata. The sequence goes on along the minus strand of OW121743.1, from coordinate 96,672,273 downwards.
TCATTAAAAAAAAATTACTTTTTAAAGTAAATTTTTCAAAAATTGAATTTTTATAGGAAATTTTTCAAAAATTTACTTTTTATAAGAAATTTTTCAAAAATTTACTTTTTATAGGAAATTTTTCAAAAATTTACTTTTTATAGGAAATTTTTCAAAAATTTACTTTTTATAGGAAATTTTTCAAAAATTTACGTTTTATAGAAAATTTTTCAAAAATTTACTTTTTATAGGAAATTTTTCAAAAATTTACTTTTTATAGGAAATTTTTCAAAAATTTACTTTTTATAGGAAATTTTTCAAAAATTCACTTTTTATAGGAAATTTTTCAAAAATTTACTTTTTATAGTAAATTTTTCAAAAATTTACTTTTTATAGGAAATTTTTCAAAAATTTACTTTTTATAGGAAATTTTTCAAAAATTTACTTTTTATAGGAAATTTTTCAAAAATTTACTTTTTATAGGAAATTTTTCAAAAATTCACTTTTTATAGGAAATTTTTCAAAAATTTACTTTTTATAGTAAATTTTTCAAAAATTTACTTTTTATAGGAAATTTTTCAAAAATTTACTTTTTATAGGAAATTTTTCAAAAATTTACTTTTTATAGGAAATTTTTCAAAAATTTACTTTTAATAAGAAATTTTTCAAAAGTTTACTTTTTATAGGAAATTTTTCAAAATTTTACTTTTTATAGGAAATTTTTCAAAATTTTACTTTTTATAGAAAATTTTTCAAAAATTTACTTTTTATAAGAAATTTTTCAAAAATTTACTTTTTATAGGAAGTTTTTCAAAAATTTACTTTTTATAGGAAATTTTTTAAAAATTTACTTTTTATAGGAAACTTTTCAAAAATTTACTTTTTATAGGAAATTTTTCAAAAATTTACTTTTTATAGGAAATTTTTCAAAAATTTACTTTTTATAGGAAATTTTTCAAAAATTTACTTATTATAGAAAATTTTTGAAAAATTTACTTTATATAGGAAATTTTTCAAAAATTTATTTTATATAGAAAATTTTTCAAAAATTTACTTTTTATAGGAAATTTTTCAAAAATTTACTTTTTATAGGAAATTTTTCAAAAATTTACTTTTTATAGGAAATTTTTCAAAAATTTACTTTTTATAGGAAATTTTTCAAAAATTTACTTTTTTTAGGAAATTTTTCAAAAATTTACTTTTTATAGCAAATTCTTCAAAAATATTTCAAAAATTAATTTTTTATGGAAATTTTTTTTAAAAATCCGACCGATTCCTATAAAATTTTATATATTAACCAATATTTCCATAAAACTTTTTTGTTGCAAATTAAGTTGTCATATCTATTACTACTGGATTTAATTTACCAGCATTACCGTGATTCCCGGAAGGGTTTATATGGAAGCTCTAACTAAATATGAACCTATTCTCCATTTTCAATACACATTTTTTTCAAGATATCGAAAATAATTTTGTAAAAATTGAATCCCTCTATCTCTTTTTGCTCTGACGCTACCGCGCTTTCATTTGACGGGCAGACGGACAGAAAGCCCCTATCGTTTTTGGTTTTTGTGTGTTTCCATAAGTTTTTTATATCTGATCTATGGTCAAATGGTGACCGATTGAGACAAAATTTTGCACACTGGCAGGCATTAACATAATTTACTAAATTTAGTGGTCGTAGCTATTATAGTTTATCATTTAATAGCATTTAAGTGTATTTTAGGTAGAATTTAGGCTGTTTCCGTAAGTGTTTTGTATGGGAGCTATGGTTAAATGTGAACCGATTTCAATGATATTTTAAATACTGCCTAGCGATTATGTAGAACTTCGTTATACTACATTTTATCATCATACCTATTATAATTTGTCATTTATTAGCAAAAAAGCGATTAGCCTAGGCGAGGTTATACAAGATTTATAATTTATGAAATGTAAACCGATTTTGCCCAATTTCAATACAGCAATTTTTCAAGAAATGAGGAATATTTTTGCCAAATTTTAGTGACTTAGTTTCTTTCGTTCAGGCCTTGTCGTGCCGACAACAGACGGACAGACTATCAGATTACATGCAAAGGCAAAAAGTCCACTTTTTCTAAAAATGTAGATTTTGATGTAGAATTGCACAATAAGTCAAAATACATATAATACAATGATAAAATTACGGTATATTAATTTTTGCATTGTTGTTTTTTAGTGATTATCAAAAGCGATAAGTCCAAGAAAAAGTTCTTAGTCGCTATATAAAGTACATTAAAAAAATAATTCAAAAATTTTATACTTTTTTGTCTCTCCTGTAAATTTTTTAAATATGGACTTAGAGCCTTTGCATGTTAAGCCAGCGATATAACAAATTTTTTACCATAAACATTTCCTTACATCATTTTTATAGAAAATTTATTTAAAAAATAATTCATAGAAATAGTTTAAATTAATATTTTTAATTTAATAATTTCTTGATTTAAGTAATTTTTAATTGATTCAATAAATTTTAAATTAACTTAATTAAATTTGTGAAATTCTTCTATTTACAATAATATTTGGTTAGTAATTTCAAACATCACAAGAAAAAGATAGTCTTCAACCCACCTGAAAAAATAGGCAAAAACACACCCATTGATAGTATTTATAGTGTTTCTTTTCATGCAGATCACCATCGGAATTGCCAATACCCGGATAGGGTACGGAAACTCCCTGCTTTTTGTGAAAGTAACTTTTGAGCGCATATGTTGAATGGATCCAACAGTATGTGTTGAGAACATCTTCTGGAATATCTTTGGTATGAACACAATCGATGGGATTACCAACATATTGACGTGTGGTTATGATTAGGGAAAATGACATCAATATCATCACAGTTATAGAGTAGTGTAGGCGAAATACTGGTGAATCGGTTTTAACGTGACTGACCTTTATAAGGTTTTTCAAACCACGAAATATATCTAACATTGTTCGTGGACAATTGTTAAACCCAACAATAACTTCACTTTAGAGAATTAAAATGAAGTCAACTGTTAGGAGCGTAGAAGGATATTGATGGTAATTCAAAATTTATCTTTCTAAATCTTGTTAATGTTAAACATAAAAGGGGGTTTGCTTTAGGCTTAATTTTCAATATCTGAAAATTGTTTTAAATTTTTAACGTTTTAAAATATTATCGTATTGTTGTTGCTCTATTCTCATACTTTCTTTTTCGAGGCACTTCCATATTTAATCGTTGTTGTAAATTTTCTTTTAAATTATCATTAAAATTTTCGTTTTTATTATTTTCGCTATAAAATGCAACTCTGTGGCATTTTCTTTTCGTACACAAACTTTCGAAATTAAAATTCGTTGTTATGCTTTTGATTGTGCCAAGATTTTGTTTATTTTTTCGTATAGACTTTTGCATTTTAGAAATTTATTGAACATTTATTATTTTTGTTTTCAAAACTTTGGCTCTATATTATTTTCTTTTTGGGATTTCCTCTTCTTTTTTTCTCTTGCTTGAATTTTAATTTCGTTTTTGTTTGTTTTGTAAAAACTTAACTACAAAATTTTTCGTTGTTCGCTTTTATTATTGCGGGCTGGGATTTTGAGTTTTAAATTTTTTTCTTGGTAGCACAAAAATATCTGATGAAGAGCAGAATATAAGGCACTTTATGCTCATTTTGTTTCTGATATTTTATTTATTTTTTTATCATCACATGTTTCGGATTTTTTTTTTCTTTTTTTGGCCGTTGTTTATTTTACCCTGTTTGGATCAGTATTAATCAAATTGATGTCACTTTCATTTTCAATTTTATTATTTTCACTTTCGTAAGATTTTAATTATTTTTAATTAAAAAGTTTTATTTTTAGAGTAGATCGTTTGGTTTTTATTGGAAAATTTTATGTTTTGTTGCGGTATTTTTTTTTTTTTTTTGAGTTTGAGAATTTTAAGTGTTTCTTCAATAAAAAATTCGTTTTTGATCGAAAAATATTTTTGAAATAATTTCTCCAAAAATTGTTTATAATGTTATAAATTTTTTGAAATCAAGTCGATATATAAATTTTGGTACTTTTTAACAACAATTTTATATAAATTTTTTAATAGACTATAAAAAACGTAATAAAAACCCCGAATATATATTTTAATTTTTGTTGGTTACGATATTTTTGCCCTAAGGGATTAAAACCGCTTTGTTTTAATCCAGTATATGGTTTTCTGATTTTAGACCATAAAATTAACCAATATCTTAGACAATTATACTACATATTAACAAAATGTTTCATTTGTTTTACTTTATACAAAACCTGAAATTCAGGCTGACAAAGGATTACATTTCTGATACATAGAGCACTTGTAAACGTTAGTATTTGAGTCTATATGGAGTTATGCAGAACTATTGACATAAAGTTTATAAAAATCTATTTTTTAGCCTTTTATAGCTCCTATACAAATAAGAAAGTTCTTGGGAAAAGACTTTAGAAAGTGGATATACAAAATCAAGGGTTTTTTGCTTTTTCTGTGTACATATAAAGATTAAGATAAAAGTTTCAACTATATAAATGATCTAGCGACATCATAAAAAATTCATAAAAAATCATTTAAATTAATTTTATAAATATTTTATTACATTAATAGTTTTTCACATAGCATTAAGTTACCATGTATATATTATAAAAATAGTTTTAAGTTCCTGAAAAGTACATAGTACGTAGGAAAATATATGTAAAATAAGCCCTAGTTTTAGACAAAATATGTAAACTAATGAATTTTTTGAATAAATAATCTGAATCTGAATCATAAAAAATTAAGGGTGTTTATACTTCTTCATATAAAAGAGCTGAATTTCAGTCAAATTTATGAATAAAATAGTTACATCTTAGAAAAAATATTGTAAAATATAAATAATCATGTTTTTCGAAAAAAAATGACATCTCGAAAACAAGAGCCAATTTGGAAAAACTAATATCACTTTCGGATTATGGAGATCTAAGTCAACTAGATTTGGTCAACAAATCTCGTGCCGCAAAATCTTGTTGACCTGTGTTATTATACACACGAGTATACTAAGCAAAATCGTATAAAAACCTGTATCATGTATTAATATTAGATTGGAGCTTTCATCAAATGTGTACCAGAAATGGCCATTATCATATTGTAAAGCTCACTTATAACTGTTACATAGGAACCTGTTCTTACGAGTGTATGGTAGAGGTTTGTAAAATCTATATGTGAGAGCGCATAAAGAAAGGGACCTAAGGCTAAAAAATAGGAGTACAAATAAGTTTAAAAAAAGATATTTAAATCTTTAAAATGGCTCTCATGAACAAAACCGTTTTTACCCTTTGGTCCATTTCGCGCGCAAAATACCCTTAGGACTCCTTCTCTATTCGCTATCACATGTTGCACTTGTTTAAGGTGACATTTATTGGAAATTATGTGGTATACAGGACTGGGTGTTTTTTTTTTTTTTTTTGATCTAAGTCAACAAAATTTGCAAGAATATTTCTCATTTTTTGAAAAATTTTAATATTAAAAATATTCAAAATCGGTTTACAATTGACCATAGTATCCATATAAATAACCTATGGAAACAGAAAAACTACCAACAAGAATAGAGGTTTCTGTCTTTATATCCGTCAGTTGAAAGCGCGATAGCGTTTAAACTAAAAGAGCTAGATTAAAAAGTTTAATATTGAAATAGAGCGTAATTGGTTCACGTTTGATTATAGCTCCCATAAGATCACTGATAAATTAAATCAAATTTGAATAGATATGACAACTAAATTTGAAGTCAGTATATCAAACTTTATGGGGATCAGTCTACATTTGACCATAGCTCTATAATAAATATTGTCACTTAAAATGCAAAAGGGCGTAACTAACACAGAAATTGATATAGCAACCCAAAATTCATCTAGCTACAAAATTTTGTATACGTACGGTCAAAAACAACGGTTTTATTCCCTAAAATCCAAAGGTTTAAAATGTTGCTCAAAATTTATACTGTAGTTAAGAGCTTTTGGTTTCAGAAAATATTCGGCTTGTAGTTAACCATTTTGTTTTTTCTCAATTACTTAAAAACAACTAATTTTTTGCGATTTAAGTTTTCAGCAATGTCTTTGCTGCTGCATTGTTGACTAAATTTCAAAATTTGGAATAAATATTTTATTTAGTATAAAAGATACGATGTTTTTTTTATCATATAAAAAATGTTTATCCCAGACTTAGATTTTTTGAAAAGCTATAAGCTAGCTGACCTGTTTGTCTACAGATCAACTCTATAGCTCCTCTGTTCTCACTATATGAAATTTCATTAAAGTAACGCTTTATTTTCATGTAAAATTTAAAAATATCCAAAAAATGTACCAAAACTAAACGACTAACATTTTTGAAACAAAATAATAGTTAAGACATCATATAAATTTTTGTATTTTTACATTACATTTACATTGCATTAAATTACATTACATTTTTTGGATATTTTTTAATTTAACTTGAAAATTAAAGCGACATCTAGTGGAAAAAATTATCCAAATTTAACAAAAACAAATCCCAATTTAATTCCCTTTTCGAATCTTAAAAATCGATTTTCTGACGTGCTACAGCAAAACGCCGAGACAAGTATTTCTTTATTTTAAGCCTATTTTCATATTCTGTTAACATTGCTAATATTTACTCAAAAAATTTGATTTTGTCGTACTGTGTAATAAGTTTTTAATTTTAAAAGTTTTTTGTTTCTCCTGTTAAAATTTTCTGAGTAGTCTGAAATAACTATATTTTTAAAATTTTCATTTTATTTTGGCAGTTTAATGTATCAATTTGGTAACACGTGCAAAGATAATTTAGTTTATTTCATATATAGCACATATATTTGCAATAGTAACAAAAGTTTAATAACACTTTGGCCTGATATACCCCTAACAGTTCTCTATAGGATTAACCTTAAAATGCTAATGGCCTATTTTCTTTAAAATATTAATCAATTTTTAAATTTATAATTTTTAAATTAATAATTTTTTCTACATTTTACCTCTAATTTTCTTTAAAAGAAATAAACAAAAATTTTCCCAAACAAAAAATTCCATAATCTAAAATACATAATTAATTATTTAAAAATAAACATTTTTAAAAACTCATAAATTAACAAAAGAAAATTTGAAATTGATTTTCAATTTTAAAATCATATTATTTAATGTCAAGTTTAAATGAAAATTTAATTGATCTAATTAAAATTAATGTAGTGGAACATTTACTTAATCATTGAGGCAAAAACACGATCACAGAGTAAATAACACTCGTAATTTACACATAATTTACAAAGCTAATAGAATTGTAATAATGAATTCTAGAAAATTTATTAAAAGTAAATTTTGTTCGAGTACATACATAATCCTTTATTATTTTGTTGGTATTTCAAAAGAAAAAAATTTTATACCCACCATCAAAAAGAATGGGGGGTATATTGAGATTGTCATTCCGTTTGTAATTTCCTTAATATTGGCTCAAAAATCAAAAACGATATATATTCTGAATCCTTATGAAATTCTAGGACGATTGAGCGATGTCCGTCTGCCTGTCTGTTGAAATCACAATAACGCCTAAACGAAAGAAGCTAGCTCACTGAAACTTAGTAAAAACATTCTTCATCTCTTAGAAAATTTGGTATTGAAATTGGGCAAAATCGGCTAACATTTGACCATAGCTCCTGTATAACCTCGCCTAAGCTAATCGCTTATTTGCTAATAAATAACAAACTTAAATAGCTTATGATAAAATTTGGTATATAGAAGTTTTGCATAAGCCCTAGGCAGCATATAAAATTTCATCAAAATCGGTTCACATTTAGTCATAGCTCCCATACAAAAAACTTACGGAAACAGCCAAAATTTCACCTAAAATACACTTAAATGCCAATAAATCTAAAATTGTGCAAAATTTTGTCACAATCGGTCAGCAATTGACCATAGCTCCCATATAAAAAACTTACGGAAACATAAAAATACAAAAAGAATAGGGGGTTTATGTCCGTGTCCGTCAGATAAAAGCGCGATAGCACCTTAACGAGAAGGGCTACAGCAACAAAATTTTACAAAAGGAAGTTTTATGTGAATACCAGTGAGTGTGCAAAATTTTGTTACAATCGGTTACCATTTGACCATAGCTCCTATATAAAAAACTTACGGAAACACAAAAATACAAAAAGAAATGACGGTTTATGTCCGCCTTTCCGTCAGAGAATAGCGCGATATCTCCCTAACTACAAGAGCTAGAGAGACAAAATTAAGCAAAAGTATTTTCGATATGTTATAAAAATGGGTAAAATCGGTTCACATTTAGTTAGAGCTCCCGTATAACCCCGGGAATCACATTTATGTTGATAAATTGAATAAAATTGTAAAATCTATGACTACTAAATTTAGAACAGAGAAGTTTTATGCAACTTTCAGTCAGTATGTCAAGTTTTTTAAGAATCAGACCATTTTTGGCCATAGCTTTCAAATAAAAACCGCTCCCGGTAACCACTAAAATGCCACAAACGCCAGTTAAAAGCTATTAAATTATAAACTATGTCAGCTATAGCCACTAAATTTTGCACAAATAAACTTTATATTTATACCAGCCAGTATATTAAATTTTGTAACAATCGGTCAACACTTGGCTATAGTTCTTATATATATAACATCCCCTTTTGATATCTACAATCAAAAATATTTGGAGGTACATTCAGTATATAAAGATTGCATCTATGAAATTAGATAGCTATCAATCAATGTTAGGTCCAGACTTTATACACGGTAGATGCATTAGGAACTCCTAACAAAATATATGAACCTGTCGTGTTGCTATCAACATGTTTATGGCACAACGAAACAGCTTTTTAATGTAAAACTATATTCGGTTATGGAACAGCATTTTGTTCAATGTAAATACTTGGGAAACCACTTAGATACTTTTAAATGTTGAACTATAGTAACTATACCACTGCAACCGAATTTAGTCCAAATATATTACCAACAATACCACATTTGGTCAACATTTTGAATTAGCAGCACTCTCGTACAACTTGATGGTGGGTATACAAGATTCGGCACAGCCGAATATAACACTCTTACTTATTTTTTTTTGTAAACTTAAAACCAAAAACAGTGGGGTAACCAAAAATAGATTTTTCATAAATTCTTTTTACTTAAAACATTAGAAACCAAATATTTTCAAATTATATCAAGCACGAAAAAAATGAAATTTCAATAAACAAGAAGAAACTAAATAAACTAAAGAAAATCACTAGAGGGAAAAGGAGGAAAAAAATCCACAACTGACTCCCGTTGAGTAAATAAATTTCATGGATTTCAATACCAGTGAATGAATTTAAAATGCGAGTACAGACACATAAATATACCGGGTAGCAGAAGAGTCTAATAAAATAGCAAATTCAAAGGTAAATTCCAAACAAAATACACATGTAAATTATTTAGATTATTTAAACTTTGCTAAAGTGTCTCACACAACTGTTTGAATAGATCCTATGTATACAAAACCATTTGTCTACGTAGTATGGCCCCAAAATTTCTCGTTCCCATCATAATGATCTTTTCCAGTCAGTTTTTTTTTGTATACAAATGAAATGAATTTCTTTTAGAACATGCGTGTATTTCAAATCAAACAATAATTTTCTTATCCCAAAGTCTAAAGTCAATGTTTTCAATTAAAATATTGTTTAAATTAACCATAAAACACACGGACTTCTACAGAACTAAAGTCAAACAAACCAATTTTCAAATTGTTTGAAATAAGAAGATTTTTTTTCTATATAACATTTTTTAAGAATATAATTTTAGTTAATAATTTTATTTGTTTGAAATATTTATGCAAATAAATATAACAGGTGTTTGGTATAATTAAAACATTTAAGAAAATTCATTAAATTTTCTTTCAAAATTTGAAAGTAACGAATTAATTTAGCTCTAAAAATTGTTAAAATTTTGTTTATAAATTTAAACCGAAAGTATTTTATAAAACTTAAAATCGGTTTTTCTTTAACAGACAATTATGTTCTGGATATTTATTTATCACGTGTTATATTAACTATTTGAAAGAAAGCTAAAGTTTGTGAAATTGTTTCATATATATGAATTTTCAAGATTTTCTAAATTTATTTTTTTTAATTTTATTTATACTGTGCCTAAAAGTCAAGTATACCCTGTTGTATACTTTTTGTATACTTAAATCAGAAGTAATGACAGTAAATACAAGCTATTTCGATGTCATGTCAAAAACGTCTAAAATTTTGGTATTCAAAAAAGTATGCAAATGTTTAAAAAAATAAAATTTTTTAAATTTTATTCTGCTTCTCGAGGTTATTATTCACATAAATCTAATATTTTTTACCCATAACTCTAAAATATTGCTGTTTTCTAAATATCGATTTCTAGCTGAAAAATTTTAATATTCTTCTAGTTATACCCTTCACCACCATGGGTGCAAAGGGTATTATAAGTTTCTGCTGATGTATGTAACGCATAGAAATATTTGTCTTAAACCGACTTTTAAGTATACCAATAGGCTATGAATCATTATCTGAGTCGATTTAGCGCTGCACAGTGGGATGGTTGAAAATAGAATGGAAATAATTCTGTAACTTCTAAACCGTTGGGCGGAATTTAACAAAATTTTATATAGATATATTTTGTTAAAATCCGCCCAAGGGTTTAGAAGTTACAGAATTATTTCCATACTATTTTTAAAGCATTCCACTATGCGATGTCAGTCCGTCTGGCTAGCTGGACCCCCACGTAAGCCATGTAATCAATGTACAGGTCACAATTCTATAGATAATTTGATGAAATTTGAAAAATTTCCTATAAAAAGTAAATTTTTGAAAAATTTCCTATAAAAAGTAAATTTTTGAAAAATTCCCTATAAAAAGTAAATTTTTGAAAAATTCCCTATAAAAAGTAAATTTTTGAAAAATTTCCTATAAAAAGTAAATTTTTGAAAAATTTCCTATAAAAAGTAAATTTTTGAAAAATTTCCTATAAAAAGTAAATTTTTGAAAAATTTCCTATAAAAAGTAAATTTTTGAAAAATTTCCTATAAAAAGTAAATTTTTGAAAAATTTCCTATAAAAAGTAAATTTTTGAAAAATTTCCTATAAAAAGTAAATTTTTGAAAAATTTCCTATAAAAAGTAAATTTTTGAAAAATTTCCTATAAAAAGTAAATTTTTGAAAAATTTCCTATAAAAAGTAAATTTTTGAAAAATTTCCTATAAAAAGTAAATTTTTGAAAAATTTCCTATAAAAAGTAAATTTTTGAAAAATTTCCTATAAAAAGTAAATTTTTGAAAAATTTCCTATAAAAAGTAAATTTTTGAAAAATTTCCTATAAAAAGTAAATTTTTGAAAAATTTCCTATAAAAAGTAAATTTTTGAAAAATTTCCTATAAAAAGTAAATTTTTGAAAAATTTCCTATAAAAAGTAAATTTTTGAAAAATTTCCTATAAAAAGTAAATTTTTGAAAAATTTCCTATAAAAAGTAAATTTTTGAAAAATTTCCTATAAAAAGTAAATTTTTGAAAAATTTCCTATAAAAAGTAAATTTTTGAAAAATTTCCTATAAAAAGTAAATTTTTGAAAAATTTCCTATAAAAAGTAAATTTTTGAAAAATTTCCTATAAAAAGTAAATTTTTGAAAAATTTCCTATAAAAAGTAAATTTTTGAAAAATTTCCTATAAAAAGTAAATTTTTGAAAAATTTCCTATAAAAAGTAAATTTTTGAAAAATTTCCTATAAAAAGTAAATTTTTGAAAAATTTCCTATAAAAAGTAAATTTTTGAAAAATTTCCTATAAAAAGTAAATTTTTGAAAAATTTCCTATAAAAAGTAAATTTTTGAAAATTTTCCTGTAAAAAGTAAATTTTTGAAAAATTTCCTATAAAAAGTAAATTTTTGAAAAATTTCCTATAAAAAGTAAATTTTTGAAAAATTTCCTATAAAAAGTAAATTTTTGAAAAATTTCCTATAAAAAGTAAATTTTTGAAAAATTTCCTATAAAAAGTAAATTTTTGAAAAATTTCCTATAAAAAGTAAATTTTTGAAAAATTTTCTATAAAAAGTAAATTTTTGAAAAATTTCCTATAAAAAGTAAATTTTTGAAAAATTTCCTATAAAAAGTAAATTTTTGAAAAATTTCCTATAAAAAGTAAATTTTTGAAAAATTTCCTATAAAAAGTAAATTTTTGAAAAATTTCCTATAAAAAGTAAATTTTTGAAAAATTTCCTATAAAAAGTAAATTTTTAAAAAATTTCCTATAAAAAGTAAATTTTTGAAAAATTTCCTATAAAAAGTAAATTTTTGAAAAATTTCCTATACAAAGTAAATTTTTGAAAAATTTCCTATACAAAGTAAATTTTTGAAAAATTTCCTATAAAAAGTAAGAACGAAAGTTCTATATTATCAATCTGTTTACAATTTGATCATTAGGCAAGCGTTATATAATAATTGTTTAAGACTAGACTGAGTTTTCGATTTCCACCTGAATTTTAGAAGGAAGCATTTTATTAATTTATTTTCGATATTATTATCAATGTTCGTTGACCATACATACACATTTGTGATGACTATTGTAATTCTAAGTCGATAAAAAGAGCACAGGGCAATTGTCAAGAATACGTGAATAAATTTTTGAGAGTGAAATTTAATTCGACTAAAACCCATATTTTCAAATACAAATATTACTAAATTGATAATTCATTTTTTATCGAAATTATGAATCGATTTTTTTTATCTTGTTACAAGATCTCACATTTATTTGTATGTCATCTAACAAACTCTAAACACATCCTCTTCGATAAGTTTAAATCTATGATCAAATGTTTGATACTCTGAACAGGTTTCTAGTTGTTCTCGTAACCAATACTAACATCAGTCATTGTTGGTGTTTACATCAAGATCAAAATTTTGAATAGGCTAAATTGGCCCAATGGGTATTTCCGGGGTTAAATCAATTATAAATCAATAAATATTCACCAGATCATTGCACCCACCCTTTTTCCCAAAATAAATTTTCCTCAATTTGTTTATTTACACAAAAAGGTGTGAATGTTTTTTTAAAAAACTGATAATATTCTTTTGAATATTTTCAACCCACTTAAAAACTGGGTTTATTAACAAACTTGTTGAAATAATAATAATTCATAATTAAAATACACATATTTTTAACAAAAATATGATAATAATTTCCATATGATATATGTTTTTGGCAATAATATATATTCAAATGGATCACAATATTTTGATGTTCATGGGAATTTCACAGAGAAAAATGTTAGGTATATGCCATTAGTCATATTAGAAAATAAAATTATTAAATATTAAGTGTTTGCTAAAAAGACACCTTAACAAATTATTAATTTAACAACATTTTAAAAACATGTATTTTTGAAACTTATATTTTTTATTTATCTTTAAATTGTGTCTTCAAAGGAAAAACCAATTTTCTACTTATACATATTTTCCAGTTGACTGAGCAATTTTTAAATGATTTTTTTCTCAAAATTTTTTTTGGTTTCAATTTATTTTAAAAATATTGTATATTTTGTGTTTTGTAATAATATTGTACTATTTGTGGCTGAATTTGGGGGGCTTTTGGAAATATCAATTGTGAACTGTTATTAAACAGACCACAACAAATTTAAAATATATCTGTGAAGGCATGATCAATTCACCTAAGTTGAAAATAGAGGTTTTTGTAAAAAAACATTTTTTGAAATTAAGTAAAATTAAAACGTAAAACTCTAGTTACGTTGATAGTATTATAAATCCACTTTTATTTAAAAATCTTGTTTCTTTCATTTTTGTAATAATCAATTACTATAAACAATTTCTAACTCAATTCATTCCTAAATCGACTTAAGACATTATTGCTTTTATGCATATATCTTAAGTTTAGTAGTTGCAGCCGTATGCCTGCTGCAGTTTCTAGGGGCATTGAGTTTTTAAGTGAATTTTACTTAAAATATTTTCATTTGAAAATACGATACAATAACCATAAAATTTTTATCAATGCCAAAAATTGCATTTATTTTAAAAAGTATAGAATTTCAAAATGCAACGAAATTTACGCAAGAATTAAGTAAAGTAATTTTTAATAGAAAATTCTTCGGTATAAAATTGTTTATCGAATAATGTTCGATGCCAATTTTTTTTAATAAAATTATTCGATTTGAAATTTTTTATAAAAAATTTATTTTATGCCATTTTTTTATAGAAAAATTTCTTTATAAAGGCTCTTTCAACAGGGATTTCCAAACTTTAAGAGTTCTTATTATAGTTTTTTTGTTGAAGCTACATTTATCAAAAAGCGAACACTAGCATCATAGAATTAAAATGGAAAAATTATATTTGGCTGGTATGTGGTTTTAACAAGTCAGTGTAATATGGCACACAGTGCCCTAAAAATGGCCTAATTGTAGAGCAAGTTCGGCAAAAAGATTATTTCTTATTTGAGGCCGGTAAGTTAACCTCTATATCGTATGCCTATAGGTTTTTTTGCAATTCTTGATACAGGCCGATATGTTAGAGATATTTGGCATTGCGTGTAATATACATATAAATCGTTCTATCGACTCAAATAACGATGTTATACCTTACTTACACTTAATCAAAAATCAGCTGATACATTTAGACGTTCACATCAAAACGTACCAATTCCATCATAAATCATTTCGAGTAAATTGAGAAAACATTTGTTTTACTATATTTTTTGGTATAAAATCAAAAAGAAGAAATTCACGATAAATCAATACTTATTAAACCAATTGAGACCCCAAAATCTAAAAGCTTATGATTTAAAAACCCTAGCTATATTTTGAATTACAATTTCGATTGGGGTTGGATTTTAGTACAATTTGAAGAAAAATATGTACTAATTCTTAAGTGTATATCTCGTAAAATATTTGAAATATCGCTTTTCTCTCTTCAACAAACATTTACCATCAAAAAATTTTGCCTTGAGTTAAAATAAAAGAAAAACAACACATCTTACTCAAAATAGCAAAACTGTCAAAAAACGTAAAATTTCATCATAGAATATGGGTGGTATAAGCTCTCAGATTTTAAGAGTCTCAATGGGTTCAATATTGAGTTGTAATTAAATATATTGTCCACTATACACTGTGAAAATGTTGGTAAAACTTCAACTTTTCGATCGTTTTTCGTAAATTTTGTAAACGTTTTTTTGCGATTATCTTTACAGTAACTGCAGAGACCAGTAGGTAATTTAAAAAAATGGAGTTGTTACATTTTGGACGTCTGTTTATATAATACGAAGATACGAAATTTTAAAAACAAACATTTTATAGTATATTTTTTGATTAAATTTTTTATTAATTTTTTCTAGGAAATTTTTGGCATGGCTCTTTTTTGTCATAACATTTTTATATAAGGAATTTGTTAAAAATGTTTATAGGAAAAATTCGATGGTTGAATAGACCATCATCACTAGGATTAGTATCCCTAATTCTGGATAGATTGAAAATCACGCATTATACCTTATTTTAGAGACAAAATAAATACGAATTATAGTATCATACAAATATCAACATAAAGTGAAGATTTAAATAAACAATACATTATTCTTAAAACTTGGCTCAGGTGCAGCCGGATTTATTTAAAGCATTTTTATACCCTTCACCACCATAGGTGAAAATGGTATTATAAGTTTGAGCTGATGTATGGAACGCATAGGAATATTTATCTTATCCTTTTAGTATACCAATAAGCTTAGAATCACTTTTTGAGTCAGTTTGGTGATGTCAGTCCGTCCGTCTGGCTGGACGGCTGGCTGGACCCCCATGTAAACCATGTAATCAAAGTAGAGTTCGCAATTTGATGAAATTTGGCACAGATCATTTTTTTTGATAGATAGATTGAAATAGGTCCATTATTTAATTGAATTTTGGCCACAAATATTAATATTTTTTCTTGAAATTTAAAACAAATACTACTTATGTAAACTTAAACCACTGTATTTTGGCCACAAATATTAATATTTTTTCTTGAAATTTAAAACAAATACTGCTTATATAAACCTAAACCACTGTACCAAATTTCGTTGAAATCGGATACAATCGTTGAAACCCATACAATCTTTCCTATCAAAACGCACTTCTCTTCTGTTATTCTTGACTCCCAGTGGAGCATAGGGCCTCAACCATCCTCTTATATCAAAACGCACTAAATGAGACAAAAATCACTAAAACGGTCATAAATCTGAAGATAATGAGAATTTTGAGTTTATTTTTGTATACGTTTTGCTACATTTCGAGATAATCTGTACACATTTGACCCAAGCTCTCATATAAGTCCAAATGACGAAACAAGCTTAAATACATAAGTTTTGAATGTTCGTAAGATGTACAGAAAAAATGAATACCTTTGACCTTAGTGGTGAAGGGTATCGTATGGTCTGGCTTGAACTTGAACACTTTCTTACTTGGCATTAATAAATTATGAAAAGGTTTACATATGAGTATTGCGCTAGGATCTTAATTTATTATAATTATTTTCTGGAAAAATTTTCTGAAATACAATTTCTTTAATAAAAATTAAATTTTAATTATATCTCTAATTTAAAAATCATAAATTTGCACAATTATTTATAACATTAACCTAAGCCCTAATCGAACTCATAACATTAAAAACAAATCAAATTGGTTTTCCCTTTTTTAAAGGGTTTTTCTGAGAACAAAGCCTTAAATGACGGTTTTTGAAAGCATATTTTAAATTTTCTAATTTTAACATAAGACAAGGTAATGTCAATTAAAAATGCTTTGAGTTTGACTATTTTGAATAGCACATACTTTATATGTATGCATGTAACGATATATCGGAAAGTATCATAGTAAATCGATTGTAGATACAACTTCAGATTTAAAAACCTTTTTTTTCTTTCTCTGTAGACTTGACGAGAAATTTGCTCATTCACAAATTTTTAAAGACATTTGCTATTTAACTATCATTAGGGTAAAAAAGGAGACAAAATTAGACAACGTATTCGAAAATAAAAAAAAAGTACAAATATCGACTACAATTATTACATTTTCTATATATGTCATTAAAAAAACATATATTTCAATTTCTATAACACCCCGAACAATTTACCAAATTACAATTTATTTTCATAAATATTTCAATGAACCATTTTAGGGTTAATCTATTTTATTTAAAAAAAAAACATTTCGACAACAAAACATAAAATTTTCTCTATGCTAATTTCATTTCCTTTTAATTAAATTGCTTTCAAGAGGAAAAACATAACATTCTTACACAATTTTTTTGTAGCTTTCTTTCACTTTTACCGAATTCTTTTTGAGGAGCCAGATATTTGTTTTCGATCACTTTTCAATAAAATTATGCTAAAGTTTGATTGAAGATTATACGACCGCATATTGATCTGGGAAAAGGCACGTTATGTTGAAAACATTAAAACAAAAGTAAATAGAAGATTTTCTTAATTTTCTTAATAGATTTTTGTTTATAATTATGAGAAGAAAATTTCACGATCAACTCAACTCTTCACATAACAAGCCATATGCATGTGTTCAAAATGCTGCTCTCTGTCTATCACTCACGCACTTTTATACTTTTTTGATTCAAAACGAAGACAGCCAACTCACGGACTCACTCACTAATTGACTCACGCACACACCCTTTTGCGTCTGGCCTATTAAACGGAAGGTATTTTTTTCTTTTATTATTTGTATTTTTTTCAATTTTCCTCCTTTTCTGTTAATTTTGTATGCAAGATTTTCTTTTCTTAATTTTATTTTATAATTTCTATTTTTTCTTCATTTCGTTTCACTTCACATACATAAAATAAAATACACAAAACTATCATCTAAAACATCCCATACGCCAACACAATCTTGAACATAAAGTTTTTTGTTTTATTTTTGAAATTTGGTCCACTTTACTTCAAGAAGCTACAAAATATAGGCAACGATCGAGCGAACGAACGAGTAATGGCAACAAAACAGATCACAGAACCAAAAAATAAACTAATTAAATATCGGAACAAGTAGAAATAAGTTTAAGAATTCCAACCATTCGTAGTTCGTAAGACCAGACGCCCGTACACAATGCCGCCAAAATAAAGACTATCACCGTTGACTCGCCAGTTGTGGCATCTCAACCTCTTGGCCAAAATACCAGATGAAATCTCTCTGTTTTGCTGCGAGTTTTAATGAGTGTATGTGTTTCAGCATTGGAAAAATTAAGTTTTCCCTCTTTTTCTTGTATGAAATATTAATTAGTTTTTCACTTCTTGTTGTTGTTGTTCAATTTTTTTCTTTATATTTTCATAATTTTTGCCCCAACTCTTTATGATCTCTTAAGTTTGCTTTTATTTTAAAAATTTGGCAGCACTTTTTGAGTATATCGCAAAAATGTCGCCTTTTACTCTTCACTATACCCGTTCACTGTTTAACTTCCGGTTTGTTATGCGTTTACCATGTAAATGATGCTGATAGGTCTAGTGTCGGCCAAATGTGCAGTTTTTTCTACTTGCTTTTTTGTTTCTTGTTGGTTAGTGAGAAAAGTCTATGCTTCTTGTCTGCCTGTCTAAAGTTTATACAACATTTTAACACTTTCGTGGCTAAGAGAGGAAATGTTTGCTGTTGCCTTTGTTATGTTTGCCTCTGTATTATTTCGTTTTGTTTCATTTGTATATGTTTGTTGTTATTATTTTCTTGTTTAGTTGCTTGTTTTTTTGTCACAAGTGTTAAAACTTGTGATAGTTGTCCATGTATGCATTTGTATATTGTTGAGATTTTAACAATATCGTGTATTTCTGATAATGGCGGGATATATAACCAATACTTTGACAAATTTGTTGTAAGACTTTAGCTTTGGAAAGGGAAAAGTAATAGCATGAATAGAAATATAAGACGGAAATGCATGCAGTGACGGGTACTGAGGAGGAGTTGTTTGGTTTAGAAAAAATCCAGTGCTTAAAACGTAATTTAGCTCTGCTGATCGATACTAACAATAAATTCTAAAATATTTCCTATTTCACAATATCAAAGGAAAATAATGTCGACTAATTCTTTTATGACAGTCGTTAATATGCGTTGCATACATAGTAAAATATTATTATTCCTGAAAGAATTCTTTATTCTTTGTTTAAGCTTAAGACTACAACTACCTTAAGGAGGAATTTGTATAACCTTCACCACCTATGCATAGGTAGAAAGGGTATGTTGGGTTTGTGCTGAAGTTTGTAACGCATAGAAATATTTGTCTGTGACACATCTTTTAGTATACCAATCGACTCAGAATCATACGCTGATGATTGATTTGACGATGACCGTCCAGGTGTCTGGCTAGACGGCTAGCTGGCTGGGCGGATATCCGTGTAAGCTTGTTATCAAAGTACAGGTCGTAACTTCAAAGATAATTTAATGAAATTTGGCACAGACCCATATTTTGGTTCAAGGATAATCAGAATACTATTTCGGGTACCTCCCACAGGGATGCCTTCATGGAATAGAGATTTTTGTCCAATTTAATTGTATTTTAATAACCTTAACCTTAATAAGTGTACCCAATTATGTAGGAATGAGGCCCTATGCTCCACTGGAAGTCAGGGATAACAGAAGAAGAAGAAGAATTATGTAGGAATCGGTTCATATTTTGACCATACCACTCATACAAGGCACATTCTCAAAAGTCTTCTACATACCCAGAAAATCACAAAAACGGTTATTAATTTAAAGATAATTGCATTTTATTACTAAAACTTTGCACAGATAAATATTTTGTAAATATATATCCATAACAGAAATCTTGTAACAATCGGCCCACAATTGACTCGTGCTCCCATATCAAGTCCTCAGCAGAAAATGACATAAATCTTCTAAAATCTCGAAGTTTAGAAGAAAGTATATAAATTTCATCTGTAATGCAAAAGGGCTTAACTACACTTCTAGTTTTTTAACAGGAGAAGCAAAAAACGTTATAACTTTTAAATTACAAGGAACATTAAATCCAAAGCCATCAGCAAAGAAAATTCTAAAAACTAAAATGGCATAAACGTTTAGTTTTTGAGCAATTGCGAAAAAACAAAACGGCCTAACTACAAGTTGAATATTTTCTGAAACCAAAAGGTCTTAACTATAATTAAAATTTTGACCAAAAATTTAAAGCTTTCAAAATGCACAAAGTTTTTTGTCAATAATATAGAGACGGGTCTTAAGAATAGTAACAGTTTATTTTCGAAACATTATTTAATGCAGAAAGATAAGTTTTAAATAATTTAAAATAGGGGAAAAAAACCTCTGTTTTTTGAAGAGGTATTTCGGATATAACCCCAGACCTTTAAACGGTTAAAGATACTTAAATGAAATTTCATATAGTTAGAACAGAGGAGATTTGTAGTTGATCAATAGACAAACAGGTCAATGTACGCTCGTAAAGCTAACTTATAGCCTTTTAAAAATCTAAGTCTCTGATCATAATTTTTTATATGATAAGCAAAAAAAAAAAAACATCATAACTTTTAAACTAAACAAAATATTAATTAAAAATTTTGAAATTTGGTCAACAATGCAACAGCAAAGACATTCCTGAAAACTTTAATGACAAAAAACGAGTTTTTTTTAAATAATTGCGAAAAAAACGAAAGGGCTTTATAACCAAAGGGGCTTAACTACAATAAAAATTTTTAGCAACATTTTAAACCTTTGAATTTTTATGAAAAAATCGGTGTTTTTGACCTTATGCATAAACAATTTTGTAGCTAGATGTATTTTGGGTTGCTGTGTTATAATTAATCAAAAAATCTATTTTAATTTTTGCCTTAGTTACGTCTTTTGCATTTCAGGTGACTATAAATATCTACAGTAAACACAGGTGCAGATATTGTGGTATACTTTGAGTCTCTGCAGAAAAGGTATAAATCAACCTTTTCTTTAATATTATTTAAAATATGTATCATGCGGAGTATTAAATCATATTTAATTCAGACCAAAACTAAAGATTTGTCAATCTCAAAACAAATAGGTATGTATACCAAATTACCAGCACTTCATCAATTTATATGGATATATAATTCGACCATACAGCAAAAGCGTGAAGGTTGTAAGTGCCGATCATATAAGGGTGTTATAAGTTTGTGCTGGTGTATGTAACGCATAGAAATTTTTGTCGACTTAGTGATGTCAGTCCATCCGACTGGACTGCTGGCTGGACCCCCATGTAAACAATATAATCAAAGTACAGGTCGCAATTCTAAAGATAATGTGATGAAATTTGGCACAGATGATTTTTTTGATAGTGGGACCATGGCTATTGAAATTTGTCAAAATCGGTCGATTATTTATGTACCTCCCATAGGTCCCACTTCCCGGAACTGATATATTGGCAACTAAAACGCTCATAAATAAAGATAATGGGAATTTTAAGCATATTTTTTGCATACA
This sequence comes from Stomorhina lunata, assembly GCA_933228675.1. Classification (NCBI taxonomy): domain Eukaryota; kingdom Metazoa; phylum Arthropoda; class Insecta; order Diptera; family Rhiniidae; genus Stomorhina; species Stomorhina lunata. Next base: position 96,650,843 of record OW121743.1, on the reverse strand, counting down.
TAATTTTTGTAACAACTGTAATCAATTTGCCGAATTTCGAGATAATCGATTCACATTTGACCCTAGCTCTCATATAAGTCCAAATGACGAAAACAGCTTAAATATATAAGCTTTTGGAAAATGTTTGTATGATGCCAAAATTTAGCAAATATTTGTCTGAAATCTTCTTGAAATCTTCTTGACTTTATCGTAGTTTTCATTTTTATACCTTCATGGTTTTCACGATCTTAGAATTAAATAATTACTTATTTGTATTATATTTCGTATTCGTAGTTAGACATTATATTTAGTAGGATTTTAAAGTGTAAAGAGGTACTTGTACCATATTTTGTAGTCACAATAGGTATCGTCCGAATGTTAAGAGTAAGTGAGCAGATTTTCATAAACTTGATCACTTATCAACACCTATGCCTGGAGATCACCTATTAATCAAAGTCGAAATTATAGAACTTGAATAGAAGTGGATCGCTAGAAACATCTAAGATTCAGAGCAATAAAATAAGCGAGCTGGGTGATAACTTGACATATAATCAAATTTCAACCTGTATTTGATTCTTTGAAGAAAGTTTGTGCACTTTCTCCCTTTTTACCATGCGCTGCTGAATTTTCCTTAAACACGAATGGTCATGCCTAGTACCTTATAAGAAAAAAAACCATATTAAAATTTCAAATTGCTAACAACAAAAAACAAAACAATCCCCAACATAAAATTCAACAACATTTAAATATATGTATCCTTCTATATCTAACATCCCAAGAAAAACAAACAAATCACTCAATATTATAGCGAAAAAAATCACGGAAATGTTTTCCTATTCAAAATGACATATTAATAACATCCTATACATGTGGTGATGTCTACCATCTAGTTATTTGTTATGACAAACTATTATTCTTGTGTTAGTAGTTGCTGCTGATGCTGTCAGTATTTCTGTCTGTCGTACAATCTCTGAGACGACATCTTCATCATTTCCATCATCAGCAATCAACATCATTATCAGCAGATACACATATCAAGAAATTGATATGTGACATATGTTGGTCGAATTGAGAGGAGAATGAATTTAAATGATAACAATAAAAATAGAAAAGATTTAAATGCAGACTTTTATTGAGGCTGCAATAAAAAAAGGGAACTAAGTAAACGTGTTTGTAATTTTAATATTAAAAGTTTATTAAACAATAATTTTGGAATTGGCAAATAGTATAATTTGAAAATGCATAGAGTAGCGTGATTTGAATGTTAAATATAGGATTTTTGAAAATTGCCTTAAGAGTTTTCTTTTAAAGCAAAGATTTTTGTAATTGTACATTATTTAACAAAAATGGCCATCAATAAATTTTGAATATTGTTTACCAAATGTATATCCAATCATCAAATTCTCCGAGGAAAAGGAAAACCATTCTTATTGTAAATATCATTAACATCAGACATAATTACACGCATCTTTTGCAGTCATTTTGAAATATTGTACCCTTTGCTCATTACCGGAAATTACAAAGTTTAATGAAACATACATACATACATATGAGTCACACATTTGTTTCATACATTAGTGGTAGTGCGTAAGTTTCAACTTCTGCAACACTATCAAACTTGGAGAACAAAAATTATATTTACATATACATGTAAATTGCAAAGACAAAAGAAAAATTTTTTGGTCAATGAACGCATTTCTACCGCATTTATTGTTGTTTGTTGCCTATAAAGCCTAGAGAAATAAAATCTGAAAAAATCATTTTTTACAAAAAATGTGTATTGAAGTAGAAAAAGAAAAGGAATTCTTTGGGGAAAAAAAATATTTGTGGTGGTCCTTAAACTTCAGAGGTTGACAATGAACTTTTGCTGCAAAACAATAAGCGAACATGTAAACGTATAACTTGACCGCATTGTCATGTGAAAAAAGGATATATACATAGAAATGAATAAAAATATACTCAAAGCATCATATAATGTTTATGGTAAATTTTTAATAAAGTTTTGAAAAGACTAGACATAAATTTACAAAAAATATCGCCCATTAGTGTTAAAATTGTCATAAGCCAAAAGAACCAGAATCACTTCCTGAGTCGATTTAACAACGTCTATACATTTATCCGTCCGTCAAACTATGATAGTTTTGACAAACAAATGGTCCACAAATTCCATACAAATGATCTTTCAGTTACACTAATCAATTCAGAATTACTTTCAGAATTTTCAATGGACGTCCATCTCTTTGAATATCTCTCTCATATAAATCCTGATGTTATAGCCAGAGGTAGGCACAAAGAGAACAGAACAAAAAAAATCTTGACAGAGTTGCCGTTTTTTTATGCTTTTAACTAAAATTGGTATTTTGTTCAATGTGTAGCTCTGATGTTTTAAAACGGAAAAGTTTTCTACTTAATCTTTTTGATTTTTTTTTATCAAAATATTTTCAATAGAATTTTTTTTTTCAAAAATTTTTCAATAGAATATTATTTCTATAAAAATTTTTCTATAGAAATATTTTTCTTTCGAAAATGTTTCTACAGAAAAATTTTATATCGAAAATGTTTCTACAGAAAAATTTTTAATCGAAAATTTTTCTACAGAAAAATTTTTTATCGACAATTTTTCTATAGAAAAATTTTTTTATTGAAAATTTTTCTATAGAAAAATTTTCTATAGAAAGATATATAGAAAACAATTTTTTATCGAAAATTTTTCTATAGGAATTTTTTTTTTATCAAAAAATTTTCTATACAAAATTTTTTTTTATCGAAAATTTTTTTATCGAAAATTTCTCTATAGAACATTTTTTTATCGAAATTTTTTCTATAGAAAAAATTGTATAGAAAAATTTTTTTATCGAAAATTTTTCTATAGAAAAATTTTTTTTATCGAAAATTTTTCTATAGAAAAATTTTTTTTATCGAAAATTTTTCTATAGAAAAATTTTTTTTATCGAAAATTTTTCTATAGAAAAATTTTTTTTATCGAAAATTTTTCTATAGAAAAATTTTGTTATCGAAAATTTTTCTATAGAAAAATTTTGTTATCGAAAATTTTTCTATAGAAAAATTTTGTTATCGAAAAATTTTCTTTAGAAAATTTTTTTTATCGAAAATTTTTCTATGGAAAAATTTTTTTATCGAAAAATTTTATATAGAAAAATTTTTTTATCAAAAATTTCTCTATAGAACATTTTTTATCGAAAAATTTTCAATAGAAAAAATTTTTTATCGAAAATTTTTCTATAGAAAAAATTTTTTATTTAAAATTTTTCTATAGAAAAAAATTTTTATCGAAAATTTTTCTATAGAAAAAATTGTTTATCGAAAATTTTTCTTTAGAAAAATTTTTTTTATCGAAAATTTTTCTACATAAACTTTTTTTATCTAAAATTTTTCTATAGAAAAATGTTTTTATCTAAAATTTTTCTATAGAAAAATGTTTTTATCGAAAAATTTTCTATAGAAAAATTTTTTTATCAAAATTTTTTTATTGAAAAATTTTCTGTAGAAAAATTTTCTATAGAAATTTTTTTTTATCTAAAATTTTTCTATAGAAAAATTTTTTTATCGAAAAATTTTATATAGAAAAATTATTTTATCGAAAAATTTTCTATAGAAATATATTTTTAAGGGAAAATTTTCTATAGAAAAATTTTTTATCGGAAAATTGTCTATAGAAAAATTTTTTTTATCGGAAAATTTTCTATAGAAAATTTTTTTTATCGGAAAATTTTCTATAGAAAATTTTTTTTATCGAAAAATTTTCTATAGAACAATTTTTTATCGAAAATTTTTCTATAGAAAAATTTTTTATCGAAAATTTTTCTATAGAAAAAATTTTTTGTCGAAAATTTTTCTATAGAAAAAATTTTTTTTGTCGAAAATTTTTCTATAGAAAAAATTTTTTTTGTCGAAAATTTTTCTATAGAAAAAATTTTTTATCGAAAATTTTTCTATAGAAACATTTTTTTATTGAAAATTTTTCTATAGAGAAATTTTTTTATCGAAATTGTATAGAAAAATTTTTTTATCGAAAATTTTTCTATACAAAAATTTTTTTATCGAAAAATTTGTTAATCAAAAAATTTTTTTATCGAAAAATTTTCTATAAAAATTTTTTTATCGAAAAATTTTCTATAGAAAAATTTTTTTATTGAAAAATTTTTTATAAAAATTTTTTTATCGAAAATTTTTTTATCGACAATTTTTCTATAGAAAATTTTTCTACACGATTACCTTCGGGGCTAACCGAGTTTATTTTTATGTTAATTTTTTCGTTGTGACAGTATCGCTGCAAAAGAGTAAAATGTATCTAAACATAATTTTTTAGACATTAAAGAATGTGAAAATTATTTTAATTTCAAATTAAAATATTTTCGTTAATTTAAACAATAAATAAAAATGTATCTAAATTCATGGTTTAAGAGGTATCTTCCTGCCTAGAAACATACGATATTTAATTGTTTGATGTTTATTTATAAATTTTATGTCTAAAAAACAATTTGCACATTTGGACTCCAACGCTCGAAGTCTAATGTCTAATGCATTGACAGTTGACTTAACCCATTAGTGAACGGAAAATTTAAGGGGAGAAATTATTTATTAATTCAAATTTATGGAAAAAAAACTAAAGAAATATTTCAACGTGGACATTTATGTCCCCCTCTTTTTTATTAAAGGTTAATCATAATTTTTAAAAGACACACACAAGCTACCTTAGTTCTGAGGGTTTCCTATGCACATTTGGACCATTCATACTCATAAAATTAATAATTTTGTGGCCAAATTAAAAGCAGTCCTAAGCATTACGCACATTTCACTTTATTTATGTGTCAGTCGTATTATAGTTCCTTTTCTTCTCAATTCTTATTTATTTATACAATTAGAATTTTAGTTATGGCATCTTTTTTTCCATCTTTTGAGAATTTCACCCTTTTTCTTCAAATAAAATTTTCTATTTTTAGTTTATGCTTAAAATTATTGAAAAATGTTTTCTCTAAACGAAACAGATGAGTAGGGAAACTAATAAAAAATAATTTGCTTTTAGTAATCATAATTTTTTGTAAGCTTAAATATTTTTTTTTGTTAGATATTTTTGTAGTTGGGGAAACTCAATTTGTATGTCAGGGCCGTAAATTCTGTCAGACCTAATGCCTATAAGACACATGCTTACCTTGCGCTTTTCATGTGAGACTATGAATGTTGCGCCTAATCCTCTTGGAATACATCATCGTGTGAAAATATATAAATCGAAAACGAGAAAATGCTTATTTATATGTAGAATTATAAAATGTTGAACATTTTAGTGGAAAATTTTCTTAATTCATAAGATTATCTATTAGATTTGGTTTGACTTTGCTTATTCTCATGTTTTTTAATCAAAGAAAAATATTTTACTGATCATTTAAATTCCAGTACTATATTTTAATGAAAGAGTTATTCACCCTCTTTCTATCATAGGTCATGGTTTAATTTATATGAATAATTTACACAAACGGAAACTAAAATTGAACCCACGAACTAATATTTAGTTTGATCTTAAGTATTTACAACTAGATCAACTAAATAGTCCCATTATATCTTTATTGTATCGCTTGATTGAACTATCACTATACCCCATCTATGTATATGATTTTGTATTATGATTTTTACATTATGAATTTTAATTTCGGATCTATGTTTTATATAAGCGTAAATTACTTCCTCATTATCATTTGGATTGAGTGACTTCAAAATTTTATTTTCTTCGGAGTGGAGTCTTAATTTGAATACCTAGGTATAAATACAAAAAAAAAACAAAAATCTAGTTGTACATTTTTGCGGCAATCATTTACATGTTTTCTTCAAACAAAGTGTGTTGTTTCAAAAATAGTTATAATAGCAAACTACTATTTTTAATATTTCCAAAAATAGCATACCTTTAAAATTCAAATTAAGTTTCAAAATTCGTGGCTGCTCTATGTTAGACTTTAAAGCTAAATATACAGCCATGTCATGCTAAAGTTAGAGATATCAGCTAAAAGAATAATGATTTGAAGCATTTAAAATTTTTCAAAGATTATTTTGAAAAAATTTTTCTATAAAAAGTAAATTTTTGAAAAAATTCCTATAAAAAGTAAATTTTTGAAAAATTTCCTATAAAAAAAAATTTTTTGAAAAATTTCCTATAAAAAGTAAATTTTTGAAAAATTTCCTATAAAAAGTAAATTTTTGAAAAATTTCCTATAAAAAGTAAATTTTTGAAAAATTTCCTATAAAAAGTAAATTTTTGAAAAATTTCCTATAAAAAGTAAATTTTTGATAAATTTCCTATAAAAAGTAAATTTTTGAAAAATTTCCTATAAAAAGTAAATTTTTGAAAAATTTCCTATAAAAAGTAAATTTTTGAAAAATTCCTATAAAAATTAAATTTTTGAAAAATTTCCTAAAAAGTAAATTTTTGAAAAATTTCCTATAAAAAGTAAATTTTTGAAAAATTTCCTATAAAAGGTACATTTTTGAAAAATTTCCTATAAAAAGTAAATTTTTGAAAAATTTCCTATAAAAAGTACATTTTTGAAAAATTTCCTATAAAAAGTAAATTTTTAAAATTTTTTCTATAAAAAGTAAATTTTTGAAAAAATTCCTATAAAAAGTAAATTTTTGAAAAATTTCCTATAAAAAGTAAATTTTTGAAAAATTTCCTATAAAAAGTAAATTTTTGAAAAATTTCCTATAAAAAGTAAATTTTTTAAAAATTTCCTATAAAAAGTAAATTTTTGAAAAATTTCCTATAAAAAGTAAATTTTTGAAAAATTTCCTATAAAAAGTAAATTTTTAAAAAATTTCCTATAAAAAGTAAATTTTTGAAAAATTTCCTATAAAAAGTAAATTTTTGAAAAATTTCCTATAAAAAGTAAATTTTTGAAAAATTTCCTATAAAAAGTAAATTTTTGAGAAATTTCCTATAAAAAGTAAATTTTTGAAAAATTTCCTATAAAAAGTAAATTTTTGAAAAATTTCCTATAAAAAGTAAATTTTTGAAAAATTTTCTATAAAAAGTAAATTTTTGAAAAATTTCCTATAAAAAGTAAATTTTTGAAAAATTTCCTATAAAAATTAAATTTTTGAAAAATTTCCTAAAAAGTAAATTTTTGAAAAATTTCCTATAAAAAGTAAATTTTTGAAAAATTTCCTATAAAAAGTAAATTTTTGAAAAATTTCCTATAAAACGGAAATTTTTGAAAAATTTCCTGTAAAAAGTAAATTTTTGAAAAATTTTCTATAAAAATTTGCTATAATTTAAAAATGTATTGGACTTAACCCACTTTAATCATTGTAATATATGTATTTTTACTTATTGTACATTTCAACATCAAAATCAACATGTTTAGTCAGCGATTTCCTTTTGAAATTAAAAATGTATTGGACTTAATCCACTTTCAAAACAAATAAATTTGAAATTTATATTTTGTTTGAATAATTTTTTCATTTAAATTTGAAAAATATATGGGACTTAAACCACTTTAAAAATAAATTTTTTTATTAAATCGTTAACTACAAGATGTTTGACTGTCAATGTTTTAGTAAGTTTTGTAAATTTAAAATTGATTATTTTTCGCATAGTAAGATCCACAAATGCAGAACCATTTCCCATCCTGAACTTATTTTTTTTGGAATGTGGACTTATTCCACTTTCAAAATAAAGTCTTCATATGTCTTATTAGCTACAGGAATGTAGGTTAGCTTTTTACAGGCGTCATTATTATTTAACCATTTAAGATTTTAAGCGCATAGTAGACTATTTTCAGAAAGCTTGGACAAAATATTAGCCTTAAGCTTTAAAAGGGTTTTTATTAGCTACAAGTTTAAAGGAGAGCATTTTCAACAACTTAAGCTCTTTGATCAGATAGATCAAATAATTATTAGAATTATTCAAATTAAAAATTTAAACATTAATAAAAGCTTTTAAACTATAAATTCATCGATAATTTTTTTCAATAAAGTTCAGGAATGATATGCTGATTTATTAGAGTCTTATCTGGAATAATGCCATTGTTACCTTACTTTTTTATTTTTAATTCATATTAAAACTTTGAAAAAGACGACCAAAAGAGCTTTTTTATTATAATTTCTTTGGCACTTATAACACAGTACGACAAAATCAATTTTTTTTTTGAGTACACATGAGTAATGTTAACAGAATATGCAAATAGGTTTAAAATAAAGAAATACGTATCCCGGCGTTTTGCTGTAGCACGTCAGAATTTTAAGAAAATCGATTTTAAAGATTCGAAGGACCGTGGAGGTTCAAATCCCAGGCGACTTGTATTAATTTTTTCTAATTGCAGAATTGTATTTTTAATGAATTTCGACTTTTTTTGATATTTTTTAACTTAACATGAAAATTAAAGCGTCCTCTAGCGGAAAAAAATGTTTTTTAATAAAAACAAATCCAAATTTAATTCCCTTTTCAAAACTGGCTCAAGCATTTAAATCGGTTCACCCATTCTATTTGATAGAACTTTTTATAATAGTATTACGTTACAAGTAAGCCTCCACGGTCCTTCGAATCTTTAAAATCGATTTTCTTAAAATTCTGACGTGCTACAGCAAAACGCCGAGACACGTATTTCTTTATTTTATGCCTATTTTCATATTCTGTTAACATTTCTCATGAGTACCAACCACTGTCGTACTGTGTAATAAATCTCATATCTATGTAAAAGTGTTTCACAAATGATATATTGATCAATTAGAATCACTTTGGAGTTCTAATGTATTGTAGAGTGTATTTCATCATAGTCCATTGACAACATTGCTACAGGGGTGTTAGGTAAGCTTTTGAAAGGCATCTTCACTATTAAGCAATTTATGCTTTTGAGAGTAAACTATGCTCACAAAGCTTAAGCGAAATTTTATAAACAGGGAAAAGAAGAGCTTTAGACCAGACCTGTCCACAAACACATACATTAATATTTGCATTTGTGGTAAACAGCTTTGAAAGCTCTTACGGTCAGTGTTGCCAGATTTACATTTTTCTTTATATATTCGAGCATTCTTCATATAATCGACTTTGGAAAGACAATTTTATGCAAGTGTGAGCGGGACAAACACAGTTGTGTCTCTCTTATACACAGTGTGTCGGTGTGAAAGCTCAAAATCTATTTGGTAAAAGTTTGCACATTGTGCTGTAGATCTGGACGGCTCGGTTCCTCTTTAGACAATCATGTCTACTTTAAACAACCTACAATAAGCCTAGCCTTGATATTTTTATAAATTGTTTGGGAATTAGGGAGTTAAACTTTAAAAAGACGACGAATTAAGCATTATTATTGTACTTTCATAGACAGTGTCTGTTTAAGTATGGAAATCATTTTTTATATTAGTGCTAATTTTATAGCCCTAAGTGTGCAGGAGAGAATGGAAATTTCCAATCTCCTGACAGCACTCTCTCTTGTATTTAATGCTGTCATTTTTATCCGTCTTGCTTTGCTGTAAATTAAGCAAGTTGTAGTTTCTTACTTACCAAATTGAAGTCAAACAATAAAGGTGCGTATACCGCAAAAAGAACATTGTTCTTTTAATTGAATCCCCAAAACTAAACCCCCAATTTTCTTATTCAATATCAATTTCACGAGGAAAATATTTGCTTGTTACACCACCATTTTTGGTCCTTCGAACCGGATCCCAAGGACCGCAAATATCTGGTAAATATTTTCCAACAATACCCATTATTCTGGAGCTAACCCCCGTGGAACTTCACAATTTAACCCCGACATCATCAATTTAACATCAATTTCAACAATCATCTTTAAAAAATTAATATATCATCAAAATCATCATTATCTTTCTCACACAAAAAAAAAAGATTTCGAAGAAATTCATGTAAGTCAATCGTTTTTTTTTTTCCTTATATCTATTACAAATTACAAAAATAAAAGTGATCAAAAAAAATCGTCAAAGTGCAAAAACAAAATATAAGTGCAAACAGTTAGAGTTTTAGTGCTAAATCAAAAAACCTCTTTAAAGTGCAACGAAATCCACAAGAAAAATTTATTATTGTGGTCGAGTGTATTCTCAATTTTTTGCCGTCAATAACAACCCCCAAAAAACAAAAAGTTTGAGTATCTTAGCTTGTTCACAACATCTAACATTAAGGTAATATCTTGATCAATCGCAACTTACAACATCTCAAAAGTTCTCTCATACATCCAACTTGAGCTTAGATCAGTTCACACATTACAACATCAAATGGTGACTACAAACAAGTGAGAGAAGTTTGAAAGAACATCGAACATATTCATGTATCAAGAATTGTAATGTTGAGAAACAAGTATAAAGAAGTAAAGAAGAAATAAGTAAACCAGTTGTTCATGCAATCATACACACATCCACGCACATATTAACAAACATAAGAAAAAGTCGATGTAAACAAAAGGAGTAAAACATTTTTTTTGATTTGTTTACATTCTTATTTTTTTTTTCAATTGTATCTGCAGCTAATATTATTAAAAAGTATCTTTAACGAAATCCCAACAAACAATTTGCATGTAAAATACATTTCGGTACATGAACAATAAAATACGGAAGAACCAATTATTACATTATAAAACCAATAATTAAACAAATTATAATTTTAATTAAATTAAAAAATTCGGTACATCTAATTGAAATGTGAAAGCTATATCAATTTTAACGAAATTAAATCTAAATATTTTTAAAATACAAATAAATAATAAATAGTTAAAATTTAGATAATTTAAATTAAATTTTTAAATTTGAATAAAATAAATCAATTGATAAATAAATAAATTACACTTAATAAAATACCAAACATATTTTTTTGTCAAAACTTAATACTATCTACGCATGCATTTTTAAATTTCAACTACTCTATTCTACAAATTTGCCTAAAAGTTAAATAAAATTGTTATTTTCATTGAATTCAAACTAATTATCACCAAAGCACAAAACTTAATACTAACTGTTTGCCAGGCTCACTTATCTACATATTCTAAAACTTAAAACTATTATTGCACTCTTTCATTATTGCACTTTTAAAGCTTTTACGATTTTTTGAACAAAATTTTATGAATATTATCATTTCAATCAACCTACGGTAACATTTCATTATATCACGTTGTACTTTGAAATCTATTTCTGCGATTTTTGGCCTTGTATTTGAACTTAAATCCCTTTCGTGAGCAAACCTTTAAGGATTTTCGATTTCTTGTAATCTATAAGAACAACAACGTTGAGCACTATAGTCCTTTTCTAAATCATAGAGCGTATCGTAACATCATTATGTCAATCCTAGACTCATTTATTCGAGCGTCTGATCGTGTCGTTGAATTTCAAGCATATTTTGACACGCTTCCAGCTGACATTCAAACTGTTCATACACTTGAAGTTCAAAAGGACGAGATTGTTCGATTATGGTCAAACTTCCGGACGTGTTATGATGAAATTCTAAATAAATTTAACGAGTTGGAGGAAGAAGTTCAAGTCGAAACATTAAAGGCCCGTTTCTTTTCCACGTTCGAAGCTCATGTTAAGGTCTTGTCTAAGTCCAATGAGCTTTTGGACAATCTTTGTCACCAAGCAGCTCCAAATCCCACGTCAAATCCCCCTTCGGTCCCTCTATCAGATGCTACCCCAAACATTTCGATACCCCCATGTGACACCGAAGTTTTCCATGGAGACTATCAATCCTGGCCAACCTTTAGGGACATGTTTACCGCTTTGTATCGCAACAATAAACGTCTCTCGCCAGTGGAAAAGATGTGCCACTTAATAAAGAAGACCCAAGGTGAGGCTCGTGAGTTATTGAAAACGTGTCCAATTACCAACGATGGCTTTGAAATGGCCTGGAAAAATCTTATTGATAGATACGAGAATAAACGCATTCTGATTAACGCACAGTTGAAGACGCTTTTTAACCTTCCCCCATTTATAAGGAGACAGGTAGCAATATTCGGAAACTCCAACGCACAATCAATGATTGTGTTACAAATCTTTCGCTTTTGAAAATAGAAACCACCAACTGGGACATTATATTTGTCTATATTTGTTCCACTTGTCTGCCGGAAGTCACACTTAACCTCTGGGAGCAGTCGTTACCGAAGAGCACCGAATTGCCCACTTGGAAGCAAATGGACTCCTTTCTGACTTCTAGGTTTCAAACATTGGAGTCAGTAGCAGATATTCGGACAACTTTTGCCAATCCCCACAACCCCAATAACAATAAGTTTGTCAATGTAAAAAAGCAAGGTTTTCCTGATAAGAAGAAGCTAAACAACTATAATACTAGCGTTTCCGGTGATAAAAATGGAAAATGTACCATCTGTCCTGACTCTCACCCCCTTAGACTTTGCCCTTCGTTTCTCAATATGTCTATTGAAGACCGATTTGCTGTTGTCAAAAGACAGAAGCGATGTACCAACTGTCTCGGGACCTCTCATGAATTTAAGAAATGTCGAAGCCAATATGTTTGCAACGTGTGCAAACAAAAACACCACTCTCTACTTCATCGGATGGAAAATGCATCAAATTTAAACTCCCAAGCAACCAATAGGACTGCGGCTTCAAACCCCAATACTAACTCGAATATTCAACGAATAACTAATCCCCCTCATACAACCCCCTTACATATGAATCCATCTACTTCTGCTGAAGCTGCAGCTCAAATACGTCAATCGTTCTCTACTCAATTACAGTCCACATCGAATTCTACCGTGTTGCTTGGTACCGCACTAGTCGACATTTATTCCGACCATCTTAAATACACCGTCCGAGCTCTCATAGATTCAGCGTCTGAGGCTACATTTATTTCAAAAAAGCTACAAAGGAAACTGGCTCTTAGAAGCCGGTCCTCAGAGATTCAGATACATGGATTGAGTGGTGCATTAACTGCTACATCGACACAATTATGTTCTATTCGAATAGGTTCCCCCATCGATGCTTCATTTGAGACATCTACTGAGGCTTTCGTGGTTAAGAAACTGACTGGTCAACTCCCCTACTACCCCTTATCAGTGTTGAAAGTTGGTGAATTCTCTGATTTGCGAATGGCTGATAAATACACCCATAGAGGTTCAGAGATTGAGCTGCTTATTGGAGGCGACGTTTACCCAAAAATCCTACAGAACGGTCTGCGATGGGATAGCAGCCAATCTTTGATAGCACAAAAGACAGTTTTTGGATGGATTGTGACGGGCAAACTGGAGGCGAGGTCTAATATCAAATCCGTTTCCTCATTTTACAACTCCACTACTCTCAATGATCAGCTGCAAAGATTTTGGGAACTGGAGGAGATTCCCAGGAAGCCTCGACTATCAGAAGATGATTTGCACTGTGAGAATGTATATCAGACTACAACATATCGTAACAGCGATGGACGTTTCGTAGTATCATTGCCATTCAGGCGTGAGTATCCTGAGGATATCAACATCGGTTCATCCCGGCACATAGCGCTTGCACAATTTCTCAGGAATGAATCCAGACTGCTAAAGAACTCACAACTCAAATCCGAGTATGATAAAGTCATCCTAGAATACTCAACCCTCAATCATATGACCAAAATTTCTCCCCCTGGTATCAATTGCACCTATTATCTACCCCACCATGCGGTAATCAAACCAGAAAGCACTACAACGAAGCTTCGTGTAGTGTTCAATGCCTCAAGTCCATCATCTAATGGACATAGTCTAAATGACTTACTGTACCCAGGACCCATACTGCAAGCAGATTTGATTGTGCTAATATTGCGATGGAGACTGTTTCGATACGTGTTCAACGCGGACATCGAGAAGATGTATAGGCAAATCCTTGTAAATCCTTCTCATACCCCCTTTCAAAGAATTATCTTTAGAGAATCATCCGCGTCAGATCCCGAAGATTTTGAATTGAAAACTGTGACGTTCGGTGTGAACTGTGCTCCATACCTCGCGATCAGAACTTTGCTTGAATTAGCCAAAATGTGTGAACACACATACCCCGAAGTGTCTAACATAATTCGGAATTATATGTATGTAGACGATATCCCCCAAAATTATAGTGGCTAAAATTATAATGCAGCAAATCTGGAAAGATGAAACCGATTGGGATGAGAATCTGACACAATCTACTTTGGAACAATGGCGTGAATTTCTTGAAGATTACCCGAATGTAGAAAAGATACGAATTCCACGCTTCGTAGACTTCGATCCATCCTATGCTGTTGAATTACACGGGTTCTGTGACGCATCTGAAAAGGCTTACGCGGCCACTCTATATCTGCGTTCAGAGAAATTAGGTTTTGCTTCCTCTCATCTATTAGTCGCCAAAACGAAGGTAGCTCCTGTGAAATTTGTCTCACTACCCAGAAAGGAACTCTGCGGAGCTGAACTACTCGCTAATATGATTGAATCTATACAATCCCAACTCAACCTAAAGGACTTAAAGCTGTATTTATGGACAGATTCTACCATAGTCCTGGCATGGCTTCAAAAACCCCCAAACAGGTGGAAAACTTTCGTGGAGAATAGAATATCTTCTATAGTCGAAAAGGTCGGGAGTCAATCTTGGTCTCATGTTGACTCTAAAAGTAATCCCGCCGATCTGGCAACTCGTGGTATCACATCGTCACAACTTATCTCGAATGACCTTTGGTGGCATGGACCCCCATGGTTAACACTACCACGAAACCAATGGCCAACAAACTGTTCCAGTTTTTCCACCGAAGAAGAGGCAAAACCAGTCCAGGTCCACATAAATCAACTCGATAATGTCGATATTTTAACTAGCTTTTCAGACCTTCCAAGAGCTATGCGAGTTATTTGTCAGATATTCCGATTTTATTACCGTTGTAATAGAAAACTGCATCACAAAATAGTTACAAGCGATGAATTGACACGAGCTGAACTTAACTTCGCAAAATCGCGCATGATCATCACATGTCAGAAGTTACATTTTGAGACTGAATATAGCCTTTTATCCCAAGGTCTAGAAATCCCCCGAAAGAGCAATCTTTTAACATTTAACCCATTCATAGATTCAGATGGCACAATGAGAATCAATGGGCGCTTAGCGAACTCCCCATCGTTAAATTACGATGAACGATTTCCGATATTACTTCCATATCATGGACGATACACACGACTTTTTTTGTCTTATTTACATAGGTATTCGATCCATGGGCAAAATGCTCTTTTATATAGACTAATGCGCATTTATTATTATGTTCCCAAACTCAAGACACTTATCAAAACTACCATCTCCCAATGCCGTACATGTGTGATCCAGAAACATCAAAAGAGTCAACAGATAATGGCAGCATTACCCCCAGAGAGGACGTCACTATCACGCCCATTCACTAACACAGGTGTTGATTTCGCAGGGCCTTTTGACATCAAGTCATATGCCGGCCGCGGCTGTAAGGTAACAAAAGGTTACGTCTTGGTGTTCGTCTGTTTCGCGACCAAAGCTATACATCTGGAGGCAACTACCGAAATTTCCACCCAAGCTTTTTTGGCTGCCTTCGCACGGTTCTTCAGTCGACGGGGATCACCTAGCTCTCTCTACTCTGACAATGGTACAGCCTTTGTTGGTGCTTCGAACATTTTGGACGCCGATAAAGCGCAGTTTTTAACACTTGTTCGCCGAAAACTCCTTAATCAGCATAATTTTGCATCACTGGAATGGCATTTTATTCCTCCAGGAGCCCCTCACATGGGAGGGCTTTGGGAGGCAGGTGTCAAGAGTTTCAAAACTCATCTAAAACGAGTTTCACATACACAGAGCTTCACCTATGAGGAATTATCCACCATGCTTACCAGAATAGAAGCATGCTTAAATTCTAGACCATTAAGTCCTAGCAGCGAAAACCCTGCGGACCTTTGTGCCCTAACCCCCGGACATTTTCTTATAGGAAGTCCAATTTTATCACCACCTGAACCTGATCTATCGGATCACTCGATGAGTAATGTAAATCGTTGGCAAAAGCTCAAAGTCTTACACCACCATTTTGCGTTAAGATGGAAAGAGGAGTATCTTAAAGAGCTCCACAAAAGGTTCAAGTGGAAGTACCCCCAGCGTGATTACGCTCTAGGCGATCTTGTCGTTATACGACAAGATAACTTACCCCCCCACCAATGGCGGCTTGGCCGCATTGAGAAGGTTATCCGCGGTAGTGATAACCGAGTTAGAGTCGCCGAAGTACGAACTGCTAATGGCAACGTTACTAGGCCCATTGTTAAACTAGTACTACTTCCCAACCTTGAATCCAACTAATCATATTTTTATCTTTAATTACAGCAACTGCTATGCCACGCCA
The DNA here is from genome assembly GCA_933228675.1 of Stomorhina lunata. NCBI lineage: Eukaryota > Metazoa > Arthropoda > Insecta > Diptera > Rhiniidae > Stomorhina > Stomorhina lunata. Next base: position 96,634,570 of record OW121743.1, on the reverse strand, counting down.
ACAACGAAGAAGTCTATCTCCTTTAGAACAAAGAAGCAGATCTAAAAGTCAGCGCAAAGCTTCATATGATTGCCGTCTATGTAGACAAGATCACGCTCTCACTAGATGCATCCAATTTAAGAGGATGAACGTTGTGGATAAACTCAAGGCCGTCAAACGACATCGCTATTGCGAAAACTGCCTTGGTCACTCGCATCTTCTTAATCGCTGTCGCAGCTCAGAACGATGCCGCCAATGTCGAGGAAAGCACCATACTTTGCTGCACCAACATAAACGCCTACGGGAAAACCGGCAAGAGAGAAATGTCTCTGAAAGTCATCCGAACACCACCAACCAACGTACAATCACTCTTCTTCCTACTATCGTTGTCAAGATGGAATTTGGAAAAGAATGGCGCAATATTAGGGGATTACTTAATCCCTGCGCGGAAGCGAGCTCCATCGCTGAGTATCTTGCCAAACGCTACAAAATGACGGAAGAAAAGATTGGTGCTGACCGTTGGTGCACTTTAAATATACGGAACCGCTATGATGCCGGTGTAAGCTACACGATTAAGGCGAAAATTGACCTCGATCTGCCACGTATCCAACCAAAGGAGAAACTAGACGATAGAGTTGCTGACTTGTATACCAATATTCGCTTGGCAGACCCCAATTTTTATGTAAATCAGGAAATCAACTTTATTCTTGGCGCTGACATTTATCCCCGGTTGATAAGACCTAACATTCAGCCAGCTACTGTGAGCTGCCCAATGGCCCAAGACACCATGTTAGGCTGGATATTAATTGGTTCCTTTGGGGTCTAAAATAACAGTCCTTTGCTGTCATCACCCTTTTCTCTTTTTATAATACGTATATCGATAAGTATTAATATATTTTAAGATAAATAATACTTGTATCTGAATTTTAAAACAATTATTTTTAAGTTGAATTTATACTTTATTTTAAATATTTTATATTATGAAAGTATCTGTATCTCTTAGTCTCTTAATTACAGCAAGGGGGGCGGGATGTTTAAGTATGGAAATCATTTTTTATATTAGTGCTAATTTTATAGCCCTAAGTGTGCAGGAGAGAATGGAAATTTCCAATCTCCTGACAGCACTCTCTCTTGTATTTAATGCTGTCATTTTTATCCGTCTTGCTTTGCTGTAAATTAAGCAAGTTGTAGTTTCTTACTTACCAAATTGAAGTCAAACAATAAAGGTGCGTATACCGCAAAAAGAACATTGTTCTTTTAATTGAATCCCCAAAACTAAACCCCCAATTTTCTTATTCAATATCAATTTCACGAGGAAAATATTTGCTTGTTACACCACCAGTGTCTATTAGACACTTTTTCCAACAAAGCTCAGAACAACGCAAAAGTTTTCCATAAGTGATATATTGATCAATTAGACTCACTTCGGAATTCAAATGCATTGTAGAGTGTATTTCATCATCCTCCATTGCCTACACATACCCATTATTTAGCTTATTAATAAATTTTGACATATATGTTTATTTGGCCTGTCTGTCTCCTTGTCTTGTTCGTCTGTCCATTTATTTTATTGACACCGCTTCTTTTTTTTTTTTTTTTGTTTTTGTTAAATATTTAAACAATTAAATAAACCTAAAAATACTAATAAAAAAAAAATGTATCTATATAGTTTCAAATTGATTTATCTACAAGAGGTGCAAAGTTTCGAGACATATTCAGACGAGGAGAGCACAAAATAGCCTTCAATTAATGTCTTTGTTAACTTGGGGGCTAAGCGAATAGATGCAACATTTAGTTAATAGGAGGAATCAGAGATGGTTGACCTATTTTGTAAAATGTTTTATGAGCCAACATCATTTTTAGTCAAATTAAATATAAAATATATATGAAGGTAATTCTAGCATGAAAATAATGGGAAACGTTTGGCTAGAGTGTTAATGACATGAGTAGTGATGAGTTTAGATTAAAAACTGATGTAAAATTTTGTTTTAATTAAAATTAAGAAAATATAAATGTTTAAGAACAAGTAGAATTTTTAAGGTTCTTTTTAAAAGCAAAAACCTTTTAGAAGATGTACATTTCGAAAAAAAAAATCTATATTTAAAATTTAATGCATTATTGCTCTTGCACTTGAAATTTTTGTTATCTGCCGGCTTTTTCTGCTGCTTGTTAGCAATTTTATCAAGATTATTTTAGATTTTTTTTGTTTTTTGAAAATGTCTGTCTTTACTACAAAATGTATCTACAATCGTCGTCACAAAACTTCAATGTCGTGTTAAGATTTTTATAACAAATCACGTCCATTTTGTCTTGTCTCATATGTGGCTGTCTGTCTAGTTGCTTGCACTTTTTTCTTCATTTCTATCATTGTTGTTGTGGTTGTTTTTCCTCATAATTCTGCCACATGTGGCCATATACAAATGACATATGTTTTCTTGCAAGGAAATGAAAATGTTACTAATGAAACAGTGCAAATATTGTACTTTACAAGAAATCTGAATTGATTTCTTAACAATAATACTTATTGTTTGGTTATAAATTTATATGTTTCCTTTAGTTTTTTCCATTTTCTTAGCCGTTTTCTTTTTAGTTTTTAGACTTTTCGAAAAAAAATCCCTATATAATGCTAGTGCTGTTACTTGCTTCGTAGTGTTTTTAATGAAATGCATTTGGATTCTTGCCCAAATACATCAAGATGATGCTGGCTGATACTGATGATGTTGATATTGATGCTATTCCGCTGTCTTTGCTGCATCCGAAACATTCAACAATTGCAATAAGTCTACTTTTTAATGATGATACAAATTTTTAAGTTGTTTCATTTTCTTTCTTGTTTTATATTTGATATTGCTTTTGTTTTTATTTAATTTTTTTCCTCCATTTCCATTTGAACATTAAGAAAAGTTTATGGACACATTCAACTATACTGGGATTTTTTTTTTTTTTTGTAAGGATAAAAATGCATACAAATTGCTGTTCAGTTTCGGTCTCAGAACAAAAAGTAACGCCAATTTAAACAATGGGAGATATCATATCGGAATCCATAAAACTGGCGGATTTTATTTTACATACATATTGACAGAAATCATATTAACACTTTGAGGGTAGTAGTAATATAAATTAAAATATTTTAAATAGACATTTTTGACATTTTGTATGATCAAATTAAAAATGAATGAATTTTACACCATAAAAAATTAATAATGCGTTATTTTTAGTTATAACATTTTTATACCCTTCACCACCATAGGTGGAAAGTGTATTATAAGTTTGTGCTGATGTATGTAACACATAGAAATTGGTCTTAGACCCATCTTTTAATATACCAATAGGCTTAGAATCACTTTCTGAGTCGATTTAGCGACTCGCAATTCTAAAGATAATTTGATGAAATTTGGTACACATCATTTTTTTGATAGTGGGACCATGGCTATTGAAATTCGTCAAAATCGGTCCCTTATTTATGGTACCTCCCATAGGTCCCACTTCCCGGAATTGATATAATCGAAATCGGACCACATTTGACCATAGCTCCCATACAAATTCTTCTTTAAAAACGCACTAATTGAGACAAACATCACTGAAAAGCTCGTAAATCTAAAGATAATGAGAATTTTGAGTTTATTTTTTGCATCGTAATTCTTGTAAAAACTGTAATCCACTTGCTAAATTTCGAGAAAATCGGTCCACGTTTGACCCTAGCTCTCATATAATCCAAATGACGGAAACAGAATACAGAAGTTTTGAAAAAATGTTTGTATGATGGCCAAATTTAGCAAATATTTGTCTTTATCGTATTTATAATGTTGACATCGGAAAAATTTAGAATTTTCTTATTTTCAACAAAATTTCTATTATGTAATCGAAATTAGGGATAATCCTCCTGATGAGATGGCCTAACCAACCATCGAAACGCGTCGAGGAAAGGTTTCCCCCACCAACATTTTTTGGTTTTATCAAAAAACTATTTATTTATTCATTACAATAATAACTAATCGCAACAAATTGGGATTTTAGTGCAATACACTACAGTAAAACATTTTAATTAAATGTTTGATGTCCCAAATATTAAAAAAAAATTAATAGTATTTTATATGTCTAAAATTATTTCCAAAAAAAGAAAAGAAAATTTTTATTTTGAAAATTTTTCTAAGAAGATTTCTATATTAAAAATTTTTGGTAAAAAATTCTTTACATCGAAAAATTTATACGAGTATAAATAATTTTTTTTCTATCATACCCAAAAATTTTGTCTTAAACATATATGGGAAATTTTTTCTATAACGAAAATTTTTACGTCAAAACCTTTTCCATGAAAAATTTTTATATCAAAAAAATTTTGACATTGAAAAATTGTCTATGTAAATTTTTATATGTAAAATTTTTGTTTTGTACATTTAATTTCCAATCACTTTTAATGGAAAATTTTACATTGAAAAATTGTCTATAAAAATTTTACATCATAAAATATCATTTAAATTTTTTTTATGCAAATTTTAAATTAAAAATTTTTTTATGCAAATTGTTATATCAAAACCTTTAAGAATTATGTTAATAAATCATAAGTAAAATCGTAGATCAGCTTCTGCACAGCATTCTGCACATAGTAGCCAACGGCTGCAGCAAGAATGTGAGATGTGAAGGAATATGAAAACTGAATTGTTTGTGTTTTGTTCTGTCGATGATCTACGCTTTTACTTATGGTTTATGAACATAATTCTTTAAGGTTTTGTTTGTAAAATAAGTAATAATGCGAGGCTTTTGATCTGTCTAAATTGGAGATAATCCTCCTGAAGAGATGGCCTAACCAACCATCGAAACGCGTCGAGGAATTTTGGTTTCTCCGCAAACATTTTTTGCCTTTTCATCAATAAATTGGTCTGTTACATTAATAAATAAATGTAGCAGATTTGGGATCAAATGCGAATACTCTTCTTTTCGAATAATATTTACATCCCGACTATTTTATTATTTTTTTAAAACAAATTTTACTATAAAATCTCTTTCTAGGTATAATTTTTGAAATAAAAAAAATTCTAATGAAAATTCTTACATCACAAAACTTTTTATAAAATTTTATTTAAAAATTTTATATAAAAATTCTTATAAAAAAATTTTACAAAAAAAAATTGTATATGAAAATTTTATATCAAAAAATTTTGTATTAAAAAATTTTACATTATATAATTTGCTATGAAATTTTGCATCGAAGAATTTAAAAGAAAAAATTACATCAAAAAATTTTCTTTTAAAAATTTTACATCGAAAAAATTTTTTTATAAAAAATTTTACAAAAAAAAAAAAAATCAAAAATTTTTTTATTAAATACATTAAATAATTTTCTATGAAAATTTTGCATTGAAGAATTTTTAAAAAAAAATTTACATCAAAATTTTTTTTTTTTTAAATTTTTACTTTCAAAAATTTCCCATCAAAATTTTTACATCAAAAAACATTTTCTTTAAAAATTTGACATAAAAATTTTTACATCAAAAAACATTTTCTTTAAAAATTTGACATAAAAATTCTTAAAACAAAAATCTTACAAAAAATTTTTATATGAAAATTTAACATCAAAAAATTTTGTATTAAAAAATTTTACATTAAATAATTTTAAAAATTTTGCAAAATTAAAAAAAAAAGTTACATCAAAAAATTTTCTTTTGAAAAATTTTATATCGAAAAACTTTTTATATAAATTTTACATCGAAAAATTTTATATGAAAATTTTACATCGAATTTTTTTTATGAAAATTTTGCTTAAAATTTTTTTTTTATAAATTTTTTATACAATTTCTTAAACAAAAATTTTGTTATGTAACTTTTTATATCAACAACATTGTAAAAAAAAGTTTTACTTAAAAATTTTTCTGAAATATAATGGGATGTCAAACAAGTATTATATTAGTATATTGCACTAGGATACCAATTTATAACAATTATTTACTATTATAATAAAAAATTTTTCGATAAAACCAATGAATGTTGGTGTAAGCCATATTTAAAGGCAGATGGAAACAACACATTATATGTATTTTGCAAGACAAAATAAATTCGAATTATAGTGTCTAAACAAATAACAGCATAAAGCAAAAATTATCTTCCGAACAGAAACACACAAATTTTTTTACTTTTATCTTTTTATATCACAAGATTTTCTATTAATGTTTTTAAATCTATTTTGACAAAAATATTTAATAAATTTTTGTATTCAAAATTATCAATTTATCCAAATCAATTTATACCAAAATTTTTAATTTTTTTTATAAAAATGTTAAGAACTAAATTTTTGGAAATAAATTATATCAACAAATTTTCTTTAAAAATACATAACAAGATTTTTTTAATGTTTTTACACACATTTATATTCAATATTTTTAAGCCAAATATTTTTTTATCAAAATTTTAGATCAAAAATGCTTTAATGAATATTTTACATCAAAATATTTTTACTGAAAATTTTACATCAGCAAAATTTCTATGAACTTATATAAGAAGACCAAACAAATTTTTTGACGAAAATTGATTGCATTAAAAATTTGCTATAATTTTTTTCCATAAAATATATAATTAAAATTGTATCAAAAAATTAGAAATAAGGTTTTTAGACCAAAACATGTTAATAAAAATTTTTACATCATTTTAAATATTTACATTTAAAAATTTCAAAATGAAATGTATATGAATATTTTTAGAGAAAAAAATTTTCGATTGAAAAATTAGGTGAATTAGGAAAATTGCAGAGATGATTATCTCTGCAATTTAATAACTAGACTGTGGTCGAGGGCGCTAAGTGCTGATGACGTCCTGTGGTGGGACAGAAATTGCAATCCACTATCCGCGTTCAAAAATAATTTTTTCAGTTTTTCTCTACACTTACTTTTTTGATTTTCAAAATTAATAATTTAAAAATTAAATGAACTCAAGCCTGATTAAAACCTAATTTTTCAATTAATTCTAAAGTTCGAATAATTAATTCCCAAATGAAAAAAATGTTCTATTAAATTTTTTACATCTAAAAATTTTATAACAAAAAGTTTTCAAAAAGAAAAAATATTCGTATTTGATCCCAAATCTGTTTCATTTATTTATTAATGTAACGGACCAAATTATTGATAAAAAGCCAAAAAATGTTTGCGGAGAAACCCAAATTCCTTGACGTGTTTCGATGTTTGGTTAGGCCATCTCTTCAGGAGGAATATCCCAAATTTAGACAGATCGAAAACCTCGCATTATTACTTATTTTACAAACAAAATTTTTAAGAATTATGTTCATAAACCATAAGTAAAAGCGCAGATTATCGAGTGAACAAAACACAAATATTTTTCAGTTTTCATCTTCTTCATTTAAAGTTTTCTTCAATAATGTTTACATATACAAATTTTGTAACAAAAATCTTTACAAGTGAGTCTACGTATTTATCCCCAACATAAATTCTGTTTATATTCTTTCTAATGTCAAAAAATACCTCTTTTAAATCCCTTAAAGGGTTAAATTGGATTAATGCCTCTAAAGTATAGACACAATTTATGCACTATAGTTTTACGTTTCCGGCACAGACGTCTAAATGGACGTTTTCTAAATAAGAAGCTTTGGTTTTTTCTTTAGCCAATCTTTTTTTTATAGAGCAAACAAAAACCTAAAAAAATCACACGAACTCAATACACTTCAATTATCACCAACAACATCTTCATAAATTAACGACAGCTCCTTAGTTCAGTGTGAATGTATGTAATTTTTCATAAATTCGAAAATGTTACAATTTCATTTGTTTTGTTTGTATTTTTGGTTCAATTTAGATTTTTCATTTATTTGTATAACAAATAGTGAGAGTTTTTCTTAACAAAATGTTATATTTATTTTAAAATTTAGTAAGTGGTTTCTATAACACCCAAAGAAAAGAAAAAAACAAAATACAATAATTATTCTTTACGTCTGTCTCGTTTTTCCGTCTTTTTTCTTGTTTGTTTGACTCTTATATTTAAGTGTTTTTACAAATATGTAAATTTAGATACAAAATTTCCATTAGGGAGTAGGAAAAAAGAAATTTTAAGAACAGAGTATTTTATTTTTCAATTCTTCATTTATTGTTAAGATGCTTCTTGTTGCATTTCAATGGATTTGCTCTATTTATTTTTTCATTTGATATTTGTTTGGGTCCAATATATGTACATATGCCTATATAAAAGCATTTGTTCAAAATTTTATTTAAAAAAGAAATATTTTCTATGATCATTTTGATTTAGAACTTAGATGCTAAAAATATATTTAATGGCTATAATATGTCAATATTTATTGAAAGTTTAAATAAATGTATAAATTTTATTAATAAAGATATATTAAAAACTTTCTTCTAATGACAAGATTTATAGTTTTATAACACTGGGCTTTTAAATGAAAGTTAGTAGAGCTTTTCTATTACCATACGAAATTAAATGAAGACTTTATTTTGAAAGTGGAATAAGTCCACATTCCAAAAAAAATTGTGTTAATGATTGGGAAAGGTTCTGCAATTGTGGATCTTACTATGCGAGAAACAATTAACTTTAAATTTACAAAATTTACTAAAATATTGACAGTCAAATATTTTGTAATTAAATTTAAATTTTTCAAAAATTTACTTTTTATAGGAAATTTTTCAAAAATTTACTTTTTATAGGAAATTTTTCAAAAATTTACTTTTTATAGAAAATTTTTCAAAAATTTACTTTTCATAGGAAATTTTTCAAAAATTTACTTTTTATAGGAAATTTTTCAAAAAATTACTTTTTATACGAAATTTTTCAAAAATTTACTTTTATAGGAAATTTTTCAGAAATTTACTTTTTATAGGAAATTTTTCAAAAATTTACTTTTTATAGGAAATTTTTCAAAAATTTACTTTTTATAGGAAATTTTTCAAAAATTTACTTTTTATATTAAATTTTTCAAAATTTTACTTTTTATAAGACATTTTTCAAAAATTTACATTTTATATGAAATTTTTCAAAAATTTACTTTTTATAGGAAATTTTTCAAAAATTTACTTTCTATAAAAAATTTTTCAAAAATTTACTTTTATAGGAAATTTTTCAAAAATTTACTTTTTATAGGAAATTTTTCAAAAATTTACTTTTTATAGGAAATTTTTCAAAAATTTACTTTTTATAGGAAATTTTTCAAAAATTTACTTTTTATAGGAAATTTTTCAAAAATTTACTTTTTAGGAAATTTTTCAAAAACTTACTTTTTATAGGAAATTTTTCAAAAATTTACTTTTAATAGGAAATTTTTCAAAAATTTACTTTCATAAAAAATTTTTCAAAAATTTACTTTTATAGGAAATTTTTCAAAAATTTACTTTTTATAGGAAATTTTTCAAAAATTTACTTTTTATAGGAAATTTTTCAAAAATTTACTTTTTATAGGAAATTTTTCAAAAATTTACTTTTTATAGGAAATTTTTCAAAAATTTACTTTTTATAGGAAATTTTTCAAAAATTTACTTTTTATAGGAAATTTTTCAAAAATTTACTTTTAAGAGGAAATTTTTAAACATTTTCTTTTTATAGGAAATTTTTCAAAAATTTACTTTTTATAGGAAATTTTTCAAAAATTTGCTTTTTATTGGAAAATTTTCAAAAATGTACTTTTTATATGAAATTTTTCATAAATTTACTTTTTATAGGAAATTTTTCAAAAATTTACTTTTTATAGGAAATTTTTCAAAAATTTACTTTTTATAGGAAATTTTTCAAAAATTTACTTTTTATAGAAAATTTTTCAAAAATTTACTTTTTAGAGGAAATTTTTCAAAAATTTACTTTTTAGAGGAAATTTTTCAAACATTTACTTTTTAGAGGAAATTTTTCAAACATTTTCTTTTTATAGGAAATTTTTCAAAAATTTACTTTTTATAGGAAATTTTTCAAAAATTTACTTTTTATAGGAAATTTTTCAAAAATTTACTTTTTATAGAAAATTTTTCAAAAATTTACTTTTTATAGGAAATTTTTCAAAAATTTACTTTTTATAGGAAATTTTTCAAAAATTTACTTTTTAGAGGAAATTTTTAAACATTTTCTTTTTATAGGAAATTTTTCAAAAATTTACTTTTTATAGGAAATTTTTCAAAAATTTGCTTTTTATTGGAAAATTTTCAAAAATGTACTTTTTATATGAAATTTTTCATAAATTTACTTTTTATAGGAAATTTTTCAAAAATTTACTTTTTATAGGAAATTTTTCAAAAATTTACTTTTTATAGAAAATTTTTCAAAAATTTACTTTTTAGAGGAAATTTTTCAAAAATTTACTTTTTAGAGGAAATTTTTCAAACATTTTCTTTTTATAGGAAATTTTTCAAAAATTTACTTTTTATGGAAAATTTTTCAAAAATTTACTTTTTATAGGAAATTTTTATAGGAAATTTTTCAAAAATTTACGTTTTATGGGAATTTTTTCGAAAATTTACTTTTCATAAGAATTTTGCTATGAAAAATATTTGGCAAAATTTTTTGAAACAAATTTTTTCGTTTTATTTATTTTAAAAGTGGATTAAGTCCCATACATTTTTCAATTCAAAAGTAAAAATTTTTTCGTACAAAACCAATAATAAAGATATTATTTGTTTTGAAATTAATTTAAGTCCCATACATTTTTCAATTCAAAAAATTAATATTTTAAAATGTTTGTTTTAAAAGTTGTATAAGTCCATTCAACCCCCTAAAAAACTCATTTCTAAATGGTTTTTATGAAAGAATAAATTTGATAAGTTCTGTCAAAACTAAAGATTTAATTGACTAAGATTGGTCACCTATATTTTTAAAAACACTAAAACGCAAAACCCTTTAAATCTCAATTTAAAAAATGGACTTAATTCACTTTCAACATAAGGTCTTCATATGTACTAATTTTTGTGGTATCAAAAGTCTCTAAAATGTCTTCTTTTTCCAAAAAGCAACATGTTGTTTTGGTAATATATTCCTTGTTAAAAATATTATTTTATTTTCGCTTTAGACAACTTTTAATATATAAGTGGATTAAATATTTTTTAAGGAATCATTTATAAGTAATTTTATTCACCAAATGGTAAGGCAGTTTTAGCGTGGTCCTGCACCCATAGATTTTTTATGTAAAATTCACCATTTTTCTGTTAACACTTCGAACTTGCTTAACATACAAACACAATATTACTGTTGATTTTACAGTTCTATATGTACTGCATTAACATGATATTGGTGATTACACCACTATGGCTTGTGGCAATGTTTATATACACCATACCAAACTTTAGCACAGACATTTACCTCGAATTTATACTTAACTCGCCATAAAGGAATTTAATCTATTACAATAATACGAAGAGAAATTTTATAAGGTTTAGAAATTTACTACACTGCCTAATCAGGGGGAGAAATGTTATTGATTTGTATAGAATAATTTTATATGATAAAATTTTATATTTAAGTTCTTAACATAAATATATTTTTGTCTTAAAATATGAAGTTAGTTTTAAGACTCACCTGAAAAAATAGCGTAAACGCCACCCATTGATAATATTTTGTGTGTTTTATTGTTAGAGGCCCACGTCCCTGTGAATTATGAACTCCAGGAAAAGGCACCTCGGAACCTTGCTTTTTCATAAAGGCATCCACCACAGTGTATGTTGAATGTATCCAACAATATGTATTAAGTACATCTTCCGGAATGTCTCTGTGATAATATTAAATACATAGATTTTAAATTAAAGTTTAAAAAATGAGAAATTTTTAAATATTTTAAAGAGCTATAAGTTTTGTTGCTACAATATACATACATTTTTTTACTACATATTGGAAAACATACCTTGTATGTACACAGTCTATTGGATTTCCTACGTATTGACGCGTTGTAACAGCAATTGAAAATGTTATTAATAATATAACGGTTGCATTTGTGTGTAGGCGAAATACAGGTGAATCGATTTTAACATGAGACACCTATCGAATCGAATCGTAACGAAGTTTGGAGTTTTTCATTTTGTATTGGTTTTGTTTGAGAGAGAGAGTGTCAAAATGTGTAGGTGTATGTGTGTGTTTTGTTTGGGAAAGGGAAATATAAAAATAAATTTGTATTAGTAAAACTTTTAATGATGTGTGAAATTTTTTAAATTAAAAACTTTTATTATTAATTATAGATAAAAAAAAACAAATTTAAATATATTATTGTAGTTTTTTCCGGTTTGTTATTTTTTTCATTTACGTTAATATTATTATTATATTATATTTAAATTTTAGTAGTAGTATAATCATAATAAAGATTTAAACTAAGTATATGGATTTTGGTTTGTTGTTTTTTTGTTTTAAATTTATAATTACAATAATAATAATAAAATACATACAATAAAATTTGTTTTTAGCTATTCAATCGTTTTAGTTTATAAATGTTTTAGTGAAATTTTAAGTAGTTATGATAATATTAATTAAACAAATAAATATTTATAAATGCAATTACGATATTTTTTTTGTTTTGCTGCAGTTATTTGTCCATAGTTTATGCTATTTAATTCATAACAATTGAACTATTAGGTAAAAATTAGTTTGCAAAATTTATGAATATGTTAGTAAGATTTTGAAATATTTATTTAAGCTTTAATGTTTATTTAGTGGATGACTTTTTGCTATTGTTTTTATTTGCTAATATTAAACAAGTAATTAGTATTAACATTTCAATATCCTGTTATCTCATAATTAATATTGAAGCTTACACTCCGAGTTGGAACAATAGAGAAAAAAAAAGAAAAAATATTTTACTGGAAATATTAAAAGTATAATCAGTTTTAAAATTGTTACATAACAGACCGAAAGCGAGAATAATTGTTAATATTTTGTCTTATAAAATAATGGTTAATAAATAAGAACCATTAGAAAAATAGTATACAAATCTCTGTTATAACGCAAGAAGAAATTATACAATCAAGCAAGAACAATCAAGCAAGAAAAGTTGTATTTTATTAGATACAAGATTTAGATAAAATGCTTCAAAATTCAAAATGTACTTGTTAGACCTAAAAGGTTCCATTTTTATATACTAAAATACTGTACTAAAGTAGAAAGACGTTTATTAAATAGAAACTATACGTACCTACAATGGAACTTATTTTATATGGGTCCTATTTTTGTCCCCTTTGTATAAAATTGACTTTTCATAGTCAGATACTTTTCGTAAAACTTGAGTTAAAAACATATATTATGGGTAAATTTTTCCTCCAATTGAGATATAAAATGTTAAATTCTAGGAAATGGAAATGTTTTTGTACCCACTTTTGAAATACAAAAATGTAAAACAAAGTGCTAAAGTCGGACTCGGGCGGTTCTGAGATACCTTTTACCACTAAGATCCGAATCTATAAGGTTTTGTTATGCTACAGGAAATATCTGCGTTAAATTTTGTAATCATATTAAAGTGAATTTTGAAAAAAATATCACGAATAGGTAATATATGAACCAGTTCAAACCAAAATTTAATACAGCCAATTATACATCTTGATACCGTAGTGCCGGTCCTGTATAAATTGGAATACTATAGCAATATAGAAGCTACATATAAAAATAAGTTTGAGGAAAAAACAAGTAAGAAAGTGCTATAGTCGGTCAAGACCGACCATACGATACCCTTCACCACTAAGGTCAAAGGTGTTCTTTTTCCTGTATAAAGACAAATATTTGCTAAAGTTTGCCATCATACAAACATTTTCTCAAAACTTATATATTTAAGATGTTTCCATCATTTGAACTTTTATGACAGCTAGGGTCAAATGTGCACCGATTATCACGAAATTTGGCAAATTACAGTTTTAACAAAAATTATGTATGCAAAAAATAAACTCAAAATTCTCATTATCTTCAGATTTATGAAGGTTTAAGAGATTTTTGACTCATTTAGTGCGTTTTGACAGAAGAGTTTGTATGGGAGCTATGGTCAATTGTAGACCGATTTCAACGAAATTTGGTGCTGTGATTTTGGTTTACATAAGCAGTATTTGTCTTAAATTTCATGAACAAATGTATATATTTGTGGCCAATATATCAATTCCGGGAAGTGGGACCTATGGGAGGTACCATAAATAATAGACCGATTTTGACGAATTTTAATAGTCATGGTCCTACTATCAAAAAAATTATCTCTGCCAAATTTCATGAAATTATCTTTATAATTGCGACCTGTACTTTGATTACATGGTTAACATGGGGGTCCGGCCAGACAGACGGACGGACGAACTGACATCGCTAAATCGTCTTAGAAAATTATTCTAAGCCTATTGGTATACTAAAAGGTGGGTCTAAGACAAATATTTTTATGCGCTACATACATCAGCTTTCGACCTATGGTGGTATTTTCAAATTGTACCAAGGTTTAAAATGTACCAAAAAAGTACAATTGTACCATGTTTGCCATCGCTGGTCAAAGGATCAGATTATTAAACAAATTTTTTTTGCTTAAAACAATTCTAAAAATATGTAAATTTAAGCTTAATTGAATTTAAGCTAAGAAAAACAATATCCGGGACAAAAACCACATGTACAGTGTTACCCTTAATACATATTATATTTAAAGATATTGTAATTGTTTACATCTCCATAATTTTTCAACCGATTTGAATAATTTTTTCTGCAAAAATAATCTAGACAAATTGCTTTATCGATCAACAGAAGTTTTCGAGTAAGTCCAAAAAAAAAACAATTCTCAAAATATAAAATTTAAACTTAATTGAATTTAAGCGAAGAAAAACCATATCTGGGACAAAAACCACATGTACTGTGTTACCCTTAATATTATACTAAAAGTGTTTGTGTCTAATAGTTTATATCTCGATAATTTTTCAACCGATTTGAATAATTTCTTCTGCAACAATAATCTAGACAAATTGCTTCATCGATCTACAGAAGTTTTCGAGTAGATCCAAAAAGAAAATCCGACATTTCGTAATGTTTTGAATTAAGAGTTAGATATTTCTATTAACACATTTTTTTATATTATTAGAAAAACTAAAGGTATTTCGAAACTTTAGCGGATTCGAACTAGATAATAGAACTAGGTTGTAAGTGGTTGAGGCCCTTTGCTATACCGGAAGTCATGGATAACAGAAGAAGTAAGTGGTGGTTAGTTCCCAAATAGTTGGGATCGAACAATTTAATGAAAAATAAAACCAAAAGTATGTCTTCCTTGTGTTATTTACTCTTTAAAATTTATAACAAAATAAATTATTTAACTTTTAACAAATTATACAGTACGTTGTCCTTATATCAAACTGACAAAAAACAAATTAATTTCATAAAACATCATCACAATTATCCAATTAAGTTCTGTTCAAACATATTCATATACACATATTTTTACCTTTTAAATTTATTTGTTTAATTAATTTCTATCGTATTTTTTTCTGTTGTTGTAATAATTTTTATTCATTTGTTTGTTTTACTCAATTTAAGTATTTATTACTCTGTTTTTTTGTTAAATAAGTGAAATAAGTAGAAAAAAATTTAAATTTATTTTTAATAAAAATATAGTAAAGTGTTGTAGTACTTTTGCATAATAAATGTTTTCCGAAATTATATTTTTTATAATTAATAATTTTGTTTATGTATGTAAGTTATTTCGTTTTAAAATAGATAAAAACAAAATTTATTTTAATTTTTTTGTATAAACTTTTTCTGTCAATAATAAATGTATAGATACTTAACCTAAAATAATTTTATTTATAATATACTTTAAAAAAAATAAAATAAAACTTATAATTTAAAACCGAAAAGTTTGTTTGAAAAAAATTTATATTTTGATAGGAATGCAAATTTGTTTATTTTAATTAAGTTAAAAATTAAATTTCAATTAAAAAAAATTATTATTATGTTATATGGACGATAAAAGAAACATTTTAATTGTTGCTGTTAATTTTCGTATGTTTATTTAGTTTTAAGTGGTTTTTAATTTTAGTTTTGTTAGTAAATGAATTTGTTATTAAAATTTTTATAGATTGTAATATTTTGAGATTTTTTTTGATGATTAGGTTTGTTTTTAAAATATATTTAAATATTTTTTGAATCAAAAAGTGGTATTAGAACTACAAATTAATTGATGCTGTCTATAGATAACCAGAATTAAGTTCTTTGATAATTGTGACCCGGAAGTCATAATAACTTTCTTTTCTAGTTCCAACCAAATTTTATTGAAAAAATAATATTTTACTTTACAAAAATAGTTTTTGTATGAAAATTTTAAAAAGTATGAATCTTTGCTAAATAAAGGGGACCTGAATTGATATATCCTTTTTGGAAAGGAGATATAAGACAGTTAAAAGGTGGTGAATATGAGAGATAAATCTTTATATTGTTCAATGCTATAGAGCTTAACGCCGATGGAGGATACAGAAGTAATTAATAATTTAATTTGAAATTAATATTTACCAAAATGTTGACGTGACTCGGTCTCAAATTCAGGCATTTTCAGTCACTTAATATACTTGTACGAAATCGGTTTTTAAAGAAATATTTGAAATTACCCTGTTTATTTTAGCATGATAAAATGTTTATATAAAATTGATTTTTAGTAATAACATCACTCATACGGATTTTTAATTTCTTTTATTCAAAAGTCTTACCCCGAACGCTTTAATGCATATAAGGACTTACTTTTTTGTAATTAATGGTAAATCCTTTCAAAATAAATATCATAGCTAATCTTCTATGTATATTTTTATCATATGTGACCCGGTCTATAAAAAGGGAAAAAGGGGCTTATGACTCAAAAACAAAATTTCAAAAAATGAGCTAATTTTTCGAAATTTTGTTTTTGAGTCAGAAGCCACCTTTTCAAAGACCGGGTCACATATTATTTTATGTATATAAAAATGAATGCATTTGATTATGTTATGATTTTAAAAAAGTTAAAGGCGCATGAGCCGACGAATATTATTAGGTTGGTATGACCAAGTTCCGGCAGGCGGCATCACTGAAAATTGCTTAAAGTTAATTAAAACGTAAACTGTGTATTTGATCATGCTATGATCTTGAGCAAATTTTTTGCACGTGAGTCAACGGAGGCTTCTATGTCAGTGCAATTTATTTTCGCTACTGAAATTTATTCAAAATGAATCGAAATACACACTATGCATATGCATTTGATTATGTAATGAGCCGACGAAGGTTTCTAAGTTGGTATGACAAATTTCCGACAGGTGGCGCCACTTAAAATCACATAAAATTAATTAATCGTAAACTGTGCATTTGATCAATCTATGATCTTTAGCAAAGTTGTTCTAAGTTGGTATGACCAATATTCAAAATTATTCCAAATAAATCGAATAGTAAACTATGCATTTGGTCATATGTTAATCGGACAAAATGAATCAAATGATTCAAAATTAGTTGGATATGTGTGTATGGTCCTCCAAATTAGTTCTAGTTAGTGACAAAACAACGCGGGCAGGGTACAGCTAGTTAATCTATTAATTTTTAAAAATTTGGTGCTACTCTATTCAGAGGATAATGTTTTCAAATGTTAGGCAGATAGTTTTCTGTATAAGACTTTATAAGACTTTAAATTGTACCTTAAGATTTAAAAATATCCCTTAGTATAGTTCCTCTTGTCTATGTCGCGATGAAAGCAGTTTAGAGTCTAATGGATATTGAATATAGTGAATGTGTGAAAAAGTAACAGACATGAGATATATCTACCAAAGATGCAGGTATTGATCATTCTATGTTAGCTGGGATTATTAAGATATTTGAATTTTTTGTTTGGGAACCCTAACCATGTTATTATGATTAAAATTCAACAATTTTAATCATAATAATATGGTTAGGGTAATTCATTGAAATTTAGCGTATATGCCTTTCTTGGAACAGGAATAACGTCTACTGAATTTGGTTTAATTCGGTAGATTATTTCGGGTACATCTCATACATAAAAGTTGTTTGAAATGAGTTTTGTGAATATTATGGAGCATACCTTAAGGCTGCGATAAATAGATTGCTGGAAACCATTTATGTGGGAGGTAACCTAGATAATTAACCCAAACAAACCAAAAAATGTGAAATACATTTTTTTATAGCAAAAATACATATGTGTCAAATTTTATTGATTCATCTCCAAATATGGTAGAGTTTCCCAAACAAAAAATTTTAATATCTTCCTTATCTGAGCTAACATAAAAATATTAAGTCCACCATTCAAATCAGTGTGCTCGAATTATTTTTGATAGATATGTATCGTCATTATTACTAAAAAAATGTTTCAATATCAAGCACAGTGTTATCACTCTATTGCAATAAAAGCACGATAAATTGCATTGATAACTTGATAATGATAACTTGGCACGATAACTTGAATTAAACTCATGAGATTATTAACTGTAATAGGTTCTGAACCTTGCTAGTTTCTATATAACGGCTTTATCATTACTTGTAGATAAAACAGTGCAAAATTACCAATTATCAATGCAGTGCAAAATTATCAAGAATTAGACAAGATAAACTATTCATTTATCTTATCTTGATACTCTATTACTGCATTATCATAGTCTGCAATATCATACATAATTTTGTTATATGTAATTTACCAAAAATTTTTAAATGGGCTTTCAATATTAGGTGTATATGAAAACACAGAATGTCTATGGCCTATTTTAAAAAATCTCAAAATAGTTAGATCTGTATAGCTCAATTTGCAAATACAAAATTTACAAATTAAAATGTTTCTCTTAATGTTAATAACTATTAATATGATCTTCTACAAGAGATAAAATGTTTGAAAAAAATGTCACTTGAATGACTTTCAAATTTTGTAACGAAAATGATACATTTTTGAATTAACGTATTACGATATTTAATGTAATTGTTATTTTGAGAAAAAAAAAAATATTTTCGATTAATAACGATGACCACTGAATCGATATTTTATAGTTTTGGTTCAATTTCTTATTTGTAACGATTTGATTTCATAATAAACGATATGAAATTGTTTGTATTGAGTTAAGACAGAGAAATAAGAGAAGATTTAATGTTAAAAGTTGTTATTATGAAATTTCGATAATATCAGTTTTTTTGTTTATAAATGGAACATTTTAATTATTTAATTTTTGTTACAACTAAACTTTTTTAATGTTAACTAATTAGTTTAAAAATTTTTTGTTATTAAAATTTTTTACTGAATTTAGTGAGTGAAGGTGGTGAAAATTAGAGAGATTAACAAATTGGATTTATTTAACAAATTAGAATTTAGCGGTGAAATTTGTTTTGTAAGAGTGGTGAGAAAAAGAGTGGTGAACAAAATTTGATTAGTTGAGGTGAATGTTTTTTTGTGAAGATTTGTTTGAACTCTGAATTGAATTTGATTTCAATGGTGAAATTTGAAAGGTGAATTAATTGAATTGAATTTTATTTTCAATTTGTTTTTAGAATAATCTATTGATTTGAAGTTAGTATTAAAGGTGAGTTATTTTGTGAGTGAAAAATTGAGTGAGTTTTCTTCTTAAAACAACGATTTTTTTCATAAAATTTTTGTGGTGACATTAGGTGGTGAGTGCTAGATTAGCAGTAAGTAGTTGTCAAAAATTTGTTAATTTTTTCTTATGTGATTTGGTGACTTTAGAAGTGGTGAGCATTGATTTAGGGTGAGTTTTGTAAATTTTAATTGTTTTTTTTTCAAATTAAATTTTGTGGTTTGAGTTAGTGAGGTGAGAAAAACCATTTTTTTAGTAGATGTTGAAAGTAGCTGAAAAGTGAGGTGAAATTTGTGATTTTCTACTGTTGTTAAAGGTGAGAGAAATTCTTTTAAAGTGAACTATGAGCTCACTTTGGTGATTTTAGTTTTTTTTTAGTGGTGAAGGTGAAACATTTTTTTAATTGGTTGAAAAAAGAAGTTACTTTACTAAGGTGAAAATTAGTAATGAAAGAAAATGAAATAAAAATTTAAAGGAATTTCAAAATTAAAATTTTGTTTTGTTATTAAAGGAAACTAAAATTTTACTTAGAAATTTTGTTATTTTCTTGAGGTTAAACATTTAAGAAACTTTAATTTGTTTATAAATTTTTTTTAAATACCTTAAATTTTGGTTTTGGAAAAAATACATTCAAAGCATAAAAGTTTCACTTACATACATTTTTTTTGTTTAAATAAATACATACATACTAAGATAATTGGTTTTTAATTATAAAATCTCGTATATAAACGAACATACTTAATAATACATTGATATTGAAAGAAGACACATAAATAGGTTTTTCGAAAAACAGGGAAACTTGAAAGCAATACAGTCAGTTTTGGTTTTTTGTTAAAAATTTTGTTTAAAGTTGAAAAGTGTTAAGATTTTGGTTTATAAAAATTTAGCTTTAGGTTTTTTTAATGATTAAATTTTTTAAATGATTTAAAATTTAGATTTTTAAAGGAATTTGTGTGATAAGAGTTTTTTTTTGTTAGCTTTAAGGATTTCAGCATTTAAGTGGTGTTGATGTGAGGTGAGATTTTATTTAAAAAATTCAATGATTCAAAAATTTAGCTATAGGTTAAATTTGAAAAATAGTTGAGCGATTTTTAAACTAGTTGAAAATAAATCAGCTTAATTCTCGAAGTCGATTCGAATTTAAATTCAAAAGATGACACGCTTGTTTACTTTTAGGTGGTTCGAGATTGTATGTTATTTATTTAAGACTAAAAACGTTAAAATTTGAACCCTGTAGTTATGTTTGTTTAATAATAAAATGGTTTTCTAAAGACAAACAAATTTTTAATATATGTAATAATTTTTTTAATTTATTTCGCAGATCCTAAAAGTAGTCTACACAATTTTAATCTGTAAATTCAAATTGAAATAATTAATATATTACAAAAGTGCGTAGTTATATTAATTAGTAGATAATTCCTATAAATAGAAAAATTTTGAAAATTTTCATATAAATAGAGAAATTTCCTAACATTAGAGAAATTTTGGAAAATTTCCTGTAAATTGAGAAGTTTTGAAAAATTTCTCATAAATAGACAAATTTTGAAAAATTTCCTAAAAATAGACAAAATTCTTAAAAATTTACTACAAATAGAATAATTTTAAAAAATTTCCTATAAATAAACAAATTTTGAAAAATTCCTATAAAAAAAGAAATTTTGAAAAATTTCCTAACAATAGAAAAATTTTTAAAAATTCCCTATAAATAGAGCAATGTTAAAAATTTTCCTATAAGTAGAGAAATTTTGAAAAATTTCCTATAAATAGAGAAATTTTGAAAAATTTAATATAAATAGAGAAATCTTGAAAAATTTTCTATAAATAGAGAAATTTTGAAAAATTGTATATAATTATTGATATTTTTAAAAAATTTGCTATAAAAAGAGAAATTTTTTAAAATTTTCTATAAAAAAAAAAACATTTTAAAAAATTTCGTTTAAATATAAAAATTTTGAAAAATATTCTATAAATAGAGAAATTTTAAAAAATTTCCTTAAAATTAAAAAAATTTAAAAAATTTGCTACAAATAAAGAAATTTTAAAAAATGTCCTTTAAATAGACAAATTTTGAAAATTTTCCAATAAAAAAAGAAATTTTGGAAAATATCCTATCAATAGAAAAATTTTGAAAAATTTCCTATAAATAAAGAAATTTTGAAAACTTTCCTATAAATAAAGAAATTTTGAAAAATTTCCTATAAATAGAGAAATTTTGAAAAATTTTCCATAAATAGAGAAATTTTGAAAAATTTTATATAATTTATATTTTTAAAAAATTTAAAAGTTTGTTATAAAAAGAGAAATTTTTTAAAATTTTCTATAAAAAGAAACATTTTAAAAAATTTCGTTTAAATTTAAAAATTTTGAAAAATATTTTATAAATAGAGAGATTTTAAAAAATTTCTTAAAAATTAAAAAAAATTGCTACAAATAAAGAAATTTTAAAAAATGTCCTATAAATAGAGAAATTTTTAAAAATTTCCTTAAAAACGTAACATATTAAAAATTTCTTATCAATAGAGAAATTTTGAAAAATTTCCTATATATAGAGTTATTTTAAAAAATTTTCTATATATAGAGAAATTTTGAAAAAATTCCGAAAAATAGAGAAATTTTGAAAAATATCCTATAAAAAGAGATATTTTGATAAAATTTCCTGCACAATGAGAAATTTTGAAAAATTTCCTATATAAAGTTAAGTTAATATTCCAAAAATTTCGAACCTCCTAAAAGTATACAGCAAGATCTTTTTCTAATGCTCTTTAATTTGTATTCGAATCGATTGCAGGAATCTACTTTTTTATTCTTATCACTAAGCCAGCCATCTTATTCAAGAACGGCTAATAAAGTTATTAAAGGCTTATAACTCAAATTGTTTTATAAGCTTGTTATAACTTTATTTTTCGTTTATAAATGAAGATTTTTGCTTAAAATTAAAGATTTTTTCAAACTTTTTTTAGTTCAGTTTTTGAAATGAAAGTGATTTAGTAAGAGTGAGGTGGAAAATTAAAAGTTTTTAAAAAGTGTTTAAGAACTTGTTGTGACTACTTAGAATTTTGGTGTTGTTAGTTTTTTCTTCTTAGATTTCTCTTTTTTATAAAGTGTTTTCATTTTAAGTGAAAGAGTGAGTGTTATGTCAAAGAAAATAGGAAAAAATGCCAGAGTCTAAAGTGTTTTTAAGTTTATTTAGCAGTTTAAGGTTTATTAATGTTTTTTTGTTTAAAAAAATTTCATTAACACTTTGAACGCGTGAAACGAGCTTTTTATATTGTTGTTTTTTTATAAATTTTTTTTATTAAAATTATCATTCCCAAACGAGTGTTTTTTGAAGCATATAATAATTTTGTTAGCAGGGCTTAATTTTTCGCAAAAATGCAGCAAAATGTTTAATATGAATTTAATGACACTTTTGATAGATTTAATGGAATTATGATGATTTTTTTGCTGTTGATTTTTTTTATTTTTTCTTTCCAAAGCAGTGATAATGATAATTTTTCATGAAATTTTCAATATGATGTTTTTGTTGAGTTTTTTCTGTTATATTGTAGTGAGTTTTTTTTTGATTAAAAGTTTTTTGTTTGAGCTTATTAATTTAGTTGCGAGTTTTTTTATTTTGTTATAATTTTTGATGATATTTCATTGACACAATGTTTTAATTTTTTATAAAGTGTTTAGTTTTTTTTTGTTAGTTTTGATTATATTGTAATAATGTTTAAAATTATGACATTGTGATAGTTTGTGTTTTTATAGCTTTATGAACCTGTAAATGGAAATGTTTTATGTGGATGGTGGGATGTTTTTCTATCTATGACAATGATTTTTTTAAATCATTCTATAATGTTGGGTTGGATTTTGGTTTTTTTTTTGCTAATTAGCAGTCAATATTGTTTAAATTTAGAGGACAACTTAAATGGTTAAAATATTGTGATATATCACTTCGAAAATAGTAAATTGTTTAATTATAATATTGGTTTTTAATATAGTTTTATAAAATTTAACTCCTTATAAGAGTTAAGAGCACTAAACATTTTTCAAAAGATGATATGAATAGTTAAATTGGTCGTACGCTTTCTGAGATTTTAAAGATTTATGGGAAAACTTTATATATTTCAATACTCCCCTAGATATATGCAATGAAAATTCTGTTATGAAAAAACAAAAAATTCCCATAAAGAAATTTTTTAAAAATAAATAGAGATTTTTTTGAAAGAGTTCCTACTAATAGGAATTTTTTTTAAAATGTAAAAATTTTTTTAAATTTTCTTAAAATAAAGAAATTCTACAAAAATTTATTTAAATTTAATAATTTTATAAAAACCTCATTTAAAAAGAGAAACTTTAAAAAATTTCCTATAAATAAAGAAATTTAAAAAAAATCCTTTAGATAAAAAAATGTTGAAAAATTTGTTTTAATTAGAAAAATTAAAAAATAATTCACTAAAATTATAGAAATTTTGAAAACTTTACTATAAAAGCATTTTAAAAAATTTCCTTTAAATAGAGAAATTTTGATAAACAGTCAAATTTTTTAAAATGTCCTATAAATAGAAAAATTTTGAAAAATTTTCTATTAATAGGGAAATTTTGAAAAATTTTCTACGAATAGGGAAATTTTAAAAAATTTTCTATAAATAGGAAAATTTTGAAAAATTTTTTACAAATAAAAAGATTTTGAAAAATTTTATAAATTGGTAAAATTTTAAAAATTTCCTATACATAGAGAAATTTTTAAAAAATTCCTAAAAAATAGAAAAGTTTTGAAAAATTTGAAAAATTTCCTACAAAAAAAAAAAAACATTTTTAAAAATTTTCTCTAAATAGAGAAATTATAAAAAATTTATTATAAATAGAGAAATTTAAAGGAAATTTATTTTAAATAGAGAAATTTAAAAAAAAATTCCTATAAATTGAGAAATTTTTGAAAATTTCCTATAAATTGAGAAATTTTTGAAAATTTCCTAAAAATTGAGAAATTTTGAAAAAATCTCTATAAATAGCGATATTTAGAAAAATTTCCTATAGAAAGAGAAATTTTGAAAAATTTCCTGTAAAAAGAAAAATTTTGAAAATTTTCCTATAAAAAGAGAAATTTTGAAAAATTTCACATAAAAGGAACATTTTTTAAAAATTTCCTATGAAAAGTAAACTTTTGAAAAATTTTTTATGATAGGGAAATTTTGAAAAATTTTCTACTTATAGGGAAATTTTGAAAAATTTTCTATATACAGGGAAATTTTGAAAAAATTTCTACAAATAAAAAAAATTTTGAAAAATTTTCTATCAATTTTCTTGATAGGAAAATTTTGAAAAATATAAAAAGATTTTGAAAAATTTTCTATAAATAGAGATATTTTTAAGATTTAAAAAAATTTCTTACAAAAAAAGAAATTATAAAAAATTAATTTTAAATATAGAAATTTAAAAAAAAATTCCTATAAATACAGAAATTTTAAAAAATTTCCTATATATTAAGAAATTTTTTAAAACTTCCTATATTTGATTTTCTATAAATAGTGACATTTTGAAAAAACTCCCTAAAAAAAAATTTTTTGAAAATTTTCCTATAAAAAGAGAAATTTTAAAAAATTTCCTATAAATTGAGAAATTTTGAAAAGTTTCCTAAAAATTTAAAATTTTTCAAAAATTTCCTATGAAAAGTAAACTTTTGAAAAATTTTCTATGATAGGGAAATTTTGAAAAATTTTCTACATACAGGGAAATTTTGAAAAATTTTCTATATACGGGGAAATTTTGAAAAAAATTCTACAAATAAAAAAAAATTTGAAAAATTTTCTATCAATTTTCTATGATAGGAAAATTTTGAAAAATATAAAAAGAATTTGAAAAATTTTCTATTAATAGAGATATTTTTAAAATTTAAAAAAATTTCTTACAAAAAAAGAAATTATAAAAAATTTCCTCTAAATAGAGAAATTATAAAAAATTTATTTTAAATATAGAAATTTTAAAAAAATTTCCTATAAATACAGAAATTTTAAAAAATTTCCTTTAAATTAAGAAATTTTTTAAAATTTCCTATATTTGATTTTCTATAAATAGTGACATTTTGAAAAATTCCCTAAAAAAAAATTTTTGAAAATTTTCCTATAAAAAGAGAAATTTTAAAAAATTTCCTATAAATTGAGAAATTTTGAAAAGTTTCCTAAAAAAGAAAATTTTTTTTTAAATTTCCTATGAAAAGTAAAATTTTGAAAAATTTTCTATAAATAGAGAAAATTTGAAAAATTTCTTATAAGTAGAGAAATTTAAAAAAATTTACTATAAAAAGAGAAATTTTGAATTTTGAAAAATTTTCTATAAATAGAGAAATTTTGAAAAATTTCCTATAAATTGAGAAATTTTTGAAAATTTCCTATAAATTGAGAAATTTTTGAAAATTTCCTAAAAATTGGGAAATTTTGAATAATTTTCTATAAATAGTAATATTTTCAAAAATTTCCTATAGAAAGAAATTTTTAACAATTTCCTTTAAATAGAGAAATTTTGAAAAATTTCCTATAAATAGAGAAATTTTGAAAAGTTTCCTATAAATAGAGAAACTTTGAAAATTTCGTATATATAGAACGATTTTGAAAAATTTCCTATAAATAGCAAAATTTTTAAAAAATCATTTTTAAAATAAAAATAAGAACTAATTGCTATACAAATTTTAAAATGTTTAAGACTTATGAAAGTAGTGGAAGTTAAAATTTTTTGTGTGGATTTTGAAGGTTTGAAAAATTAAAATTTTTTCAGTTTGGTAAAATGATATATCACAATATGTTCACCTGGTATTATATAATCAATATATTAGCCTACTTATGCTAAGATGGTGATAATATTCAGAATTACGGGTATGAATGAGACCTATTAATTAGAATGAAAAAAATGTGATAGGATTTTTTGTAATTGTATTCAATACTGCCCAAATTTTTACAACAATTTAAAAAATTAAGCAACACTGTCATTCCGATTTACTCAGATTTTTGACAAAATGTTGTTTAATCATATTTTTCTTAAAAAAAATGTAATTAATTTTTCATAATTTTTACGTTTTTTTTGGTTGATGATATTTGTTTAGTTTTGTTTACTCCTTTAAGATGAGATGATTTCGAAATATCTTTTGTGCTGATATCTTGTAATGATATATTTTTGCTCTCGTTTTTTTTAAACACATGATCTTGTGATTTTTTTTAATGTTCTTGTAGTTTTTGTTAGTTTTTTGTGGTGTTTGGGGATATTCAGAGAGATAAATATAGAGAGTGAGTGTTTTTTTTATATAACTTTCTGATCAGCTGGTGGAAAATGAACGTTATTTTTTTCAATTATTCATGTTGTTGTGAAGATGATGAAAATGTTGATGAGAGTACGCGTGTTGTTTGATATTTTGATCTTGCAAATGCATTAAAATTGGCAACTTCTGAAATAGGGTTTGATTTGATTTTTTTTTTGAGGTTATATCATATAATATTTGATTTTTTTTAATGATAATTGAGTTTTCAAAATCAGTTTGTTTCATTTAAAGTTTTAGATTTTTTTTTTTTTTGGTATTTAGTGCTAAAGGTGGGAAGTTGTTTAAAAAATTTGGTAATTGATGGAAAACCGCTTTGAGAATTGTTTTAAAGAAATTTAAAGAAATACTGGTGATTTTAGTTTAGCAGTGAAATATGGTAAAGATAAAGTAAAATACAACTTAGAAGTTAAATGTTAAAGAAATTTAATAAATTATTTTTAAATATATACAAATAAAGTGAAAAAAAATATTAGAAAATTATAAGGAAACCTTAAAAAAGACTGCAATTCTTTTTGTTTTTTTTTTCTTGTAATACATTCTGGAAAACCAGAAAACCTATACTAATACTTTGTTAAAGGCTTTAACTGGTCTTAGAATTTTTTGAGTACATTGTTTCTTTTTATTTCTTCAGTCATTGTCATTAACTTTATGTTTGATTACCCACGTAACCATCATCATTCTCTACTATTACTTGACTTAAAAAAGTAATATTTAACCCGTGTAGGCTGCGGGAGTAGGTTTCTAGTTTCAATTGTTTTTAGTTTGTTTATATGGCAAAAGGTCTCAGTAATGTTAAGACATACATATGATCAATTCACAAAATGTTGTATTTTTTATAAGACTTATCATAAATATTTCCAATGTTCTGAACATAAGCATGTCATGTGAGGTGATTATAGAGATGGATATAAGTAAAGAAATAGTAGACAAACTGACTCTCTGAAACTAACCATTATTTCAACTATTTTACTCTTAAAAGGGAATGGATTTCTCATGCTTTGTGAGAAAACATCTTCATATATATCTATATATATATATATATATATATATATATATATATATATGTATTTAGCATGATACATGTGTATTTAGTTATTTTACTTCCTGTTAACATATATTAGTACATTTCAAGCGACTTACAATTTGTACGACATTTTTTGAATTGTACCATAGTTTTGGGTTATTACATGTTATGGCGCTATAAGCCTGTAACATAAACAATATTAAAGAAGTTTTTCTTTCTTTTAACTTCTTTTATTAGACGTTTTTTTTGTTTTTGTTTGTTTGTTAAATATTCTTTGAGATTCTTTCTTTAACAATTTACTCTTTTTTTTTGCCTTTTTGGGCAATAAATGTAATAATGCATAAAAATAAAACTAAAGACAACAAAGTCAAAGAAGAATAAAATAAAAACAAAAAAGTTAAAGAGAAATATTAAATATTATATGTTGCTCGTTTTGAGTAAAATGTTTTAGTTACATACATATCGTAAACTGGCCTAAAAAACTAAAATAGTTTTGGCTAATATCCATATGTTTGTTATTTGCAAAAGATCTTCCTACAGGGACTTCCGAACTTTGACAGTTTTTGTCAAACTGCACTGTGAAACACGATTTTGTGGTAAGGAAAATTTCCATACAAATATAAAGTACTAGACTAGTGTATTCAAACTCCCAAAGAGTTTGAACCTAGCAGGTGGAACTTTAGAGTTATCGGCATTTGAAGTATGTAATTTTTCCAAAAAACCAAAATTTTTCAAACGAAAAATACAAAATTTGAACCTCACCATTTCCGATTTTGATGAAATTTCATACAATTTTAATAGTTCTTTAAAATTTCGCTTTGGTTCAAGATTCGTTTCTTATTTTCGAGATTTTTTTGAGAACATACCCATTTTATATGCCTATAATTTTTGGTACTGTTATCAGATTTATATGAATCTGGGCTCATATATCAGTGCAAGTTCTCTAATTTTTTCCTTCTTTATATAAAATTATTTATTCGTGTATTGAAGAACAAGGAGATCTATTATATCTTTAACTCAAGGATATTTCAAAAAACAAATTCCATTTTGTTTAAAAGCAAAATAAAGGACCCATAATCGATCGCAAAATACTTTTTCGAAAACTTATAATATTTTAGTACAAATTTTGAAATTTAAAATTTTTTTCATGAATTTTAAAAAATGTTTCATATTTTTTTACTTTTACATTTAGAACAATTCATGAAAAAAAAACTCAAAATAATTTGACTTGTTTTACAAAAAGTCTATTATTTTCCGATTTCCCTATGGCACTGCTGTTTTAGTTTCTATTTTTTGATGTCAACCCTTTAATCCATATTTGAGAGAAGGATAAAG
This sequence comes from Stomorhina lunata, assembly GCA_933228675.1. Classification (NCBI taxonomy): domain Eukaryota; kingdom Metazoa; phylum Arthropoda; class Insecta; order Diptera; family Rhiniidae; genus Stomorhina; species Stomorhina lunata. The sequence goes on along the minus strand of OW121743.1, from coordinate 96,605,478 downwards.
AAAATGGAAGATATGCTTTTCAAGAAATCCTTGAGTCAAGGGCATAATTGACATTCCTTGTTCTTCAATATATGATTTATTTTTTAATTTTATAAACATGAAAACTATAGGATATACGTTGAAATGTGAGTTTAGTTTCATCAAAACTGATGACCATATCAAAAGTTATAGGCACATAAATTATGTTTTGAAAAAAATCTCAAAAACGCGAACTTTAAGCCGACATAAAATGTGAACCAATTTAAAATTTTAAATTTTGTAGAACTATAACAATTGTACGTATATACAAAATTCAATGACAATTGGAGATGATGTGGCTCAGTATGTGTTCGAAAATGTTTGATTTGACAAAGAAAATTGCAAATTCCAAAAGGCGATAACTCTAAAGTTCCACCTACCAGCGATAAACGCTTTTGGGGTTTGAAAACACTAGTCTAGTGCTTTCATGTGTCATAGGAATTTTTTTGATCCCAGACAATCACCCTCAAAATCTGTCATAGTGTTAGTTATCATTTGTTAACTATGTTTTGCCAAAGCTCCGTGGTTGGATAAAATTTGATTGTCAAAACTAAAATTCTCCTAAATGTTTATAAGAATTAAAAACCAAAATATTTTAGGGTTTGGAAAAATATGGGAATCAAACACAAAAGAAATTTTAAAACTAAATTTAATTATATTATACCAACCAATACTATAAACTTTTTTTATGTAATTTGAGCTTCGTCCTTTTCACTGTCTGCCTATCGAAAGGATTACATTTTTACAAATTAATTTAAAGAAGTATATATTTTTAAGCAAAGATAAAAATAATTAATTTTTTTCTAAACTTCTGAGCTATTTTGCTGTCCATGCGACGATATGTATGCACAGGATGTAAGTTTTTTGCTAGTCAAATAGTAGATACGCTTCATTACGTTTTTCATTTGTTGTAATCATCCTTTCAAATGGAAGAAAAGTATTAAAGAATATTAAAGACAAATATTTCGACAACAGATTTAAAGGCTTTTTAGAAAATTGAAAACATTTTGAGAATTAAATAAAATTAAAAAATTGTAAAGACATAAATTTTTCAAAATATAAGTTATTTTAAAACTTATTTTCAATTAGGTACAAAAAGTCTGAAAATTTTATTGGAAATTTTTGCACATTTTACAGTTACCACCCTTTTTTTTTGTATTAAAGATATGTAACTTTTTTCAATGGTATTTTTTCCTGCAACCCCTAAATATTACAACTATTACAAAATATAATTTTCTTTTGTCAAATGAATGTATGTTAAGTAATGAAACATGTAGCATTATAACCTTAAAAGTAGGTTAATAATATACTGTCGCAAAATTTTAAGAGTTTTTGGTATTTATTTTGTTTGATTTTGGGAATTGTTAAGAAATATGTATGTAAGTAGTTCAAATTCAACGACAAATAATAGCAAAATAGAAAATAGTCGCAGTGGGAGACTTTTAATAACTTTGTCTGCTTGAACATTACTATCCACTGTCATTTAAAAATAACAAAAAAACACCTTTAAATGTAACATGACTAGACAGTTGACCAACTTATTTATTTGACTTAGAAAACAAATGACAGTAATTGTTGACTTGACTTGTGTTTTTTTCGCATTTTAAGCCTTGTTTGACAACTGTATGTAGTTTCATTCAATTTTACAACTGTTAAGACGAAAGGCAAGTGATATTGCAAAGTTTTAAGTTATAGACAAGTTGTAGTCTTAAGTATATGACTGACAATATGTTGAACTTATTTAACATGGCAATGTCTTGGTAACCCATTATTCTTAATACGAAAACATCACATGTTAGTTTTAAAAACAATTTTCAAATGTTTGAACCAAACACGTGTTTTAGAATAAAAAAAGTTTTCTTAATATGTAAAAATTAAAAAAATTTAAATCGAATTTCTAAATGTGTTTATACAGGAGATAATTTTTCAATACATTGAGCGATGTTGTTGTTGAATGAATTTGGATGCCTTAGGAAACGGAATGGTTAATTTTATTAAACCCATTTGAGACGAGCGCCCCGTTTTTAAAACGAAAAAACCAAATAGTTTTGTATATAAAAATTGCTTCGTTTGAGTAATATGGAATGCTATGGTATGATTCAAAAACATGAACATGGTGCTAAAAATTCTTCCCACAATGTGAAGATATATCTTAATCAATTTTGGATCATTGGTATTAGCAATAATTGATGTCCTATCCTATCCAATTGCATCAATCATTGGTCAGACCATCAAAAGAAGTGATCATATATTTAAGACTACGGAAGGTTAGCCATTTAATCTATGTTAACTATGGTATCCATTGTCATGTGCTATTCACTTTTGAACTTTAGGTAATCATTGCAAAATATATAAAATTTGTCATCATTAAAATACCCTTAATTGTTTTGGTGGAATGCAAATTTAAGCATTTCGGCATTTCACACATTTTTATATAGGAAGTAGATCCAATTGATTTGGAACATATAATTTATCCAATTTTGACATTTTATATATCTTTTAATACTGATTTTCAAAAAAGCTCTAAACAAGTCTGATGGTTTTTACAAGCAGACAATCCACAAGAATTGGATCACATTTGATAGTTGAGAACTATAGCTTCGAGGTTGTAAAAAAATTGTTTACCTCGGTATCGCCGTCAACATAAACAACGACATAAATTCATATTTGTCAACATATGTTATTTTGACTCAAACAGATTAGAAATAAAGCTCTCTATAAGAATTAAAATAACCCGTGCAATTATATGGAGCTTAATCACGAGCAAAGGCTATTCTTGGGGTTATGAGGAAAAGATTCTGGAAAGATTCAGTCTACGTCATTAACGAATATATACATCGAATGAACCATGAGCTGTATGAGTTATACAATGATATCGACATAGTAAAACATATTAAATAGCAGCAACTGCGTAGGCTGGGACATGTTGTGCGAATGGATGAAAATATTCCAGCAAGAAAAGTATTCAAAAACGATACCAAAAGAAATGGTAGAAGAGGACGTCCGAAACTTCGATGGAAAGATCAGGTAGATTAAAATCTTTCAGAGTTTTTGGAGAATATGCGCAGAAGATCGAAGCACATGGAATACTAAAATGTGATCGGCCTTTGCCATTAGCAAGTTTTAAATATAGGCCTTTTAAGTAAGTATGTACATACATTAGCACAAACTTATAATAATCTTTATTCTTGGGTAATGTAGAGCTAAAACAATTTTATTTTATTTTGTATATGTTTTTTTTTTTTAAACTGATTAGTTGTGATTCACTTGTGAAAATTTAAGACTATATTTTGATATTATTTTTTTTGACATATGAATATCATTGCAACAATGTCTGTTTTTTTGGTTCGAACAATTAATAATCAAATATTTCCGATGACATACTGAAGCTCACCATCTCAGATTTCAATGAATTTTTGAATAGCTCATCCAATTTTTAAAGTTCTTTAAAATTTTTAAGTCTGCTTTGGTTTAGATTTTGTGGCGGTTCAAATCATAGCATACTTTTAGGATAATCTAAAAATATTTAATATATAAAGTTTTTTACATTGTAAATAATTTGTCATAAGTTCCTTAATAGTAAAATAATTTCATTTAAACTATATATTTTGACTAACAAAGTTATATCTTTAGATATCAAATTTCATTGAACTTTTGGCAGACTAAATTACTTGGGAAACCCCTAAGGTATGTCACACAATATTTTCTTAAAAGTCTGAGTTTTTGATCGATATCAAATGCTGCGATTCTGTTCTAGGTTTTACATAATTACAGCATTTTATACGGTTATATAATTTTTTGTGAATCTAGGCTCATATTAAAGCGTATGTTCTTAAGTTCCAGAATATTTTAATTATAAGGAAATAAAACTGAGACTATAGTCCTATTTCACTAAGCTACAAGTCTACAATTACAAGTGTTTTTGCCTGTAAAGTTGTGAACTTGTAAAAAATTGTATTTCATTGAAATGCAATTACAAGTTTGTAGCTACAAATTATTTTTACAATTCAGAAGTTTACAAGTCATACTTCTACAAGTGGTTTTGTTTCACAAATCTAAATTTGTACTTGTACACTTGTAGAATTGTAGAAAAAAAGCATAGGGCCGACTGAGACTCTCAAAAAAAATTTTATAAGTTACATGTGAATGATAAATTGAATTCAAATTTGGTTTTTAACTATCTTTTTATAAAAATTAATTAAAATTAACACAAAATCCAATCAATATTAATGACAATTTATTTATTTTGTTTAATTACAAGGTTTGCATGGGACGGACGGACTGACATCGACTCAGGAATGAATTCTAAGTCCATTGGTATACTAAAGGTGGTCTAAGACCAATATTTCTATGCGTTACATACATCAGCCCAAACTTATAATACGCTTTCCACCTATAGTGGTGAAGGATATGAAAATATAATCATGTATGCAGAACAAGGGAAATCAATGATGTCCTTGACTCAAGGATACCTCAAAAAGCATATCTTCCATTTTCATTATATAATATTTCAGTACAAATTTTGAATTTGAATACAAGATTTAAGGACATAATACTACAGGACATATGCCAAAACATGAGTATCAAAACTTATATGCATATAAAGTGGGTATATTTCGGAAAATATCTTGAAAAAAACGAGCTTTTAACCGCCATAAAATCTGAACCAAAGCGAAATTAAAAATTTTGAAGAAGTGTAAAAATTGCCTAGGCTGGGAGAATGTATATAATTTCATGAAAATCGTAGATGGTGTGGTTCAGTACGAGTTCAAAAATGATTTATTTGACTCCATATATTTACCAAAATATTTTATTTTATTATAATTGAAGAAATTGTAATTTTAGAAATTGTAATTATAAAAATTGTAATTGTAGAAATAGTAGTTTACAAGTCCAAAAAGCTATAATTGTTGTGTAAATTTTAGTGAAACGCAATTGAACAGCACTTGTAAGAATTAGAATTGTAATTGTAGCTTGTAAACTTGTAGAATTGTAGTTTAGTGAACTCGTACTGCCATCATACAAAAAATGCCTTAAAATCTGAACAAAACTGAGTTTAAAATGTTTGAAGAACTATAAAAATTGTATGAGCTAGGATGGCTCATATACAAAATTTTATCGAAAAATTTTAATTTTAAGCCAGACTTAAGATATTAAAATGAAACCCTTAAGCGTGCGGTTTTGAGGTTAATTAGGTAGGCAATAAATTGCGACTTTTCTTTTATAAACTTTTTTAAGTAACAAATTAAAATGTTGTAATATCACATATAGTTACTCTATTAAAATACCAAAAACTACAGTGTCTTACAAAGTCAGTTCAAAACGTTACTGCAAAAATTAAATTCAGTAAAATTTAAAATTGTATACAAATTCACATTTTTAATAAAGAAAATTTTAAAAGTTTTTTATATTATGCCAAAGCAGCTAAGAAAAGAATTTCATAAACATAATAGATTTTACTAGTGAATTGACTAGAATAGAAAAGTTTCCTGAGATTTTTCATTATATTTATTATAAACTCAACGAAATAATGTAAGTAGAGAAGATGATGATGGTAACAGTGTTAGCAACGAAGAAAAGTAAATTCTGTTCATAGTAGTTTTAACAAAGTATTTGTCCAAAATTGTTTCGAAAAAATAATATCCACCAGTTAATAACTTTAATAAACAGTAAAAAAGACGCCCTTAGAAAAAACTTTAAATCTTAAGAAAAGAAAATTATTAAAATAAAATGAAATGTTATAAAATGTTATAAAACGAAAAAAAGAAACTAAAATTCACAATTAATACCAACAGTTACTTGGGGGGATGACTTTAAATTTGATTCAACTTAGTTGTTGATTTTATTCAAATTTTTATTTTGTAAATTTTATTTAGGTGATTATTTTTATTAAAAAAACAAAATAAGTTAGAGGAGAATCTCTTGTTTTATGAACAAAAATCATAAAAAATTATTAAAGAAAAATTTTTAATTTATTATTTTGTTATATCAAGACTATTTTAAAGCAAAGCTATGGGTTTTTTTAAAGGGAATATTTAGTACAATAGTAATTTTATATTTAGTTAGATGTTATGATATTTATGTTTTAACAAACAAAAAATAAGGAATTGAAGCAGCAGTTTAGACACATTTTACATTACGTACAATAAAATACAATACAATGCAGAAAGCAATAACTGAACAAAAACACTGAACTGAACAAAAACACAAAATTTCAAAAATGAGTTAAATAAAAACTTTTTAATTAAATAAACAAAACAAAGAGTTTTTAACAAATCATAGGAATTTTTTTAAATTAATTACTTTTAACATACATTTATGAACAATTTTACACAATGACTACTTTATATACAAAACGAATGAACTAAAGATTTATTTTTGTAAAAAAGAGGGTCTTTAGAGTTGAAAGGATTTAAATTCAGTTAAGAATTTGATTATCAAACAAATTAGAAGAACTTCGATGCAGTTATTTCTTTTTCTTTTAAGAAATTTAACTAAATATTAAATTGAAGAAGCACAAAATTATAATGTTTTTTTTTTTTATAAAAAAAAAAAAACGTTTGGTCTTTTGCATATAAATATTTTTCATTTATAATTTGCTTAAACATTTGCTTTTTAGAATTTTTTTTGCAAAGTGTAATTAAGTGTTTTTGTTGGTATTTGGTTTTTAAGTGTTTAATTAAAGTGTATTTGATTAAGTTTCGTTTATTGCATTCGTTTTGGTCGCTTGAGAGTTTTAAAAGTTTTAATTTAAAGTGTTTATTCATTAAGTGTTTAATTTCCTAAACTGAAATATAAAAGTTTCAATCAACAATTTATTTATGTGAATTTTAAACATAAATCTATTAATTTTAAGTGGTTTATTTTTAATCCCATGTGAGTTATTAAGTAGCATTAAATATTGCAAAATGTTAGTCATTAAATATTGCATAATGTTTAATGCTACTGTTGTTTCTAAGAGGAACATGGGTCGTAAATGTTTTGTTATATCAACATATTTAAGCACTTTTATTATTAAATATTGAAATAAAACAAGTAAGAAAGTGCTATAGTCGGTCATGCCCGACCATACGATACCCTTCACCACAAAGGTCAAAGGTGTTCTTTTTTCTGTATAAAGACAAATAATAGCTAAATTTTGACATCATACAAACATATTCTCAAAACTTATACATTTAAACTTTTTCCATCATTTGGACTTATATGAGAGCTAGGGTCAAATGTGGACCGATTATCTCGAAATTTGGCAAATTGATTACAGTTTTTATGTATGCAAAAAATAAACTTAAAATTCTCATAATATCTTCGGATTTACGAGTGTTTTAGTGAATTTTGTCCCACTTAGTGCGTTTTGAGAAAAGAGTTTGTATGAGAGCTATGGTCAAATGTGGACCGATTTCAACGAAATTTGGTACAGTGATTTAAGTTTAAAATTTCATGAAAAAATATTGATTTTTGTGGCCAATATATCAATTCCGGGAATTGGGACCTATGGGAGGTACCATAAATAATGGACCGATTTTGACGAATTTCAATAGCCATGGTCCCATTATCTTTAGAATTGCGACCTGTAGTTTGATTATAAGGTTTACATGGGGGTCCAGCCAGCCAGCCAGCCAGACGGACGGACGGACGGACAAATATTTCTATGCGTTACATACATCAGCACAAACTTATAATACCCTTTCCACCTATGGTGGTGATGGGTATAATAACGTTTTATATTCAAGCTCCCAACTTTTCATCGGAACAGTCCATTAAACTAATCCTTATTTTACCATTTTTGAACCCACCATCATAGCGTTTGTAATTTTCATAATATTGGCATAAGACCCAAAAAGTATACATATCCTGGATATTTATGAAATTTTAACACACTTGAGTGAAGATCAATCTATCTATGTCGAAACTACAATAGGGCTTACATCAAAAGAGCTAGGGCAACAATGTTTGGAAAGAATATTTTCCATAGCTCCCATATAGATTACTTAAATTTACATAACTGTCATATCGACTAATTAAGGAAATACTAAAAAGTAAACTCTTTTTGGGTATCTGTTTGTTTATCAATCATTTGAAAGTACGATAACGCCTAAGGCAGTAAAATATGTTACGAATATTTCTTGAACTGGATAATGTTAACACTCAATAAGTCAAATAGGGCGACTATTTGTGTGATTTCGAATGATAGGTACTACTAACCTGTAAAGGATATTGACCTGATATTTTCAGATAAACTCTTTTTTATATGTTATTTGCCGTTCTGAATATTAACGATCGAAAGGAACGTCTTCAAATGTAATTCTTACGTTGACTTTCTTATTGTGTAACAAAGATTAATAATACTTATAATTTAATAATTTATATGTATTATTAAGTTTACTCCCATGTATGTATTATTAAGTTATTAGTTAACTCCCTATTTTTTAACTCTCCTAAATTTTAACTTAAAAATACTTTGCAGTCACTCGCGAATAGCCCTTCTAAATATATGCAGTAACATAACTTATAAAATATAATCGTATTTATTTTATGTAAGGGTTATACAAATATAATTCGTATTTAGTTTGTGCGTAAATCTATATAAGTGCTCAAGCTTTTCATGAAGAAGGGGCGGTTCAAAAAATTTGCCATAGATTCTTGAATATAATTCACGAATCACCTTGCACAGAGGCTTCGGCTGACTGTTTTGGCAAAGCGGCTTCAGCTGACTGTTTTGGCACAGCGGCTTCGACTGACTGTTTCATAAAACGGCTTTGGTCGTTTAGCATAAGTCAAAGTTGTAATATTGTAGTAATAGAATAGTAAGTTCTCCTTAAGTAATATTTTACTGTATTGTATTAAAACCTTAAACTCGTCATCATCTTCACCCAAGAAGTATTTCTGAAAACCGAGCAAATCTATAAAGTGCTCAAGTTTTTCATGAGGAAGGGGCGGTTCAAAAAATTTGCCATGGATTCTTGAATATAATTCACGAATCACCTTGCACAGAGGCTTCGGTTGACTGTTTTGGCAAAGCGGCTTCAGCTGACTGTTTCGTAAAACGGCTTTGGTCATTTAGCATAAGTCAAAGTTGTAATATTGTAGTAATAGAATAGTAAGTTCTCCTTAGGTAATATTTTACTGTATTGTATTAAAACCTTAAAGTCGTCGTCATCTTCACCCAAGAAGTATTCCTTAAAACCGATCAGTAACACCGATTCTTCGTCATCCGATTGATATCACCAAATGCGAGCGTTACTGCTATATATGGACTAACAACTTTACAAAGATCGTTTGTGTTCTTAGACCAATATCAGAATAAATTTTATATCGCACCAAAAAGTTCTCGAGCTTTAAGTGCTTTTATGCCATTTCCGGCAGATAGTCTTATATGGGAGATAGGTTCAAATGATAACCAATTTTTACGAAATTGAGCTGTTAGTCATTTTTGAGGTTTAATTTTTTTTAAATAAAGAAAGAGGTAAAAAATACTGCCTGAACAATTGTCTATACGAATTGTATTACTTTCTTTAGAAAGGGTATATGCATAGGTGTGGTAAAAAGAAGAGATAAAGCTTCGTATATTACTCAACACTGCAATTGTACATTACAGTGAAATTGCGAAATTTATTGTTAAATATTTTGACGTATTTTTGAAGCTTTTTGTTTTATATCCAATTTTGTTTCCTTTACATCGACAGCGTGTTAATGCTGTAGGTTAACTTCTGATTAAGGATGATGTGGTAATTAATAAATCTAAAATATTCCTATGGAATATTCAGTATAGCGATCTTTTTCTGAGCCGGATTTAATTAAATTGTCTTTATTGTTGCGACTTATACTTTGATATCAAGCTTACATTACAAGCCAGTCAGCCAGCACGAAAATCGATCAAATTCTGATATATTTTTGGCATCAGTTTGGCTATTTCCCCCAAAAGCATGAACATTTTTTTTTGACTAATATCTTTTTTTTTTCGTTTGGTTTGAATTTTTTGTAGAAATGGAGAAAATTATCTTAAAAATAAATCTGAAATCAATCGATTTCCATCACATGCCAAGGGCCAAATTACGGCATTCGATATCGGTCGAAATCTTAGATGTTTTCAAAACATTTGTATAGCATACTTTAAGGATAATCAAAATTATTTAAAACATGCACAGCTAACTATATTTTTTGAAGTTATTTGCCAAAAAAATGAGCAATAGTAAAAGAATTTTGATTGAACAATATATATTTTTAAAAACGAATCCAAATGGATACTTTAAGGATAATATATAAAGTTCACTAACTTATTTGTCAAAAGTTCCCTGATAGCACAATAATTTAATTTAAACTTAATGTTTTAACAAACAAACGGTTATCTTTAGATATAGAATTTAATTAAACTTTTATTTAATTATGTTACTCAATATTTGTTTAAAAGTCTGACTTTTTGATAGATATTAATGCGGCGATTTGGCCCAGATTTTGAGGGAAAGCAATTTTAAAACATTATACGAACTATCGTTTTTACCTGCTTATAGTTTAGACCACTTCATTTCAAAACTATTATTAATAATTTTGTTTTAATACATTTTTTTTTAAACTTTCAGAGCTATACGTTTTGGTTGTTATATATTTTATAACGTATCACTGCAATACTATTTTGACTATCTTTTGAAATTTTTGATAAAAATTTCCCAAAAGTACTAAAATATAATATTTATATATGTAGAAAACTTTTAATATTTTTTTTTGAGAAACTTTTCTTTGTAAAACTCTATAAATAATTTATTACCCAACATGTTAAATCTTATTTATTAACATAATCATATTTGATTTATTGTATTTGATTTAAGTGTTTTATTAAGTTATTTATTTGTGTTTTATTTCAGATCAGATAAAGAAGAAGAGTAAAAAAAAAAAAATTATAACAATTGTTGTTAACAATACGAGTAGCAACTTACAAAAAAGCCAATCACAATTACACAAGACTCATCTTAAAATATTGGAGATTATATAACAATGCCATAAAGTGCACACATACACTTGCTATATATGTATAGTATAATATGTAATTACAACAAATAATATATATAAGTATATGTATAAATATTTATGTATAGTATGTAAATATCATGTACAAGATAACAATAATTTATATGTAAATAGTAGTAGTAGTAGTACTAGTAGATAGTACTTGATTATAATATAAAGTATAGAATATTTAGTTAGTTATTATCAGAATATATTTTAATAGTTGTGTATATTAAGTTAGAGCATTAGAGATTATAGAGTTATAGACAGTTAATAGTTTATTGATTATAAAAATTAGTCATTTAAACAGAAAAAAAAAAAACAAGAACTGAATAAATAATACAATTTATTTAACAAATATTAAACATAAAATACTCATTCACGCACACTCTCACACATACAGTGACACATAAATAATGAACGGAAGCTGTTTAAAGACACACACATGGGAAATTATATATAAAATAAAATTATTTTTGAGGACTTTTGACAAAAGCTTTAAAGTTCAGATTAAACACATTTAGACGAAAAATAAGTTTGGTATGATTCCAAAAATTTTCTAAAGAAAAATTATTGTTAAAAAAATTTTCTATAGAAAAATTTTTCATAAAATGAAAAATTCACAAACTCTTTCATAAAAATCTTGGTTCAAATAAAATTAATTTCTTTCAAAAAATTTTCTATAAAAAATGTTTGATATTTATTTTTCTATAGAAAAAGTTTTGATAAAAATTTTTCTATAGAAAAATTTTTGATAAAAAAATTTTCTATAGAAACATTTTTTCGATAAAAAAATTTTCTATTGAAAATTTTTGATAAAAAAATTTTCTATAGAAGAATTCTGATGAAAAAAATTTCAGTAGAAAAATTTTTGATAAAAAAAGTTTCTATAGAAAATTTTTTGATAAAAAATTTTCTATAGAAAGCTTTTTGATAAAAAAATTTTCTATAGAAAAATTTTTGATAAAAAAAAGTTTTTGAAAGAAAAATTTTCCATCGAAAAATTTTTTATAGAAAAAAAAAATTTTTTTTAAGAAAAATTTTCCATCAAAAAATTTTCTATAGAAAAATTTTTAATAAAAAAATTTTCTGGAGAAAAATTTTTGATAATAAAATTTTCTATAGAAAATTTTTTAAGCAAAATTTTCTATAGAAAAATTTTTAATAAAAACTTTTCTATAGAAAAATTTTTGATAAAAAATTTTCTGAAGAAAAATTTTTAATAAAAAAATTTTCTATAGAAAACTTTTTGATAAAAAAATTTTCTATAGAAAAATTTTTGATAATAATATTATCAAAAATTTTCCTAGAGAAAATAAGCAAAATTTTTGATATAAAATTTTTTTTATCAAAAATTTTCAATAGAAAAATTTTTAATGAAAATTTTCTATAGAAAAATTTTTGAAAATAAAATTTTTCTATAGAAAACTTTTTATTAATATCTTTTCTATAGAAAATTTATTAATCAAAAGTTTTTCCTTAGAAAATTTTTTATCAAAAAAAATTTTGTATGGAAAAATTTTTGAAAATAAAACTTTTCTAAAGAAAACTTTTTACTAATATCTTTTCTATAGAAAATTTATTAATCAAAAGTTTTTCCTTAGAAAACTTTTTATCAAAAAAAAATTTTTGATAAATACATTTTTTATTAAAATTTTTGTGATAAAAAAAGATTTTCTATAGAAAAGTTTTTGATAAAAAAATATTCTAGAGAAAAATTTTTGATAAAAAAATTTTCTAAAGAAAAATTTTTGCTCACGGTTTTTTTGTTCCGTTCTCCTCGTGCCGATCTCTGCTTATCACCGATGTTGAATTGATGTTGCCATGACCAGGGATCGAACCCAGGTCCAATATGATATTTAATGCTTTGTGACTATTTCAGAAACTAGAAGTTTGATAAAACACATATTTCTTGATTCCAGTATTTGGCTTTTATATACTGATGGCTAAGATTCGTAGTTAAAGGTTACTGGGCTAAGCTGGCAGCTAAGAAATAAAGCCTTATATATGTACTTAAGTAATAAAATTACACTCTGTAAAACTGGCACTGGCACATGTAGATGAAGCAAGTCAATACCAATACTAATACAAATGCTTTGGATATCTTTGATTTAAATCAGTATCAAACTCTAACTCATAAACGCTTTTTCGCTTATGTTCGAATAGAGAAATAATTTTATTACCAAGATCGAAGAGTGTACGTGACTTATTAAAGATCATGTCCGATCAAACATGGATTTATCCTTTTTTTATCTTTTAATATTTTCAAGATAAATTCACATACTGTGAATTCATTTTTGATAATCCTGAACTATTTTAAGTTCTCTTTAGCTTACATATACTTCTAAGCTTTTGTTAAAAGTTCTCAGATAAAATTTTATAAAAAATTAATTTTAAAATTATAATTTAAAAATAAATTTCCTAAAAAAATCAAAATATTATTAACAAAAGGATATTGCCAGAACATCAAATAAAATAAAAAAGGAATATCAAAATATTTTAGTAAGAGTATTAGTAAGTAGATTTGTTAGTAGTAAATAGCAAATATATTTGTTTAATAATATAGTGAGTATTTAGTATAGCAGAGTACGAATTAAAGTATTTATAGGTATCATAGGTATATATTAAGGTATTAGTTGGGGTTGTATTGCTGGTAGTAGTATTTATTTATTTGTAGGTGTATTAGTTCATATGTGTAACTAAAGTGGCTTAAGTGTTCATATTTTTTTTGTGTTGGTGTTAGTTTATATATAGATTTCTAATGTGTTTGAGTATATTAGTGTTCGATGTACTTGTATTTGTAAATTGTTTAATTTATATTTATTTAAAGTTTAAAGGATTAAATTGTGTTTAAGTGTTTTTTATTTAGTTAATAGTTAGTTTTAGTATATAAATATTTTTTTTAGAATTTGCTGCTGGTTAGTATAGCTGTTTTTTGTTTTGGTTTGTTAAAATACAAATTAAAAAAACCATTTAAAGAAACTAAAATTAATTAAAAATCAAACAAAAATTTAGTTTAATTTCTTTTAAACTATATTTTTTTAAAAGAGTTTTTTTTTAATAGAGAAAAATTATCGAAATTTCAATTGAAAAATATATTTAAAATCTTTTTGTACAGTTTTAAGAAAAAAATACAAAATATTCTTTAGTTTTTTAAACATTTGTTTTAAAGAATAGAGAAAAAAAAAACAGTTGCTCGATTGCCAACATATATGCTGTCCGTTTAATTTGTTTAAAAATTTTCTTGTTTTTAATAAAAATTTTTAATTTTCTTTTTGTTCAAAAAACAAACATAAAATATACAAAAAGTTTACACAACACTTTCTGTTTAGTAAAACGGATTTTGGAATAAAATTTCTTGATTTTTTTTGTTATTTATATAATATAAATAAGTAATTTTATAAATATATATATATATAAATATTTGTTGGAGTTTATTTTTTAAAATTTTTTTGGTTATTTTTTTTTAAATAAAGGATTATTTGCACATTTATTAAACAACATCAACAACGACAACTACTTCTTGTTATCTTTTATTATTTATAGATTTTTTTTTGGTAAATATTTCGTTTATATATAAAAAATATGTATAATTTATATTTGTAGCTTGTTGGTAGGTACAAATTGTAATATTAATAATTTGTCATTTATTAACACATTTTTATAAGTTTTATATACATACCTGTCAGAATTGTATTTTTTGTTTTTTTTTAGAGGAAATGTTAAGAAGTTTTAAAGATTTATCTTCTTATGAGATTTAAAAATAATAATTATACGTTAGTTTTAATTTTAAAAGTTAAAAATTTAATATATAATTGCTGCAAATAAAAAATGGCCTATTACTGCAAAAAACTTTAAAATAAATTTATTTTATTTAAAATTTAATACAACATTTGATATAGATCAGGAAAACCTTTTTCCCTTCTCGATAGAAATCTACTGACTCCGATGTCCAACAAACCCGAGCAATTGTGAAGAGATTCTGTTAAACTAAAACTAGTTTTAAAAATCTATTTTAAATACAGCTACGATTTTTTTCATACGACCAATTCCCAAAAATGCTGACCAATTTCCAAGGTTTTATAAAGTATACCAAACTTTTTACCTACAGAACGACAAACCGTATAGGTTTCGAAATGATCGCTAACAAGAGACCTAATGACACAATGTTTAGAACAGTGGTCCCATTCGACTAATTGAGAAAATAATAGTCTTTTTAGATATTTCTTAAGTGTGGCATAAATCGTTTCTTTTATATTTAAAAAATGTAGGTATATCTATAAGAGTTGTAATAGATGGAGTATCTTAAAAAGATTTCAAACTAAATTTGTTGTGTCCCTTAAGGTTCAGTTATATCGCTAACACAGTTCTTAATCTTCATGACGATTTATTGAAATTACTTTTGATTCAATTTATTCATTACTTTTACGTTTAGAGACCATTAATTTTGAGTTTAATTTATCTAGATAAATCATTTGAAAAGTCGACTTCTTCAATCCTTCAAATAGGGAACGCAATCATTGTACAAGTGAACTCCCTCCCGATTCTCGGTAAAAATTAAATTACCACCTAACAAAATTCGGATTCATATCAAGTATGTACGGCCAAAGATAGTTTATAATTCCCACATTTAGCTAGTGAGGATCGTTATAGTCTAGAAAGTGTGGATATTATCGAAGAACGCTTAATTGACCTGACTATTTGTAAATCTTTAAATACACTTAACCATTGTCAAAATGTAGGGTGCCTTTTATTTTTCTACCATGTAAAATGATTTGACATATACATTGTCTTTTGAAATGCATTTAGCAAACAGAACTCATACTTTTGTAATTAATTGGATATGATATGGGATAGGATATGAGTCGTATAAAACAGTATAGGAAAAATTCGCTCATTCCACATTCGCACTATTCGAATGTGGAATACACTAACTGATTATGACTTTGAAATTAAACACAATATGCAAAAATTAAAATCAAATAATCATAAACATAACTCCTATTTTCCTCGCGCCTATTCTTTATTTTCCTAGGATTAGCACAATGAACCTAATATTGAGTTCTAGTATAAGTCAGTGGCTAAAAACCATCCCATTATAAAGGCCTACCTTCAAGGCCTTTGTATTAAATTAGCATTTGAACTGAGTATTAAATTAGCACTTGAACTGAGTCTAACTGTAGCTTCAGGTATTCGAGTTCTTGAGTATAACTGGTCCTTAATCGCAGCATAAAATACTAGAAAATTTTTATAATTGTCATAGCATTAAAATCAGGGCCCAAATCATAGCAATCGATATCGATCGAAAACTCAGACTTTAAAGTAAATATTGTGTAACATACCTTTGGGATTTCAAAATAATTTATTTAATTTTTCTATAGAGGATTTTTTTATCAAAAAATATTCTTTAGAAATTTTTTTCAAAAAATTTTTTATAGAACATTTTTTTATTAACAATTTTTTACAGAAAATTTGTTTATTACAAATTTTTTTCAGAAAATTTTATATAAAAATTTTTTGTTATCAAAAATTTTTCCATAGAATTTTTTTTTAATAAAAAATTTTTTTATCAAAAATTTTTCTATTGAAAATTTTTATCAAAGATTTTTCTATAGAAAATTTTTATCAAAGAGTTTTCTTTAGAACATTTTTTTGTCAAAAATTTTTCTGCAGAAAAAATTTTGATAAAATTTTTTTCTATCTTAAATTTTTCTATAGAAAATTTTTTTTATCAAAAAATTTTGATAAAATTTTTTTATTAAAAATTTTCATAAAATTTTTTTATTAAAAATTTTTCTATAGAACATTTTTTTATTAAAAATTTTTCTATAGAAAAATTTTTCTGTAAAAGAAATTTTTTAAAGAATTATTTATATAAAAAATTTTCAATAAATTTTTTTTTATCAAAATTTTTCTATAGAAAATTTTTATCAAAAATTGTTCTATATAAAATATTTTCATTAAAAATTTTTCTACAGAAAATTTTTTATCAAAAAATTTCCTTTAGAATTTGTTTATCAAAAATTTTTTTGCAGAAAAAATTTTCATAAAAATTCTTTCTATCTTTAATTTTTCTATAGAAAATTTTTTTATCAAAAAATTTTGATAAATTTTGTTTTATTAAAAATTTTTATCAAAAATTTTTCTGTAAAAGAAATTTTTTAAAGAATTTTTTTTATCAACAATTTTTAATAAAAATTTTTTTTATCAAAATTTTTCTATAGAAAATTTTTAGAAAATTTGTATCAAAAATTTTTCTATACAAAATATTTTTATCAAAAATTTTTTTATCAAAAATTTTTTTATCAAAAATTTTTCTATAGAAAATTTTTTAATCAAAAATTTTTGTATGAAAAATTATTTTTAAAAGTTTTATCAAAATTTCTCTATATAAAATTTTTTTTTAAAGAAAATATTTTTTTTTTCAAAGTTTTTTTATAGAACAAGACAATTTTTTGATCAAAATTTTTTTTATCAAAATTTTTCTTTAGAAATTTTTTTTAATAAAAATTTTTCTATAAAAAGTTTTTTTATCAAAAATTTTTCTATAAAAAGTTTTTTTTATCAAAAATTTTTTTTAACAAAAAATTTTCTATAGATTTTGTTAAAAAAATAAAAATTTTTTTGTAGAATTTTTTTTTTCTATAGAAAATTTTGTTATCAAAAATTTTTCTATAGAAACTTTTTTTATGAAAAATTTTTCTGTAGAAAATTTTTTAATTTAAAATTTTTCTATAGAAAATTTTTCTATCAAAAGTTTTTCTTTAGAAAAATTTTTTATCAAAAATTTTTCTATAAAATTTTTTTTTTAAATTTTAATTATTTTTGATATTTTTATCAAAATTTTTTCTTTAGAAAAATTTTTATCAAAATTTTTTTAGAAAATATTTTTTATCAAAAATTTTTTTGTTAGCAATTTTCCTTTAGAAAACTTTTTTATCAAAAATTCTTTTATAGAAAAATTCTTTCTCCAAAATTTTTCTATAGAAATTTTTTTTCCAAAAATTTTTCTGTAGAAAAGTTTTTTTATCAAAAATTTTTCTTGAGAAAATTTTTTTATCAAAAATGTTTCTTTAGGATTTTTTTCATCAAAATGTTTTTATAGAAAAGTTTTTTTTATCAAAATGTTTCTATAGATTTTTTTAATCAAAAATTTTTCTATAGAAATTTTTTTATTGAAAATTTTCTATTGAAAAATTTTTTATCAAAAAATTTTTATAGAAAATTTTTCTATCAAAAATTTTGTAAAAAATTTTTCTGTAGAAAATTTGTTTATCAAAAAATGTTCTAAAGAAGATTTTTTTATCAACAATTTTCTAGAGAAAATTTTTTTATCAAAAATGTTTCTATATAAAAATTTCCAAAAAAAATATATGTATCAAAATTTTATTTTATAAAGAAACGTTTGTATCGAAAATATCTAAAAAATATAAAAATCTTAAATTGTTTAATATTAAAATTTACTTTTGTTTTAAAAACTATTCCCAATTCGGTTACATTTATTTCAGACAAAGTTTACAAATGTATTAGTGTCGTGGCAACAATGTTATTATATATATACAATGAGGTTATATTTCTTTGTTCTCTCGAACCATGTATTTTGTTGCTATATATTGGATGTTCTTTGTATGCCTTTGCTAACATCCAAATTCCAAGTGAATGCTTTTAATACTCATTTTTACGAGTTTTATTAATGATCGTAATATTTAGTAAAATTACTAAAAGTCTTCGGCTTCTGGTGGTATGAGCTGCTTACGCCTGCTTATAATCTATAAATTATTTAAATTATCCTAAAAGTATGTTACACAAATGTATTGATCGATATCGAATACTGCTATTTGGCCCTTTAGTTCCTAAATTGTCCATTGTGACTAGGAAACTACGACAGGAGATATGAAAAATTATTAGCTTTCATTTTCTTGGGATTCTCATGTTTAGTATGCATTAAAAGGGTTAAGGAACCTTTAACTACTCGTAATCCTTGAATTTGAAAAACACTTTCATTATCATATTCTACTAAAATACAATAGAATTCAATAAAACTTAATTATACAGATAAATTTATTTTCTGCAAATAAATGACAAACAAAATATTCCTAAAATAAAGTCACGTAGACGTTTATAGCAGACATGCACACAGACACACACACTGACACACACTTGAGTCTTTACAATATTGATTATTACAGGATGATCATACGATTAGAATAAATTTGATTAGATTAAATTATTGTACAAATAGTTACTTCTTTAAAACTACATACGTTAAAAGAAATAAAACAAAAATTTTCAAAAAATTAAAAAAAAACGAAATTTAGACATTTAACATAAAGTTGTTGGAACATAAGATAAATTAAACTTTTTTTGTTTTTATTTTTATAAAACCAATAAAAATTTGAAATATAGACTGCAAATTTACGTGCACAAATATACTAAATTTTTATTTTTGGTTAATGTTTTATAGATAAGATAATTTTGTATAAAAATTGCTGATTTTTTTTATTTGGAATTTTGTTTTTCAAATAAAATTTGAAAATAATACTTTAAATACACACACACATTTAAATATTTATTTAGATATTGGTTAAAGTATATACTTTAGTTTTAGATTTGGATTATTTTAGGTTAATAAATTTGAATATTTTATATTATTTAGGCGCATATGTAGTAGTAGTAGTAAGTAGTTAATAGAAATATTAGTAGTTTTTGTTTTGTAAATAGTTTTACAAACATATTAAATTAATAAATTATGATGAGATTATGCGAATACAATACAAAAAAATTATTTAAGTGCAAAATCTATTGCAAATTTGCTGCTGCTGTTTTGTTACTGTTGGTGTATTGGTTATTTTTTTGTTCTACCAATTTGTAAAAACACAATTTTAATTATATTTAATCCTTGGTATTTAAACAAAAATGTCAAAAATAATTTTTTTTGTTTGATAAATAAATTATATTTTTTATTTAATAAGAAACAGACATACATATACGCGGCAAAAGAGCTGTTTTGAAAATTTTGTTAAAATGTTAATAATATTTTTTTTTTCTTTTTTAAAAAACAACAAAAAAATAGTCATCGTTATTGATTGTTCAAAGAAGGACATTTAGGAAATTATTAGATATAAAATAAATTTTGTTTTTAAATATTTTTTTTTTTTTACTAAAAAAGATTTTAAAATTTTTAGAAATATGAAAAGAATCCTTATAGAATTAGTAACAATATCAAAATCAATTAGAAAGACACCACCCACCTTTACTATATTTTTTTACAAAAGTTATTGTGTAAAACTTATTTGTATTGAAAAAAAAAACATATTTTTAAATTTTTAATAAATATTTTTAATTATTTAAATTTGTGTTTTTAATTATTTTTTTATTTGTTTAAGACAGCATATCTTTGAGCAGCATCCGAGCAATTGAAATTTTTTTGTTTTTAATATTTTTTATTCAGTGTTTTATTGTTTCGTTAGTTCATTTCTCATTTTTTTAAGGCGTAGCGAACGGTTTTATTAAAACTTTTCGGTCATTTCGTTCAAGTTTCTTTAATAAAATATCGATTTTCGTTTCGTTGCTGGTTTTTTGATTTTTTTCATTTCATTATTATTTGCATCCCCACAGTAGGTGCTGTTGTTTGTAAAAAAAATGTTCATTGTTTAAAAAAAAAAAATAATTTTATCTTATAAGAACAAAACTAAAATGGAAAAGATAAGAAATTTCATAACTAAAGAAATTTTCTGAATTGAAAAGGTTATAGTGAGAAGAATTTATAAAATTAAAAACTAATTTTAAAATAAATTTGAATATCAAAAACTGTAGAGAATTTCAAAAATTTAAGTTTAATTTTTTTTTTGTCTTTACAAAAATTTTCATTAATTTTACCAAAAGTGTTCATCCTAAGTTTTGAAAAAAATTAAGAAAATTAACAACTATTTTATTTTAAAAAATTTTTCATTTCTTCTAAAAAATCGTTCATAAAAATTTTGTACGAAAAAATAAATATTTTTTAATATTTCTATATTTGTAGTTTTTTTCAAAAAATTAAAAAAAAATGTAAATACAAATATTTTATTTCGCAATATCAAAAATAAGGTTATAGTTTAAGTTTGCAAAATTAAATTATGAAATTTTGCAAAATTTAATTAATTAAGTCAGCTTAGCTTATGAAGATATTTTTTATAGATCATGCCAATTTTTTTAAATATGTTTAAATCAAAAATTATTCAAAAATCAAAAACATTTAAAAATTGTGAGGTTATTATAACTTAAAATGGGCTGTTACAACCCCTGATGCAAAAGTATACCATCCCATTGTTAAAAAACTCCTTAACATCAAAAAGAAAATATCCCTTTTCATTTGATAAACTTCAACCAACTGGAAGAAAAATCACTTACTCGAAAATAAATGACAGTAGGCCAACGCTAAGAAGTTTTTATTGAAAACCTAAAGGATTTTTTATCCTAAAATTTTTGAATATACTGATACAAACCCTTTCATTTCTTATTCAAAATTTTAAAGGAAATGAATTTTGTCTCAATAAAAAAACATTTTGATTTGAAAAAAGTTTTTTTGAATACTTTTTTTTATCTCTAATGAAGTTGATTTGAATATGGAACAGGTTAAATATTGATTAATGTTTAAATACATTTCCATTGAAAGGTGCTACAAAAATATACCTAAATCATTTCCAGCTGACATTGATTGACATTTTAAGAAACTATCATTGATTTGGAGAACAGAAATTTAGGAAATTAAAAGAATAAAATATGTTAATCAATTTTAAATGAAGTATTTACATACCGTAAAAGACTGAGTTTCTATTAGAGTTAGAATATCTTGAATATCTTTTTTAGTATTTTTTTATTCCACTCGTATCTGATAAATTTAGGTATCGATTTAGAAATATTAAGGATTCAAAGGGGGAAATGGCTGCAAACAGTGCTTGGCTTCAACAATTCATAGCTTTTACGATTAAATGTCCAGTGAACTATAAAGACTCTTGATTTTCTAAGTACTTTCATTGATACCTCTTCAAAATAAAAAGGAATGTTAAATTCCTGTTATTCAAAACTGTTTACAAATTTTCGTTTTCAAGTTATTTCTATAACAATTATATGTAAAAATTTGTTTATAAACATAATTTCTGCTGTAGATTCCATTAATTTAATATCATAACCATTTCATTAAGGGAGCGAATTAAAGAAAAATAGTTTTGGTTAACTAACATTTTGTGCACGATTATACCACTTTAAGGGATATATCTATGACCTCTAATCTTCTTACCTAATCAAAAAAACATTACGGGATCTATTAAGAAGTTTTGAAAGAACCTTGGATTCAGCGACTTGCTTTCGCTTAAAATATTTGCGATTATTCCGGTATGGGAATAAATACGATTTCCCCAAAATTCCATGAACCTATAAACAGACTTGATAACTATAATTTTGATAAGAAAAACTTTCTCTTAACAGGAATTGCTAAATTGATCAAGAGGCGACAGCAGGGCTGCCAGAAGATTTTCGTGAAAAATCAGCATATTTATCCAAAAAAAATCGTAATTTTCTGTAGTTAATTTTAAAAAATGGTAAAAAATCAGAATTCTCAAAAATATATCCTAATGTTGAAAAAATATATCAGATCATTGAACATTTTTCTATAGCACAAATTTTCATTAAAAATGTTTCTATTGAATAACTTTCATACTAAAAATTTCTCTATACAAAAAAATTTATATTGAAAATTTATCCTTTTCATATTAAAAATTTTCTAAACAAAAAATGTATATGAAATTTTTTTTTACACAAAAAATTTTATATGGAAAATTTGATATAAAAAATTCTTCTTTACAAAAAAAAAAAAAAAATATATATATATAGGAAAATCTTTGATAAAAAAAATTGAAATGAAAAATTTCACTGCAGAAAAAATTGAAAATATACAATTTTTGTATAGAAAAAAATTTAAATTGAAAATTTTTCGATACAAACAATTTTAAATTGAGAATTTTTCTACAGAAACAATTTTAAATTGAAAATTTTTCCAATGAAAAAATTGAAATTTAGCAGTAAAAAAATTGTCGCATCGATCGCAATGTCTTATATTTGTGAAGCATACTTTTAGGATAATTTAAATATAAATAAAATGTTGTAACTTATTTGACAAAAGTTCGCTGATTGTAAAATAATTTGAACTAAATGACAAACAAACGACAGATATCAAATTTTAATAAACTTTTTGCAGAACAAATTGATTTGAATATCCCTAAGGTATGTTTCACAATATTTGCTTGAAAGTCTGAGTTTTCGATCAACATCGAATGCGGCAATTTGGCCCGAGGTAAACGTAAATTTTTTAGATCTTAGGAATCTTGGGTCTTTTTGTTGGATTCGTTTCTAATTCGGAAATAAATCGAATAAATTGGTTCTATAACTGCGGTGACAAATGCAAGCTCCCATTAGCTATGCGCCAAATTGGAATCTATGTTTTTAATCGGTTCTGGAGCAGATGTTTTCGTGATTCAAGTAGCAGTTTTAAAACTTAACTGTTACGCTTGACTCAATATACAGCAAATCACTCAAAAATTGAAATGTTTGGAAGCTCTTTTGATAGATTAAGGTTTTAAACACAAATTCACATCGTATTTTATTATTGCTGAGTCATCCTAAAACTGCTGAGTAATGCTAAAGCTGCTGAAATATTCTGTGTTATTGTAAAACTCTTAAAATTACTAAGTAATCCCTTTACTGCTGATTCATCCTAAAACTGCAGAGTTATTCTAAAATGTCTCATCTTAAAACTTCGGAGTCATCTTAAAACTGCTGAGTGATCTTAAAACTGCTGAGTTATCCTTAAACCGCTGACTCATTTTTAGACAGCCTACTCATCATAAAACTGCTGAGCCATCCTAAAACTGCTGAATCATCCTAAAACTGCTGAATAATACAAACTGCTAAGTCATTATAAAATTGATAACTTATTCTTAAACTGCAGAGTCATTCCAAAACTCCTAACTCATCTTAAAACTGCAGAGTCATCTAAAACTGCCTACTTATCATAAAACTGCTGAATAATCTAAAAACTCATACTTAAAATTGCTGAGTCATTCTAAAACTCCTCACTCATCATAAAACTGCAGAGTCATCTTAGAACAACTAAATCATCTTGAAACTGCTGAGTCATCTTTAAACTGCCTACTCATCATAAAATTGCTGAGTCATCTCAAAACTACTGAATAATGTGAAAAATTCATCCTTTAACTGCTGAGTCATTCTAAAACTTTTTACCCATCATAAAACTGCAAAGTAATCTTAGAATAACTAAATCATCTTGAAACTGGTGAGTCATCCTCAAATTGCGTACTCATCACAAAACTGCTGAGTCATCCCAAAAGTGCTGAATAATTCAAAAACTCATACAAAAACTGTTGAGTCATTCTAAAACTGTTGACTTATCTTAATACTACTGACTCATAATAAAACGGCTTTTTGGTTGATAAGTTAAACCTTCTATAAAAAATAATTCTTGGTTTTTATTAAAAACTTCAGCCCAGAATGGATAACAAAAAAGTCTAATAGAAGGATGATATTTTAAAGAAACTAATTCTTTTAAATTTGGGACAATAAAATTCTACATGACAATATCATATCAATCCATCTTAAAAAATTTACATTTTGTTGTATTAGTCAGAACAGAGTTTTCAAACTCGTACTGAACCTCATCATCTAAGATTTCGATTAAATTTGTTGCATACATTCCTCAAGACTTTACATTTTTTTCAAGTCCTTCCAAATAAAAAATAAAATTTTAAAGTTCGAGCTAAAATATTATTGGACCAATATGGTCTTATATTATGTATGCATACATAAAATTTAATTAAAATCAAAGAAAGTTTAGTCTAAAAATCGTATATTTCGAAAGATTTTGACAGACTCTTATAAAGCTAGACTATTAATGCCAACAGCTAGCGCTATAGATCGATGATAACATTTTCTGGCTTATAGTAATCATCATGGTAATGGTTTACATATTCAATTAAATAATTTTATCCAGTAGAATAATATGAAATTCCTGTACTAAAGAAAGAAATTCCTGTTCTATAGGAAGAAATTCCTATACTAAACTATTTAATAATCGTTGGACAATATAACTTGATTCGTTATTAAATGACTTATGTTTCATAATTCTAACGTTCTGAATGACAATGATTTTAAATAAGTCGAAAAATTTAAAGAAGACTTAGTTATGAAAATAACCTTTTAATATAATTTTTTTTTCGTAATAAAAATTTATAGAGCCATTTCCCTCCTTATTAAAATTGATCGTATAGAAGTGTAGATAAATGTGAATTTTCACTAAATGACCTTATATGTGACAAAATTAACAAAAATGGTTTTATTTTAAGTAAAAAAATCTCATCACCCAATTAATTTGCTAGTAGCAATTTTATTAATTATTCAATTTATTACTTTTAAATTTGAATATAATTTTATCAATTATTGCAGTTTCAAACAATTTGCAATACTTCTTTTTACACCACCTGTACGTATGATAGATATAACGAATTTGTGTACTGAGGCATAACAATTATACGTACAGCTGGTCGACAAAATGTATTGCATACTTTTTAATGCTACAAATTTAAATGAAAATGTATTCGTTTTTGAATAAATTTAAATCGAGCTTATTTTAACCTAAATAAAAAAATCAGAAAAAATTTTTATAAAGAACCCAAAAAGTTTTATATTAAATTTTGCATTTTAACAATATTTATTTATATATTATTTATAAATATTTTCCTTTTTTTATTTTAATTCCTTTAAACAGTTTTTGATATTCAAGAAAAAAAGCAAACATCATATAAAAGTTTTTTAAGTAATATAAATATTTTTTTAAGTTTTTATTCAATACTTTGCAGTCATATACATAGGTTTAAAAAAAATCAAGTATTTTAAAGAATTGAAAATACTATTACCAATTTAATTTGAATAAATAAAAATAATAACCAATAATTGTGTATTTTCTATCACTATTAGACAAATAAATGAAATAATTTGTA
Source organism: Stomorhina lunata (assembly GCA_933228675.1). Classification (NCBI taxonomy): domain Eukaryota; kingdom Metazoa; phylum Arthropoda; class Insecta; order Diptera; family Rhiniidae; genus Stomorhina; species Stomorhina lunata. Next base: position 96,579,406 of record OW121743.1, on the reverse strand, counting down.
TATAAAAACTAATAAAGAAACATAAAAACTAAAATAATCAAGAAAATTGTAAAGAATTGATAGAAGAAAAATTTTGAAATTATTAATTACCATCTTCTTTTACTATGCGAACGAAAATCGTTTTGTGGTTTTTAGTCTTTTGCAACAGACACCGAAACCACTTTGAAGTTCACTGAGATTTATGTTACAGTTTATTAGACGATTTATATATACAAAATGACGACAATGATGAAGACGGCTTTGAGGATGATGACGACGTTGGCGACGACAATTATTTTTATTATTTATATTATGATGATGATGATTTACAAAATATACAAAAAGCACGATAATATTGTTAAAAGGCACGGCTGACTGAAATTTTTCTTACAAATATATATTTATTCTGCTTTTTTCTTGATATCTATGGGTATCTCTAAGATGGAGTTTTTTTTATTCTAATAATTTGTTCCTTTGTTTTTGGAGTTTTTTGTTTAAATTCTTAATACTCTTAAAGTAGTTATTTATTTATATGTACAAGTTTAATATAATACAGAAAATTTAAACAGATTTGTACAGATTCTTTTTACAATTAATGGAATTGTGGAATTTTTTTTTTTTTGAGGAAATTCTGTTTTTTACGTGTTTGGTGTTTATTCTTTAGATAAGACACTTTTTCTTTTCTGGAAAGTGTTAATATTTCTTTTTCTTAGAGGGAGATTAGTTTTAATATAAATAGAGGTTCGTATTTTATCCTTATTCGCTTGAAAGAAACCAGCTGTGTAGAATGCAACTCAGGGGATTTTGCTAGAGTTTTGTTAAATTAATAGATCTCACTCGATTTTGTATTAAATAAAGAATGGTTTTTGGTTTTTGTAGATAGATTTTTAGAGAGTTTCCTTCTTCTTTATTTGCCTCAAATACGTATTTGATTATGGTTTATTTTGATTATTTTGGTTAAATATATATTTTATATATTAACTTAGGTATATATTTATTATGTATATATTGACAGTTATACAGATATTGCTTCTTATATAATAATGATCACATTATATTTATGTATGTATTTGATTTCGTTATATATAATATATATTTATATAATTATAAGTTTTTTTTTTGGTTAAGTTAATCTTTAACTCTTTATCATTTAATCATGTTTTCTTTTTTTACTGCATTTTCTTTCAATAATATATGTTATTGTTGTTGTTGCCTTTTCTTACAATCCATTTGATTTCCTTTCTGTATCTTTTGTTCTTGTTGCTGTTCTTCTATTTTCATTTCCTGTTCCTTTTCTTTTTGCTTATTTTTCAGCGCTTGTTTGGCAAATCTTTGTTTCAATTCTTCTTGTAAAGCAGCATTTTCTTTATCATTAAAATGTCTTGAAGTTCTTGTAAGATTGGAAGTAGTCGTATTTGTTGTAGTTGTAACAGTCCTAGTAACATTGTCAGCTGTTTTTGTAGATTGCTTTGCTGTTACTTGTTGGTGTTGCTCTTGTTCTTGTGGTATCTGTATAGCAGTTTCATGTTCATATCCTTGATGCTGATGATAGTCGACCTTTATATGGTTTAGTTTTAGGCATTTTTTGGTTGATTTAATTTGTAATACGGTTTTGGTTTGTTTTGAAGGTTATTTGTTTTGGTTTTTAAATTCAGTACCCAAGAAAAAGAGATTTTTTAAGAAAAAAAATTTTCTTTTATTAAATTTTTTATGTGTATTTCAAAAAATTTCCATTTACTTAGTGTTTTTTTCAAGTTAATAAAAATTCTGGTAGTTTACTAAGATAAGAAAGGTATGCTAAGGTAGTTTTGTAAGGTTTTATGGTTAAGTTTAGATACAATTTTAGTTCTTAAAACTAGACTTCAAATAACAAAAAAGAAAAAATTTAAGTAAGTATTAATTTTCTTTGTATTTCTTTATTTTAGATGATGATTTACACTTAAATAGTTCCTGCGATAGACTGAAGCTAAACATTTGCAAACAAATCTGTTTTCTAAAAAATCTGGATACTTTCATTATATTTAATTTCTATTTCCTTAATGAATACCTAATTATTTTCGTGCTACAGTTTACCATATTTGTTTCGAAATTTAATTTGTTTTGCACTAATAGCTTTATTTCTCAATTGTTTTGAATAAATGTTTTAAAATTACAAATGTTTTTAAATTTAGAAATTTTTTATCAAAAATGTTTCTACAGAAAATTATTTTATTAAAAATTTTTTTTATAGAAATTTTTTTCTTAAAAATTTGTTTGTCAAAAATATTTCTAAAGAAAATTTTTTTATCAAAAATTTTTTAAAGAAAATTTTTTTATCAAAAATTTTTTAAAGAAAATTTTTTTATCAAAAATTTTTCTATAGAAATTTTTTTTTATTTATAAAAAAATTTTTTGGTCAAAAATTTTTTTATAAATAATTTTTCTATAGAAAATTATTTTATGAAAAATTTTCTATACAAAATTTTTTTATCTAAAATTTTTCTATACAAAATTTTTTATCAAACATTTTTCTATAGAATTTTTTTTGTTAAATTTTTCTATCAAAAACTTTTTATCTAACATTTTTCTATAGAAAATTTTTGTTCAAACATTTTCCTATAGAAAATTTTTGTTCAAACATTTTCCTATAGAAAATTTTTTGTCAAAAATTTTTCTACAGAAAATTTTTTGTCAAAAATTTTTCTATAGAAAATTTTTTGTCAAAATTTTTTTTATCAAAAAGTTTTCTATAGAAATTTTTTTATAAAAAAATTTTTTATAAAAGATTTTTCTATTGAAAATTTCTTTTGTCAAAAATTTTTCTTAAGAGAATTTTTTTATCAAAAATTTTTCTAAAGAATATTTTTTTATCAAAAATTTTTAGAAAACTTTTTTATCAAAAATTTTTCTATAGAAAAATTTTTATCAAAAATTCATAGAAAATTTCTTTATCAAAAATTTTTCTATAGCAAATATTTTTATCAAAAATTTTTCTATAGAAATTTTTTTATCAAAAATATTTCTTTACAAAATTTTTTTTATCAAAAATATTTCTTTACAAAATTTTTTTATCAAAAATATTTTTTACAATATTTTTTTGTAAAAAATTTTTCTAAAAGAAATTTTTCTATATTTTTTTAACAAAAGTTTTTCTTAAGAAAATTTTTTTATATAGAAAATATTTTAATCAAAAATGTTTCTATAGAAAATATTTTAATCAAAAATTTTTATATAGAAAATATTTTAATAAAAAAATTTTCTATAGAAAATTTTGTTATCAAAAATTTTTCTTTAGAATATTTTTTTATCAAAAAATTTTTGTATAGACAATTTTTGAATTTTTTTTTATCAAAAATTTTTCTATAGAAAATATTATTGTCTAAAATTTTTCTTTAGAAAATATTTTTATCAAAAATGTTTCTTTACATAATTTTTTTGTCAAAAATTTTTCTAAAGAAATGTTTTTATCAAAAATTTTTCTTTAGAAAATTTTTTATCAAGAATTTTTTTTTTATCAAAAATTTTAATAATTTTTTTTTATTAAAAATGTTTCTTTAGAAAAGTTTTTTGTCAAAAATTTTTCTATAGGAATTTTTTTTTCAAAAATTATTATGTAGAAAATTTTTTTATCAAAAAGTTTTCTATAGACAATTTTTGTTTTAAAAATTTCTTTTGATCAAATGTTTTTCTATAGAAAATTTTTGTATCAAAAATTTTTTTGACAAAAATTTTTCTATAGAAAGTGTTGATAACATTTTTTCTATAGAATTTTGTTTTTATTTTTTCAATAGAAATTTTTTTTATTTTTTCTATAGAAATTTTTTTTATTTTTTTTATAGAAAATTTTTTTATGATTTTTTTTTTAAAACTTTTTCACTGAATTCCATTCATGAGGTAAGCCCAGTTTAGGCCGACCAAGTTAAGCTGATGATGATGAAATCAAAGATTTTACGAGAGGAACTGTGAACTAAAAATGTGTGAGATTAAAGAAATGTAAAATTTATCAAAAGTAACAGTGTATGGTCATAAAAAGCGACTTGGACTCGTAAAAGAATGATATTTTTGTAGCACATGAATTAAAAATTTAATTAAGAAATCGTTTCAATGCTTGTGATTTGCATAAACGCTATGAATTCCATCGGTTTTTGAAACGAATCATCACAGGCGATGAAAAATAGACTATCGTATGTACAAATTACTAATCGAAAATGATTTGATTAAAGTGTGATAAGACCCCACAAACCACTTCAAAAGCTAAAATGCATCAAAAGAAGAATTTGCGGTTAATTTGTGTCGATTGGTAGGTGTCGTATATGTTCCGAAAAATTAAATTACTGCCAGCTACTGGACCCTTTAAGTACAGCCATAAAGCTTTCAATTGGTCAATCTTAAATTGGCCATATTTTACCTAAATTGCATACATCTTTGTTTACTCACGAAAAACTAAGAGGGCTGTACTTAAAGGATAATTTTAAATGCATTCTATATATAGCCATGACCATATACCAGCACAAATCATGGCCAAGTTAAGACCGAATAAAAAATTTGACATAAAAAAAAGATGTACGTATACGAACTTTAGATCACTCTGAAGTTCTGCAACCTGAGACAGCTTCTAAGGTCAACTGAAATGATTGCCTAGGATTGAATTTGAAAAATTATTTTCGCTATATTTTATTTTAAATACCATACACTTAAAAAGATAGAAGGAGCTATAGATATATACATGGAACACTAAAGTGAAGACTTAAAGTTATACTATTTTAGTGCTAAAATCTCAGCAAAACAAAGTAATTATTTTTTTGAAACCAATAATAATATGTAACACTTATCTATCCAGATTGTAGATTATTTTTCTTCTTAAATTAAACACATTTATTTTCTTTTATTTGATTTCAGTTTATCACTTAACCATAATTTTTCCCAAAACCTTAGGAGACCTTCCTTTTTAGCCAGATGAAATATTAATTGTCATATAAGAGTATAGAGAGAGAGGGGAGGGGGGGTCAAAAAAACATAATAACTGGTCAACGCAACTAAATCTACTTACACATATACACATTCACTCACGTACATAGAATTAAAGATTACACTATATTTCACGGCATGTAAACATAAATATGGTACGTGTAACTATGTATGTAAATATGTGTTTGGGTAGACAAAGACATACCTACAGAGAGATCGAGAGTAAGTAGAGGTTTTTATTTAAACAAAGATTTAACTTTGGGCGTAAATATGTAGTAAATGTAAATATGTTTATGTAAAAAGTGTGTTTCATTTCATTACTGCAAATTTCATGTACAAAATATTATTATTACACATTTTATGTTTGTGTTGTTACAAGTGTAGAAGTGTAGGTTTGTTTGTTTTTGTATTTTAGTAAATTGTATGTTTATGTATGTAAATTTGAATGTAAAATTTATAAATGTATAAGTAGTAAAAGTTTTAGTTATTGAGGAACGGGGGTCAGGTTTATTAACATTGCATATTATATACATTCTCTTTTTTTTGTTCTTTTCGTATGTATATAAGATATTTATTTATATAATAAGTTTTTTTTTATGTTAGAATTTGGTGTATGTGTTAAAGTATAAAGTTCCATAATCATTAAATATTCATTTTTTAATTTGCTTTGTTTTATTTACCCAACAGTAAAGCAAAATGACTGCTATACTATAATTTTTCATGTAAAATATATTTGTGTAATGGTTGTTGCTTGGTAGTAGTACTATATTAAATTCTCTTAGATGTACAATTTTCCCCGAAAAATTTTCATTACTTTTAATATAGAAAAACATTTTTATTTTGCTATATATACGGATTATTCATTTATATGCTGTTGCTGCTCTAACTTGTTGTTTTAGTTATTTCTGTGTTAGAAATAAGATAAAATATGTAAAGTAAAAAAAAAAATATATGAAAAAAATATTTCTAAATTTTAAATAAATCTTAAGAAACATAAAAAAATTTAAATTTAATTTTCTGTACTATGTTTTGTAAAATGCTTTTTTTTATATATATTTCTGGTTTATAAAATATATTATATCAGGGCTTTGTGAAGCGTTTATTTAATTTATTTTTCTTTTATATTAAGTATTTATGTTTTTTATATGTTGAAAATATTACTTATGCTTCATGTAATCCCCTGACATATTGTCTTAGATTTCTTAAAATAAGCATAATTTTTTATGCAAATTCTTTGTATATGTTTTTTTGATTTTCTAAATCTCTTAAATGGAAAAATTATTGATTTTAAAGAAATTTTTTTGTAAATTTTGTATAGTAAGCTTGTTTAGAGATTACACTGTACAGCAAAAACCAAAAATTTCAAAATAACAATAGATCTCTTATTGCATAGCGGCATAGGAAATGATGAAGCCCTTGCATTTATGTAAACGCCAAACGCTGAAAAACTTTTATAATTTTATGATCTTTTCTACTAGATCCTTTTGTCATAACCTTGTTATTTTTTTTCTGTTGTATAGTGTTATTTTATTTTTTAATAAAAATAATGTATAGAGTTCCCACATCATATTTATTAAGGCTTCCGGATTTTATTAAGTTATTTAATATTTAGAAATTGTGTTGACAAGAATGTATGTTCTTTTTAATATATTGTAAAATCTGTGACAATAAAGAAAAAGAGCTTAAGTCTGATATTAAGAGCAAATTTTAAAATTCAAAATAATTTTTTAGAAAATTTGTTTTTTTTTTAATGAGGATAACTTTAAAGCTCTTTAGGGGCCATTTCTGTCGGACCTGAATGGGGTTGCGAAATACTGGCTTAAAGCTCTGGGGAGTAGATTCCAAAACTATATTCAGTATATGCAGTTGTTTCCCAGGGGCTTTTATTCCGATTAGGTTATATTCCGATTAGGCTTTTATTCCGATTAGGTTATAACTTCCTGGAAAATCGAACAAAATTATTGAAATTTTGCTTTTGGGTACTTTTGAGCAAGAAAGTTTCAAAGCTTTCCTTTACTCAAATTTTTTCAAGTCTACTTAAGGACTTTTTCTTTTTGCCAGAGAAATAAGATTGACTTTAGTTATTATTGGAAAAGTTTTAAAACATTTCTTTAATACTCTAGAGTTATGCTCCATAATGTGAAATACTGCACCGTGGGTAGAACGAGAAATTATTGCTTTAAAATTCGTATCGTGTAACAAAATAGTCAGATTCGGTGAACTGTTAACTACTTTTGCCTCTAGATTTCTTATTTTTTGTCGAAATTTCATTACAGACATCTCTGTGGAAAGTTTTTGACGGTAACAGTTTTGGCGTTTCTTAAATAGTTGCAAAATATTGCCGCCAGGTGGCGGTATTAACATGTTTCTTACAAATGTATCAAATACATTTTACAAATTTGCGGAACATTGTCAAACCATATTTTTTAGTTTAAATTATTAAAAATAAGAGATTTTTTTTCCACAAAAAAAAGTTATTTTTCGCAAAAAGCCGTTGCTAGTTATAATTGCTAATTGAAAAATTTGAGTTAAAAATACAAATTTGTTGACACAAGGGAGACTTTATGAACTTTTTTTGTATCTAGACACATACATTTTTACCGTGGCTTCAATTTTTTCAAATATAGTGTAGGACAAGTCAGGGTTTCCAAAAAGTTATGATCAAAAAATAAAAAACAAAAAAAAAATGTTCTTAACTTTTTTAAAAAAATTCTTAGATAAAAAACATTTTGATTTTAAAATTTTAGCAAGAAATGTTTGCCATACTCTTGGTAATATTTTTGCCGAAGATAGATAAGCAATATTTTTAAGAAGTGATTAGTTATTTGGTTAAAACTAAAGACGCCTTTTCTAGGCATCATGCTAATATTGGGGAACTTTAGAGGCCCATAAAAATAAAACGGTCACTAAATTGGCCTTGCAATTTTCAAAAGATGTTTGTTGTGTAGTGGTATATAACTAATTTTCTTTAGATTTTGTATTTTAATCATTATTATTTGAAATGATTTAAATGAAACTCTAATTACCATCAACATTATGGATTCATCAGTTTATTATCGATATCGATCGAAAACTCAGACTTTTAAGCGAATATTGTGAAATATACTTTAGGGGTATTCAAAGTTACTTCGATGCAAAAAGTTTATTGAAATTTGGTATCCATTTTGATTCATTTTTAAAAAAATATATATTGTTCAATTAAAACTCTTTTACTATTGTTCATCTTTTGGCAAATAACTTCAATAAAATATGGTAAACTGTGCATCTTTTAAATAATTTTGATTATCCTTAAAGTATGCTATACAAATGTTTTGAAAATTTCGAAGATTTCGATCGATATCGAATGCCGTAATTTGGCCCCTGGTTTAACCATAGTATGATTTGTGGGTTATATGGTTGTTAGGCTACATTTCCATAAACTGCAGTCCAAAGGAATCAGAACAACAATCCTGGTAAAAAAGTAATTTTCCTTTAAGAAAAAAGGCTACTAGGTCTTTTGTATTTGTTTTGCTTAATCTTAAATAGGTTTCAAAATTAAAAATAAGCTCCAGTTTGCGAGTTATAGAACTTTTAATCGATTATGAATTTTTTTTAAACATTTTAAAAAATTTACAAAATTTAAATTACAATTTCAAAATATTCAAAATTTGTCCCTTTTGATGGAATTTTTGCAAAATAGGCAAAAAAAGTTTTTTATAGGGTCTTTGAAATTTCATCTAAAGTATTCAGGAAACTGTTAGTAGCTAATATTTGAACTAACCGAAAACTAGTGAACTTATACCCCTTCACTAAGCTACAAGTTTACAATTACAAGTGTAATTGTAACTTTGTAAATAAATGTGTTTCATTAAAATACGATTACAAGTTTGTAGCTACAAGTGATTTTTACAATTCGCAAGTTTACAAGTCATACTTCTACAAGTGGTTTTGTTTCACTAATCTAAGTTTGTACTTGTACACTTGTAGAATTGTAGAAAAAAAGCATAGGGTCGAAAAAGACTCTCAAAAAAAATTTTACATGTTACAAGTGAATGAAATTTAATTCATTTTAGGGTTTTAGCCATTTTTTTTAATAACAATTTGTTAAAAATTAACACAAAATCAAATCAATATTATTTTCCATTTATTTATTTTGTTTGTTTTTAATTATGTAGTCCATTACTTAGTGTACCTTGACAAATTTAGTGTACTTTGACGAATTTTAATAGCCATGGTCACACTACCAACAGAATTGTCTGTGCCAAATTTAATGAAATTATCTTGAGAATTGCGATCTGTACATTGATTATAAAGTTTACAAGGGGGTTTAGCCAGATACTAAAAGGTGATCTAAGAAAAATATTTCTACGAGTTACATACATCAGCCCAAACTTATAATTCCCTTTCCACCATTAGTGGTGAAGGGTATGAACATATAATCATGTATGTAGAACAATGGAGATTAATGATGTCCTTTACTCAAGAATATATTTTTCTTTATCATTCTCTCAAATGTGGATAATAGTGTAGACAACAAAATATGAAAAACAAAAAAATTGGCCCATGGTGGATCGGAAACAAAAAACTATTTCTTAAACAAATTTTGAATCTGAATACATGATTCAATTTTTTAATTAAAAGAACATAAAACTACAGGACATATGCTAAAATATGAGCATAGTCTTATAAAAATCTGATAACCGTGTCAAAAGTTATAGGCATATAAAGTGGATATGTTTCGAAAAAAAATTTTAAAAAGAAGGAACTTTGAACCGCCATAAAATCTAAATTTTGAAAATTTTATGAAAATCGTAGATATATGGTTCAGTATGAGTTCAATATTTTATATTTGACTCCATATATTTATTTATCAAAATAATTTATTTTATTATAATTGTAGAAATTGTAATTTTAGAAATTGTAATTGTAGAAATTGTAGTTTCCAAGTCCAAAAAAATACAATTGTTGTGAAAATTTTAATGAAACACAATTGAACAGCACTTGTAAGAATTAGACTTGTAATTGTAACTTGTAAACTTGTAGTTTAGTGAAATAGGGCTCAGATCGTCTATGTTGGATGATAATTATACTGTGTGGCAAATTAGGGGTCATCGATTTTTTCCGAATAAGACCAAATGGAAATGAAAGAAGGCTTTAAGTAGACTAAAAACCTAAAAGGTTTTAGAAAAAATGATTTTGAAAAATTAGATGGAGTTTTAGAGTTATAGCCAAGACTCTATAATATAAAGATGTTGCAGTTCCATACATTGATTTGCCGTGTGGTCTTTTCGACAAGTCCTATTAAAAAGTGTTTACCGCTTCTACATTAATTCGAAAACAACTAATGGAGACGACTATCGAATGATAGAAAACAAATGTATGGAGTGCAATATCTTTGTATTTAGTGTTTGTTATGGTGTTTTAAGGTTTGGTTATCTTACTTTTTTGAATGCAAAAGTATTATTTAATGTCTTTAATCAATCTTTTGGGTTTTTAATAAATTTTTCAAGTAAATAATAATTTTTTCGAGGTTCAAAATTCTTTCATATAGACTGTCTATATGAAAAGTGTATTGCACTACATTTTCACGTTTTAATGATTATTTGTTTTTGTAATTTGTTATTGTAATAAATATGATTTTCTAATCAGAAATTATTTTTTTTAGTTTGTAAAATTTAAGTTCTTAATAACTTAAAACCGGAAACTCGAAAAAAATATTTTTTAATTTCTGAGTCTTTAGGAAAACCGACTGGTAAAGAGATAATTGTATAGATAATTTGTGTTTATTTCAACAAGTTTAATATAATCAACTCCTTTTGGCATTGTACATTGTAAATATTTTTCATATTATTACTACATTACTTACTATACGACCCATTTAAGAACATAGAATTTTTAACATATTTTATTTTAAAAATTCCGAAATTAAAAATATATTTAACATACTTCACACCTAAAAGCATTTTACAAACATTAATACCAAGAAGAATATAAATAAAAGAAAATTTCAATATACATAAATATAAATTCTAACAAAAATAACAATAATAATTGTGGCCTAAAAATTTTGTTTCAACAAAAAGGTAAAAATCTTAAATTTGACCCTTTTACATAAAAAGTGTAATCAACAGAAACAAAAATATTAACATTAATTAAAAACAACAATAGTAGTATACATTAAATGCACACACACAGAATAAATATAGAAAATACAAATCTAAATAAGTAGAAAAAAAAAACGAGGAAAAACCTAAAAATATGTACTAAAATAAAAAGGACATAAAAACTAATATAAATCACAGACATTAACACAGTAAGACAAGGAAGAAGAAAAAAAAAACAACGAAATGAAATAAACAGGATATAAGAAATCATGATCAACAAATAACTGTAACAGTGGGATATATTAGGAGGGTTCAGAGAAATGTTTCGAATAAAGAAATTTTAGTTAAAAATTTGATTTATTTATAAAAGAAAATTTGAAAAGGGTTCTTCTTTTTTTTGAGGATTATGACCTATGGAAAATTGAAATTTTTAGAACTTTCTTTTTTAAAATAAAAGTTTACTGACATTTTAAGACCCTCTTAATATAAACACATAATTAAGAAAAAAAAATACCAGAATTTTATGTTCCTTTCAAAATATATTAGAAAAAAGAACCGAAGACACAACAGGAAACGTTAGAGAAAAAGAAAATATTGTAGGAAATTAAACACGTAGTACTTATTCATTTCTAAATTAACACTTTCATTATTTATCTTTACATTTTGCCTTATTTTCTTTCTTAAGTCTGTTGTTGTTGTTTTTTTTTTCTATTAAAATATTTTTCTTAATTTTCTTCTGCAGTTTCCCTACATTTTCATTTTGTCATTTTTCAAGACACCAACCAGCGTTTCTTTTTTTTTCACAAAGCTCAACACTCCATAAACACGAATTCATTTCCTCAAACAAAAAGTTTAAGAAAACGAGAAGTAGAGTAAAGACAAAAATTAAAACGACAATAATATTAAGAAAAAAAAAATATATATTTATTCAAGTGTAAAAACAGTTTGTTTAATTTTTTTTCTATACCAAGAATTAAATTGGAAAAAGAAGTAGGAAAATCGAAACATGAAAAAGAGAAAGAATAACAAATTAATACCGCTAAACGATGCAGCATACGTAAGAAAATTAAACAAATATTTTTCTAGTTAAGTTTTCTTTTTTTCTTACTTTAAAATATAAATGAAAACATGAATTTTCTTTTAATGAACGAGGAAAAGTAAAATAATTTGATTTTATTTTTTCTGTTGTTGTTCTTTAAGTAGTAAAATAAAAGCGTAAGAAAGGAAGAAAAATACAAATCAAATCAAAGATGTTAATGAATTTAAGGTAATTCTTGAAGAAAAAAAAAATCAAGAAAAGAGGCCAAGAAAGCTTATTTAAAAATAAAATCTAGTTAAATGAAGAAAAAAAAAAAAAAGGAAATCTGCCATTAAGTTAATTTTTCTTATAAAGATTTTCCTTAACCGCAACAAAGAATTAACAAGGGAATTAAGAAAGAGTGGGTTTTTTTGTTTGAAAATAAAAATTATTCAAATAAAAAGTTAACAAATCGGAAGATTAAAGAACCTTTTAATTTGAAATTTTATGAAATAAGAACATAAAAATCATTTTGCTAATGATTATTATATTTATGATGAACTATCGTATTTGGAACATATTTGAAATTTTATTTGTTAAGAAAGAACTCAAACTATAAGATAATCTCCTTAAAAGATATACAAATGCTTTATCAAAAATTGAATAGTTGCAGAGTGGCTAAGAAGTAATGTTCTCGTAACAGTGGCGATTAAAATATTCTCTGATGGTTTTGAATTCTATTTTCGACGAAATGGCATATGACGGACCTCAGGACATACCAGGCTAATTTTATGCAGATTAGTTAGCAAGATCTGGCAGGAGAGAGCTTGTAATTTAGAAAATAACGCTAAGATGTTACTAATACCTTCCATATGTTTCGTTAGCACAGTAAGTAATCTAGTCTTGGATTTGTTAGAAAACTACAAAAGTCTGATTAATTATGGACGCCTGTCGAGTGTCTTGGACTTTAAGGCCAAAATTGGATAATGACTTGAACATCATTAAGATTGGCTTGAGTAGGACCAACATACACATTAGAGTGCTGCATGGTTTAAATTAAACTTTGTAATAGAGAAAGACGTTCCCCGCAAATTTGTTACATTTGACCCCAATAATTCAAATACAAAGTTTCACTCAGATCAAATAACGGGAAAGAGTGCCGACTCGACGCCAAAGTTTAGAGATGCCAAATAAAATAAGGGGTTTCTTCAGATCTCTTCAAAATGTTTCTACTAAGAACATAGTTTTAAACACATTTTTAACATCATGGTACGGATAACAAAATAAGCAATGAAAAAACACGTGAACTGTTATATATTACCAGTTTTTATAAACAGAACTGTAATTATTATTGCTTCAATGGATAGAACTTTGGTTGAAATCGGATGTCATTTTTGAAATTTTAATTTTTTCAAAAAAGGTACTAAAAATTACATGCTTTTACTATAATCTTTGAATAAAAATTTAACAGAGCATTCAAATAAGCCTTTGATTACATTCTTATATAAATTAACCCTTGTGTATCCACAGCCTCAAAATGGTTATAGTTTTAAACTGACAAACAACTACTTAAATGTGCTACTACTAACTACTTAATGTGCTAAAATATACTTCCAAAAGCTTCTTTCTGTCATATTTTTTAGAAATTAACCCTCAAATAACCAAGGGAAAATTTACTTTTTTTAAGAAATTTTTCAGAAATTTACATTTGATAGGAATTCAAAAATTAACTTTTTACAGAAAATTTTTCACATATTAACTTTTTACAGGAAATTTTTACCTTTTATAGGAAATTATTCAAAAATTTGCTTTTTGTAGGAATTTTTTTCGAAAATTTTATTTTTATAGAAAATTTTTTAAAAATTTACTTTTTATAGAAAATTTTCAATTATTTACTTTTAATAGGAAAATTTTTGAAAAACTAACTTTTTATAGGAAATTTTTCAAAAATTTTCTTTTTGAAAGAAATTGTTCAAAAAGTTACTTTTTATAGACATTTTTAAAAATTTATATTTTATATCAAATTTTTTATAAATTTACTTTTTTTTTATAGCAAGTTTTTCAAAATTTTTTTTTTATAGGAAACTTTAAAAAAAACTTGATTATTTATAAGAATTTTTTCGAAAATTTATTTTTTATAAGAACATTTATTAAAAATTGGCTGTTGATAGGAAATTTTTTTTTTAAAATTTCCTGTAAAAAGTAATTCTTGAAAAATTTTCTATAAAAAGTAAATTTTTGAAGAATATCCCATAAAAAATAAATTTTTGAAAAATTTTCTATAAAAAGTAAACTTTTGAAAAATTTCCTAAGAAATTTAATTTTTTAAAAAGTTCATATAAAAAGCAAATTTTTAAAATTTCCTATAAAAGGTAAATATATAAAAAATTTCCCATAAAAGTAAATTTTTGAAAAATTTCATAAAAAAGTTAAGTTTTTAAAAATTTCCTATAAAAAGTAAATTTTTGAAAATTTCATATAAAAAGTAAATTTTTAAAAAATTTCCTTTAAAAAGAAAATGGTCGAAATAATTTCTATAAAAAGCTAATTTTTTAAATATTTCTTATAAAAGTAAATTTTTGAAAAATTTCCTATACAAAAATAAATTTTTGAAAAATTTCCTATAAAAAGTAAATTTTTTAAAAATTTCTTATAAAAAGTAAATTTTTGAAAAATTTCCTATATAAAGTAAATTTTTGAAAAATTTTCTATAAAAAGTATATTTTCAAAAAATTTCCTATAAAAAGTAAATTTGTGAAAATATCCTATAGAAAGTTAATTTTTAAAAAATTTCCTATAATAAGTAAATTTTCGAAAAAATTTCTATAATAAGTAAATTTTCGAAAAAATTTCTATAAAAAGCAATTTTTTGAAAAAATTCCTATAGAAAATAAATTTTTGAAATAGAAAGTTAATTTTTAAAAAATTTCCTATAATAAGTAAATTTTCGAAAAAATTTCTATAATAAGTAAATTTTTGAAAAAATTTCTATAATAAGTAAATTTTCGAAAAAATTTCTATAAAAAGCAATTTTTTGAAAAATTTCCTATAGAAAATAAATTTTTGAAAAATTTCCTATTAAAAGAAAATTTTTGAAAAATTTCCTATAAAAAGTAAATTTTTGAAAAATTTCCTATAGAAAGTAAATTTTTGAAAAATGTCCTATAAAAAATAAATTTTTGAAAATTTTCTTAAAGAAAGTAAATTTTTGAAAAAATTTCCTATAGAAAGTAAATTTTTGAAAATTTCCTACAAAAAATAATTTTTTGAAAAATTTCCTATTAAAAGTTATTTTTTTTGAAAAATTTCCTATAAAAATAATTTTTTGAAAACTTCCTCTAAAAAGCAAATTTTTAAAAAATATCCTATAAAAAGTTAACTTTTGAAAAAAATTCTATAAAAAACAAATGTTTGAAAAAATTCCTATAAAAAGTAAATTTTTGAAAATGCTTCTTATAAAAATTCTAAAATAAGTAGGTAGCATAGAAGAACCTTAGTCTGTATCGGTAGAACTCATTCTTTGTATTTGTCCTATGCTCCAAAGTTAAGGGCTAAATATTTGATATTCGGAAAAGAAAACGGAACATTATTTTCGGCTTTTCACAGAAAATCTCAGGCTATACAAATTTTCATAAACGGTTAACAAATTTTTTAAAGGCAAGAAACTTTGTATACAAAAAATTTGATTTATTAGTGTCATAACTTTGTTAATCGTTTATAAATTATAGGGTTAATTTCTTGTCCTGAAATTAAAAAGCCAATATTATTCAAATAACAAGTCAGAATTTTGAGTTAAATGAAGAAGTACAAGTGAAGATACAAATCAGACTAGTCGACTCAAATAAGAAATGAGGTAAATGTCTTTATATAGGACAATATCCGATAATATTATTTTAGATGAAAGTGTGACCATAGATCAAACATTTAAAGATAAGATAGAAAAAAAATCTTACTATAAGAAATAAATCTAAAGACAGAATTTATAGTATAACTAATATAGTATCTTAGTAATAATGAAAAGGATTTCTAATAACTTCATAGTATATGAAATCTAATTTCCTAGTATATGAAGTCTATATGTTAATATTTGTCTATAGAGACAAATATTAATACATATCAAAAACATGGGTATTGTTTGTTATAATACATATAATTTTAATAATCTTATAAATAAGAAAAGAATTTTGATTACACTTTTAATCTAAGATAATTAGTAAGATTCATAGTTTCATTAAAATAATTAATTGGATATTAAAGAAATTTGTAGAAACGTTGAAATATTATTGTTACCAATTTGAAATTCTAAGATGATCGGTTCTTAAAAAGTTTTGACTTATTATTGTATATCCTTCAAAATGTTAAGATAGATAAATATATAGGGATTTTGGTAAAGAAAGGGTTAAAGTCTGCAACTATTACTTACAGTAGAATGGAAGAATTTGAAACCATTATACAAGATATAAGTTCCATATACTAAATATTGTTTCAATTTCAAATATATTAATTATCCCTTTAAATTTATTCAATTTTTTTATATTTAAATGTTCAATTTATAACAAAATGAAATGAAATTTAAAACACTTAAAAAGCAGCTACAAAAGGCATTCTTCATAAACGAAATTAAAATCCCGGATATAAAATAAATTAACAGGATTAAAAAAAAGGAAATAAAAAATAAGTGGTATAACACAATGAGTTACAAAAAGAATGAAAAACCTAAAAAAATGAGGTAAGAAAATATATGAAAAGAAAATAAAAATACTTTAAATTAGAATTGTGTTGTTTTAATGTACTTGAGGTAAAAAAAGACCTAAAAGCCACCAACGACTGACTTAACGAACCACTGTATAAAATATAAATCATAATACAAAAGTTGTTAATGAGTTGAGGCAATATGAGAGGCGACATCCCTTTCCCCCTAAGGAGAAAACCAAATAATGTATTTATATTTTCTTGATTTTTCTCATATTGTTTTTCGTTTATGATACTACTTCTTCTGCAGTTTTTTCCTCTAATTTTTGTTTTATTTCCTTTTTTGTTATTTTTTTTTTGTTCTAAAGATGTGGCGTATTTTGTTAACTTTGTATGATTAATGTCTGCATAATTATTAATTTAATATAATTTTTTTTAATGAATGAGAGTTGAGTTGAAGATTATAGAGTGAGAGAGAGTTGTAAGTAGAAGTAAGAGAAAAAGGAAACATAGTTATAGCGTATGTATTGGTTAAAGTAGTTGTTAGTAAGAAAGAGATATAGTATTTGTATGAAATATTGTTAGTATTTGAGCATGTTTTTTAGTTAGTAAGAACTTTAAGAAGTTGAAGTTGTTTCTGTTCTGAAAATCATATTAAAATGCATTAGTACGAAATGATGCTTTTAATGTTATTCATGTATTATTTTCTTCTTTCGTTCTTGCCTCATTTTGTTGAATTGCTACGGATGATTTTTTTTTTAGTTTTTTGCTCGATGATTTTTTATGTTGATTGTGGGTTTTTTGTAATTTTTTTTTGCTCGACGCCGTCTTTTAATGAGAAAGATTTTGTAATTTTTTATTTTTTCGTTTTTTTTTCTTCTTCCTAATTTAATAGATTTAGGTACTAACGTTCGCTCGCTCACTCGCTCAGGTTTGTTTATTGTTAGGGTTTTTTTTGTTGTTATTTTAATAAGTTTTTTAATGATAGAAATTATGCATGACTTTATTATTATATTTTCTTGGCATGAGATTTTTTTATAGTTTTGTTTAATTTATTATTTGTTTTTCATTTCTTTTTTTTTTTTTTGAACAAAAGCATGAATATTTAAAACTTGTCATAAATCATTTGTTTTAAAGTTTGAATTAGTTTTATTAAGTAAATTAGTTTAACAGTCTATCTGCCGGACTATGAGTAAAGCGTCACAAACCCAAAAAAACTAAAATTTAGATAAAATTAAAAAAAAAAAAATGAACATCAAATTTTAAAAAATTTCTTAATTCTAAACTTTTCAAAAGTTTCATGTTTTCTATAGAAAATTTTTCATAAACAGTTTTTGAAAAATTTCCTTTAAAAATAAAAAAATGAGAAATTTCCTATAAAAATAAGAAATTTTTATAAAAAAAAAGAAATTTTTTAAAAAATTTTTATAAAATAAGAAATTTTTGAAAAAATTTCTATCAAAAAAGAATTTTCTATGAAACTAAGAAAATTTTGAAAAATTTCCTATCAAAATAAAAAATTTTTCGAAAATTTCCTATAGGAAGTTTTTGAAAAATTTCCTACAAAAATAAGTAACTTTTGAAAAACCTCCTATAAAAATAAGAAATTTTTGAAAAATTTCCTATAAACTAAGAAATTTTTTTAAAAGTTCCTATTAAAATAGGAAATTTTTAAAAATTTCTTATAAAAATAAGAAATTTTTAAAAAATTTCCTATAAAAATAAGAAATTTTTGAAAAATTTCCTATAAAAATAAGAAATTTTCGTAAAATTTCCTATAAAAATAAGAAATTTTTGAAAAAATTCTTATAAAAATAAGAAAGTTTTAAAAAATTTCCTATAGAAATAAGAAATTTTTGAAAAATTTCCTATTAAAATAAGAAGTCTTTGAAAAATTTCCTATAAAAATAAATAACTTTTGAAAAATTTCCTATAAAAATAAGAAATTTTTGAAAAATTTTCTATTAAAATAAGAAGTTTTTGAAAAATTTCCTACAAAAATAAGTAACTTTTGAAAAGTATCCTATTAAAATAAGAAATTTTTTAAAAGTTTCCTATAAAAATAGGAATTTTTTGAAAATTTCTTATAAAAATAAGAAATTTTTGAAAAATTTCCTATAAAATTTATAAATTTTTGAAAAATTGCCTATAAAAATGAGAAAATTTTGAAAAATTTCCTTTAAAAATAAGAAATTTTTGAAAAATTTCCTATAGAAATAAGAAATTTTTGAAAAATTTCCTATAAAAATAAGAAATTTTTAAAAAATTTCCAATGAAAATAAGAAATTTTTGAAAAATTTCCTATAAAAATAAGAAATTTTTGAAAAATTTCCTATAATAATAAGAAATTTTTTTTTGAAAAATTTCCTATAAACTAATAAATTTTTGGAAAATTTCCTATTAAAATAAGAAGTCTTTGAAAAATTTCCTATAAAAATGTTACTTTTGAAAAATTTCCTATAAAAATGTTACTTTTGAAAAATTTCCTATAAAAATAAGAAATTTTTGAAAAATTTCCTATAAACATAAGAAATTTTTGAAAAATTTCCTATAAAAATAAGAAATTTTTGAAAAATTTCCTGTAAACATAAGAAATTTTTGAAAAATTTCCTATAAAAATAAGAAATTTTTGAAAAATTTCCTTTACAAATAAGAAATTTTTGAAAAATTTCCTATAAAAATAAAAAATTTCCTATAAAAATTATAAATTTTTGAAAAATTTCCTATAAAAATAAGAAATTTTTAAAAAATTTGCTATAAAAATAAAAAATTTTTGAAATAGTCCTGTAAAAACAAGAAATTTTAAAAAAATTTCCTATTAAATAAGAAATTTTTGAAAAATTTCCTGTAAAAATAAGAATTTTTTGAAAAATTTCCTATAAATTTTTTTTTGAAAAATTTGCTATAAAATAAAGAAATTTTTGAAAAATTTGCTTAAAAAATAAGAAATTTTTGAAAAATTTTATAAAAAATAAGAATTTTTTAAAAAATTTTCTATAAAGATAAGAAATTTTTTAAAAATTTTCTATAAAAATTTTTGTAATATTTCTTATAAAAATAAGAAATTTTTGTAAAATTTCCTATAAAATGAATAAATGTTTGAAAAATTTCCTGTAAAAAATTTTGGAAAAATTTTCTTTAAAATTTCCTATTGAATTAAAATTTTTGGAAAATTTTTCTTTTAAAATAATAAATTTTTTAAAAATTTCCTAAAAAAGGAATTTTTGAAAAATTAGAAATAAACAAATTTTTAAAAATCTTCCTATATTTTTTGTTGGACGTTCTGCTGTCCATATTTTTTTCCGTCTATATTTCACTGGTCAATCAATGATTGATAAAGTATTTTATAAATGAATTCATGCTTTTGTTCTTTTAGTGCCAATTCTGAATTATTTTTTATATAAAAACATTTTAAATTTCTTAATGATCAGATGCTGTTTGTTTTCATTTTATAAATATTAAAAAAAATATTTTATCACACAAATATTTAAATTCGTGATTCAATTAAAAAAAAATATATTAGATAGAAAAGGGCGACTTATAAAATAGATAATTGCTTAATAAAGGTTTTGTTAAAACATGACAAGACTCTCAAAAAATTTAAGTTATTTTTTTTGTTAATCCGGGAAGTATATATGTATTCATAATAATGTTAAAATATTTTGTATAAAATTTTATGCATTATAGAGAAAAAAGTTTTTAAAAAATATTTAGATTTTTTAAAATGTTATTACCAATTTTGAATGTTTAGTTTTTTTTTATGTTTTTTGTTACAGTTATTAATAGATTAAGCAGTTTAAGAGTTAAGATTCATGATCATTTGAAAAGTGAATTTCCAACCAAAATCAATCAATCAATCAAGGAACACAATAACACAATTTATTTTGTATAATATTAAAAAAAGTAGAAGAAATTTATATATAGATTAGTACAGTTGTTAAAATGGTATAAGCGACACTCACCGATGATCTACTCACTTGCATAAACGCATAAACACCACGTAAAAACTCCATGTTAGGCTGCTGCTCTTGTGATCCTTTGACAGGGCGTTGCGCTCGACTGATATATTGTTTAACGGTGTCGGCAACTAAATGAGGTTTTAGTTTACGTGATAATGCTCTGGAAATGAAAAAAAAAATGGTTGTTAAATATTTTTTGCTGGGTAATAAGCTTAAATTATATGAATAATAGCTATTTTAAATGTTTTGTTCAAGTTTTTAAAGCGTTATTTTTTTAGAATTTCTCATTCATTTGTTTTCGCCCCACAATAAACAACGCCTTTCTGATGTCGGCTTATGTATTGTAGTTGTTTGGCTATATCATTTATATTTAAATGTTTGGCTTTAAACAATTGTATTGTTCTTAATTTACCTTAACTGCCTTTTTTTAGTGCTCTTAGCCGACAACACTCAAAGCCGTGAAAACAATGACGTACAGAAAGATCTTTGGGCAAAATTTACATCGCACCTATTAAAATCCTTATACACTTATATTATATGCTTATATGAAGATTCTGAAAAAAACCCACACAAAATATAAAAAAAAACCTTCACATATCCTTCATACCTACTCTCTTGGCTACTAATTTACATAGCGAAAATTAAAATACTTTTGCATACTGAGACACACATTCCGACATGAGTAGAAATGTAATATATACATATATATTGTATAGGTATATGTATTAGGGTAGATAATTTTAGTAAAATACTTATGATTTTTTTCTCAAATATCTTATTTTATTGTAAATCTAAAGAAAAAAAAATAAATTTGTTATTTTTCTTTCTTTATTTTTTTTTAAATTTTTTCAAATTTTTTTGTATAAGAAATTTTTCAAAAAATTCTAATTTTTATAAGAAAATTTTCAAAAATTTTATATTTGTATAAGAAATTTAAAAAAAAATTCTTATTTTTATAGGAAATTTAAATTTGTTTTTTATTTTTATAAGAAATTTTTAAAAAATTTCTTATTTTTATACAAAATTTTTCAAAAATTTCTAATTTTTATTAGAATTTTTTGAATATTTTTTTATTTATGTAATTTTTCAAAAATTTGTAAGAAAGTTTACAAAAATTTTCTATTTTTAAAAAAATTTTCAAAAATTTCTTATTTTTATAAGGAATTTTTCAAAAATTTATTTTTTTTATAGGAAATTTTTTAAAAAATTTCTTCTTTTGATGAAAATAAATAAAATAAAAATTTCTAATTTTTATAAGAAAGTTTTCACAAATTTCTTATATGCGTAAGAAATGATTCAAAAATTTAGTATTTTTTATAAGAAATTTTAAAAAAGATTTCTTATTTGTATCGGAAATTTTTCAAAAATTTCTTATTTTTATAGGAAATTTTTCAAAAAATTTCTTATTTTAATAGGAAATTTTTCAAAACTTTCTCATTTTGAAAAAAAAGTTTCAAGGAAATTTGTTATAGGAAATTTTTTAAAAATTTTTTTAGGTAATTTTTCAAAAATTTCTTATTTTTGCGGGAAATTTCCAAAAAAAATATTAACTTTTACAAAAAGTTTTTCAAAAATTTTTTCTTTTTATAGGAAATTTTTAAACATTTCTTTTTCTTATAAAAAAAATTCAAAGTTTCTTATTTTTATAAGAAAATTTTTAAAAATTTCTTTATTTTTATAAAAAATTTTAAAAACTTTTTTATTTTTATATGAATTTTTTTTTTAATTTCTTAATTTTAAGAAATTTTTCAAAAATTTCTTATTTTAAAAGGAATTTTTTCAAAATTTTTTTATTTTTGTAAGAAAATTTTCAAAAAGTTCTTATTTTTATAAGAATTTTTTAAAAAATTTCTTTTTTTCATAAGAAATTTTTTAAAAATTTCTTATTTTAATAAAAAAATTGTAAAAAATTTTTTATTTTTATAAAAAAAATTTAAAAAATTTTTTATTATTATAAAAAACTAAATTCAAAGATATCTTTTTTTAAAGGAAATTTTTCAAAAATTTCTTATTTTGATAGGACATTTTTCAAAAATTTCTAATTTTTATAGGAAATATTTTAAAAATTTCTTATTTTTATAAGAACTTTATCTAAAATTTCATATTTTTATAGCAAATTTTTCAAAAATTTCTTATTTTTATAGGTATTTTTTTACAAATTTTTATTTATATAAGAAATTTTTTTAAAAATTTCTTATTATTGTAAGACCCCCCTTTAAAAATTTCTTATCGTTATAGACATTATTTTAAATTTCTTATTATAATTGAGAAATTTTAAAAAATTTGTTTTTTTTTATAAGAAATTTTTGAAAGTTTTTTAATTTTGTAAGAAATTTTTAAAAAAAATTTTATTTTTGTAAGAAATTTTTAAAAAGTTTCTTATTTTAATGAGAAATTTTTCAAAAATTTCTTATTTTTATAAAAAGTTTTTAAAAATTTCTTATTTTTATAAGAACTTTTTAAAAAATTTCTTAGTTTTATAAGAACTTTTTAAAAAATTTCTTATTTTTTTAAAAAATTATTTATAAATTTCTTATTTTTATAGAGAGAAATTAAAAAAAAATAAATTGAATGAAATTTTTCAAAAATTTTTAATTTTTATAGGAAATTTTTAAAGAAACTTTATTTTTATTAGAAATATATCAAAAATTTCTCATTTTTATAGTAAACATTTTTTTAGGAATTTTTTTACAAATTTTTGAAATCTCTTATGTTTGTAAGAAATTTTTCAAAAATTTTATATTATTAGTTTTAAAAGAAATTTTTCAAAATTTCTCATTTTTATAGTAAACATTTTTTTTGGGAAATTTTTTTTACAAATTTTTGAAATTTCTTATTTTTATAAGAAATTTTTAAAAAATTTTATAGTTTTACAGAGGATTTTTACAAGATTTCTAATTTTTATGGGAATTTTTTCAAAAATTATTTTTGTAGACAATTTTTTAAAAATTTCTTATTTTTGTAATAATTTAATTTTTTTTTTTAAATTTGATATTTTTTTAAAAATTTCTTTTTTTATATGATTTTTTTTTTAATTTCTTATTTTTGAAAAGTAAGAAATTTTAGAAATTTAAGAAATTTTTGAAATTTTTTTTTATTTTTCTAAGAATTTTTTCAAATGTTCTATAAGAAATTTTAAAAAAATTTCTTATTTTTAATGGAAACTTTTTGAAAATTTCTCTTTTATAGGCAATTTTTTTAAAAATATCTTATTTTTATTCGAAATTTTATAAAACTTTCTTCTTTTTCAATTTTTAAAAAATTTCTAATTTTATAGAAAATTTTTAAAAAAATTTCTGTAATTATAGGATATTTTTCAAAAATTTTAATTTTTATAGAAAATTTTTCAATTATTTCTTATTTTTATAGGAATTTTTTAAAAATTTTCATTTTTTTTAGAAAATTTTTAAGAAATTTTTTAAAAATTTCATTTTTTTATATAGAGAATGGAGCTGGTCTAATGTATAGGTGTTTATGGTTTATATATGTACGTTGTTGTTGTTGTTTATTTAAACTACTATTCACACCACCACATAATTTACAACAGTAGCAGTAGTAGCATCAGCAGTAGCAAACCAAACCATGCTTATGCACATTTACAATGCATATAAGTAGCATTTTTTGCTATTTAAAAAAAGAATATCCAACTTAAGCTGCAAATTGCCACTTTGGTTTTTTTTCTTCTTGTGTTGGTATGTGTAAAGTGTAAACGGAAATGCTTTGTGTAATTTTTTTTGTCATCTTTTTCCCACTGCTATTTTTTTTGTTTTTGCTTGATTGTATTGTTGTTGTTGTTATTTGAATGTCTTTTTGTATTGTTCGTTTAAACAAAATACATCTTTTTTTGTTAAAGGGTAAACGTTTTAATACAAGATTTAACTTAAATATGGTTAAAGATAACTATTATATTAAACCTTGAAAAGGGGTTTAAGTGAAAAAATATTATTTTTATGAATATTAAAAACGAAGCTATAGAGACTAAAAGTTGAAAGGAGATTGGTTGTAAATAAATTCATAACTAAAGGAATCAGAAAGTAAAATTTTGTTATAAAGAATCATATGACTATTTTATATGTCATCCAAACTAGCTTATACTCTATTGTATTATATTTGTAACTGATACTGTAGCTGATAGGAATTACCTACAATTTATATATCTCTTCTATATTATCGACAATCTGACATTGCTTAATTTTTTCATTATATATATAGGGTTTTAGAGAAATATTGCAAATTTGTTTGCCTAATTTCTACTTTAATGAAATATTATGGCTTTTGAGCTATATAATAAAATTTTCCACAAGTTCTTAACCATAATTCCTAAAGCAAAATGCGAAAATGTTTAATTAACAAATATCTGAAATTTCACCAATTGTTGCTTTCTTTAAAGATATTTTAAAGTAATTTTTTAATATATTTTTAATGTTAAGATTTTACATAACTCATCGACCTAAAATATTCTGAAGTATCTAAAATTCAACAAAAATTTGTTAAGTAAGCCCATCATCTTTAAAATTTTGAAGCGCTCTGACTAAAATACAAGTAAAACCATATAAATTCCATGAATTTTGTTTGTCAGACTGTTACAATTCTGTGCATAATTTAAAATTTATTAGCTAAGCTTTTTAAGCTTTAAACAAACAAGAAAACATTTAACCGTGGCGTGGTTACACACCAAAATCTAATGCATAATGTTATTTCTTTAGCCTTTGTTGACTTGTTTTTTTTTTCCTATAGCAGGGATTTACGTTGATTTTAACAACTTTACAGTCACACTCATTCACACGCATGGAAGAACAACACATGTGGGTGTGTATTTGCCTTTTTTTCTGTCAGTAATATTTACATATATTGAAGGGAGTGTGTTGATCTAATGCCAGTTCTTGTTGTCTGTGCTTTATTTATATTAGCGTTAGGATTTAATTGAATCCTTAGAAAGTGAGAGAGTATGTAAAAGCTTAGATGCTTATCTAATATAAACTGTAAAATGCCAATATGAGGGATGATGATGTTTTCTTTCTTAACTTTTTTTTGTATGTGTGTATGTTTATTTGTTAAATCTGCTTAAATAATGAAGGCGAATATGTATGGGTGAGGGTGTGTGTGTATGCACTCATTCATAAGAGCTGATATGTGTTAGAAGTTTGTGTAAATTAAATAGGAAGTCTTTATTTAGATAAGAGCATCATACATTATCCTCAATAAATGTTAATCTTGTTAATAAACACTTTTTATAAAAGCACAAGGAGATTTGTTTTTGATTTTAAGTAAGTAAAAAAAAGTTGTCTGAAGTGTTCATTTAAAAGCAAATTTTTTTAACTGTTTTAAAAAAGTTGCAATAAAGGGAATTTATTTTCTTAATTGGCAAATTGTAGAGTTTGTTTTTATTTGTAAAGTAATAAAGGCCAACTAAATGAAAATGGTTGAGTTTGAATTTGTTATTATTTTGAAGCTTAAAAAAAATGTATTTAAAAAAATGATTGAGTATTATGGAAATCAGTAAAATTTTAAAAGTAATTTTTTTGAAAAATTTCCTATAAAAAGTAAATTTTTGGAAAATTTCATATAAAAAGTAAATTTTTGAAAAATTTCTTATAAAAAGTAAATTTTTGGAAAATTTCCTATAAAAAGTAAATTTTTGGAAAATTTCCTATAAAAAGTAAATTTTTGGAAAATTTCCTATAAAAAGTAAATTTTTGAAACATGTCCTATAAAAAGTAAATTTTTGAAAAATTTCCTATAAAAAGTAAATTTTTGAAAAATTTCCTATAAAAAGTAAATTTTTGAAAAATTTCCTATAAAAAGTAAATTTTTGAAAAATTTCCTAAAAAAATAAATTTTTGAAAAATTTCCTAAAAAAATAAATTTTTGAAAAATTTCCTATAAATAGTAGATTTTTGAAAAATTTCCTATAAAAAGTAAATTTTTGAAAAATTTCCTATAAAAAGTAAATTTTTGAAAAATTTCCTATAAAAAGTAAATTTTTGAAAAATTCCCTATAAAAAGTAAATTTTTGAAAAATTTCGAATAAAAAGTAAATTTTTGAAAAATTTCGAATAAAAAGTAAATTTTTGAAAAATTTCCTATAAAAAGTAAATTTTTGAAAAATTTCCTATAAAAAGTAAATTTTTGAAAAATTTCCTATAAAAAGTAAATTTTTGAAAAATTTCCTATAAAAAGTAAATTTTTGAAAAATTTCCTATAAAAAGTAAATTTTTGAAAAATTTCCTATAAAAAGTAAATTTTTGAAAAATTTCCTATAAAAAGTAAATTTTTGAAAAATTTCCTATAAAAAGTAAATTTTTGAAAAATTTCCTATAAAAAGTAAATTATTGAAAAATTTCCTATAAAAAGTAAATTTTTGAAAAATTTCCTATAAAAAGTAAATTTTTGAAAAATTTCCTATAAAAAGTAAATTTTTGAAAAATTTCCTATAAAAAGTAAATTTTTGAAAAATTTCCTATAAAAGGTAAATTTTTGAAAAATTTCCTATAAAAGGCAAATTTTTGAAAAATTTCCTATATATCCCATGGAAATGATGTCTGTGAGTCTACAGTCATTTAAATTTTGAGAACTATAGCATCTCAGCCCTAGAAGATTATTAATAAATATCTCAAAAACTACACAGAGACAGATTTGAAGGTTTTAAAGGAATTTTTTCGAAAATTTTCGTTAATTAAGAAATTTTTTAAATATTACTTTTTATAGGAAATTTTTCAAAAATTTGCTTTTTATAGGAAATTTTTCAAAAATTTAATTTTTCAAAAATTTACTTTTTATAGGAAATTTTTCAAAAATTTACTTTTTATAGGAAATTTTAAAAAAATTTACTTTTTATAGGAAATTTTTCAAAAATTTACTTTTTATAGGAAATTTTTCAAAAATTTACTTTTTACAGGAAATTTTTCAAAAATTTACTTTTTATAGGAAATTTTTCAAAAATTTACTTTTTATAGGAAATTTTTCAAAAATTTGCTTTTTATAGGAAATTTTTTAAAAATTTACTTCTTATAGGAAATTTTTCAAAAATTTACTTTTTATAGGAAATTTTTCAAAAACTTACTTTTTATAGGAAATTTTTCAAAAATTTACTTTTTATAGGAAATTTTTCAAAAATTTACTTTTTATAGGAAATTTTTCAAAAATTTTCTTTTTATAGGAAATTTTTCAAAAATTTACTTTTTATAGGAAATTTTTCAAAAATTTGCTTTTTATAGGAAATTTTTCAAAAATTTAATTTTTCAAAAATTTACTTTTTAAAGGAAATTTTTCAAAAATTTACTTTTTATAGGAAATTTTTCAAAAATTTACTTTTTATAAGAAATTTTTTAAAAATTTACTTTTTATAGGAAATTTTTCAAAAATTTACTTTTTATAGGAAATTTTTCAAAAATTTACTTTTTATAGGAAATTTTTCAAAAATTTACTTTTTATAGGAAATTTTTCAAAAATTTACTTTTTATAGGAAATTTTTCAAAAATTTACTTTTTATAGGAAATTTTTCAAAAATGTACTTCTTGTATATCTCAAAAACTACACAGAGACAGATTTGAAGGTTATCTTTATACTATAAGCTATTTGTTAGACTTATATTTTTTACCTTAAGAATATCTGTTCAAATTCAGATTATCTCTCTCTCGTATACTGAAGTTGAATGTCACAAACTTATCATAACTTTCGCCATCATAATTCAGACTTTTCATCCATACATTTTATAACTTAAATTTTAGAATATGTTGCAGTTATATAATTTCAAATTTACACACTAACACTTTATTTCGCCAAGAATTTTGTGGTGCGCTAACGAAGACACAACGACCATAAATTATATGGTCATAAAAATTTTCTATTCTAGTAAAGTTTAAACATTTATGATTCTGGCTAAAAGAAAATAAACTACAATGCAATGGTTATTTTAGCTAAAGCAAAGATCTAGGAAGCACACCTACAAAATGTGGCATCACATGAAGGAAAATATGTATGACTTTAGGTGCAAACAAATTCAAAAATTCTAATATATGCTAACATAGAAACTTCTGCCCTAGCATTAGAAATTTTCCATATGCGTTTGTAGGTATATATCTAAAAATGTAAAAGATATCCCATACATACATAAGTATATATTAAGATATTTACTAACTTCTTTTTCGGTACAATCAGCCGTCATATGCAAGCAATAAAATTCAAGAATATGTCGCGTTTGGGTCGTTAGTCTTTGGTAGCATATCGTCTAGTAAAACGTGCCTTAACTAAAGTTATATCTAGCGAACATGCTTAAACATGACACATTCAAACAAACACATGTTATGAAGTTTGTCGGTAGAACATAGAAAATCTATGTATGAATTTTACCGCCTTTTACCCACCTTCTTCAAATGAGTTTGTGATTGTGTGTCTAGCATATATGAACAGTTAAATAGAAATATTTTTTTTTGCATTTTATTATACATTTCGTGTTTTTTGACTTTTAACCTCTGCAGAGTGGAACACAAACAGAGATGTGTGAACATTTTGCCATTAGTTAAAGTCACGTGTATTTACTGCATTAACCTTAGCTGGAGTTGTTATACATATTATATATACGAAGGCTGGTATATAGTAATATATCCATGTATGCAAGTTTGTGTTACAAATTTAATTTCATGTTTTATTGCCTCACTGAACTTTGTCTCATATATACATTTACATACATTTATGTATAATACAAATATATAATACATTTGTTCGTGCTTTAAACATTTGCTAACTGTAATTGTTTCTGTTCGCTGAAACATTTATGTTCTATTGTTAAAATTGTCGATATGTACAGGTGTAACTTAATATTATTTTATTGTTACCTCCTAGTATATTTGACTTTTTTACTACCCACCACTTGCCTTGGTGGTTTAAATAAAATTATTTTTCAAAATACCAAATAAAAATACGAAAAGAATATGTGTGACTTAACAACTCTTTTTCTTATCGCACTTCTGTTTTTTTTAATATCCGTGCAAACTTGCATACATATGTTGGCTGTCATTATAATTGTAATCACATTTTGGTTGTATAAAAATGACTTTTTAATCTTAATTTTAGAATATATTTAGTTCAAAGTTTAAAGAGTGGTGGGCAAAAAAAAAAAAAATTATGTGGTAAGATTTTTAATAAGAAAAGATGTTTTTAAGTAAATAAAAAAAATATTTTTTCATATAAACCAGTCAGAGCTTCGAAAGCCTTAATTAAATATTAGCTTAATTCCTAGGAATTCAAAAATGATTTAACAATACCTTAAGTTTAATTCCCATAAAACAATTAAAAAAAATGTGTTGATTTTTAATTCTTAGTGAATTGATTCACATGGGAATTTAAAATCAACTTGAATGAATAAAATGTTTCTTCATTCCTCTACTCCAATTTGAATTAACATTTTTTATTCTTAATTAAAACCAGTCCAAATTGAATTAAAATATTTTTTGGTAATTCATTTTGTGCAAATCATTAGGGTGGATATAAACTAAAGTTACTTGATTTTAAATCAAAATCTTAAATTCTGACTTTTTCGAGGGAAAAGTTTTTTAAACTATACCACTCATTGAATAAAAGTATATCAAACCAAAAAACGAAAATTGAAGTTTTAATTTATAGGGTATTATTGGATCAAGTGCGATATACATTGTTTGTAAAAACCCTAGATATAAAATAGAACAAAATTTATCATAACCTATTAAAATATTCTTATGTTTTATCAGAAAGCATATTTACACTTTTAATAAAAGTATGCATGTATTCTTTAATGTTCGTTCGAAAAAACGGAACTACCCTAATGTGGCTATTTCACCGCAAACTTGTATATTTTGCATTTATTTGTTAAACTATAACTTTTAAAAGATATTTAGATATGCAGGAATATAGTAATATTAATGGTCTTTCGTTTATAATGACCTAATCTTTACCAGAAATTCAATCAGTGAAGGAATCTGCTTAATTAAAAATTTTTTCTAAAAAAACTTATAAAAATAATTTGTTTTTTGTGACATTAGTTTTTGTAAATACATACATATACATGTAAAATGTGCTAATATGTAAGAGTATATTATCTTTGGTTTTGTTGTGTTGCTGCGAAAAATGGATTTTATATGTTTTTGAATCTGGATGAGATTATAGATTATGTGTACAAAAAATCTTTAGTTTTATGTGTATCTATAATTTATTTTAAATAGTTTTTCTGATCTTATGACCAATAACAAAGAATTTTTTTAAAAAGTTTTACTGTAGTGTATTGCACTAAGAATCCCAATTTATTACAATTATTTATTATTGTAATAAAAAGTTTTTTGATAAAACCAAAAAATGTTGGTGGGGAAACCTTTCCTCGACGCGTTTCGATGGTTGGTTAGACCATTTCATCGGGAGAATTATCCCTAATTCTAGACAGAGCGAAAACCTCACATTATGTATAATTTGATGGACTGAATAAATACGAATTATTATTATTGTGTCCAACAAATATCAACATAAAGCAAAGATTATAATCTGAACAGAAACACACAAACATTTTTCAGTTTTATCATTTCTTTATTTTTTAAATTTCGCCTAAGTCAACTTAATAAATTTTTGAATTTTTCTACAAAAATGTTATTTGTATATGTCCTGCAGTCTCTAAAACACATCAGTCCCTTAGCAGGAAGATATATTACATAGCTGAGATACATACACAATTATGATGGAATTAGAATAAAATTACAAAATTCAGTACAATTAGAAAATGTATATATACATATGTATATATGTCGATAATGAATAAATCAAATTTTAATCATATGACTTTTCATACATGTTTTTTAGACAAACCAAGTCCACGGTTTTGTTAAAATCGAGATGGAAATCATCTCAGCTTAAAAACCCTTTTTTAACCCAATAACTTAAGAAAAAGTAATTTCTTTATCCTCTAAAATGGGGACTTTTTTTCATGGGTATTAAATGATATTTAATCCCTAATGCAATCCTGAAACTTATCTTATGGTTAAGTATTATATTATATATATATGGTATTATATATTTTTGAACTGTAGGGTTCGTTTGAATACATTTATTTTTGTATGCCTTTACAAAATGATTTGTTTATAAAATTTTTAATTATTTTTGTATAAGAGTAAGAATTGAAATAATTTAAATTAAATCTAACTGATTTTAAATTCCCTAAGAATTAATTCTTAAAAGTTAAGGCTTATGACTTGATTCAGGTGAATGTATTATGGGAATGATATAAACACTAAAATAAATTTGATTTTAAAATATGGAATTAGGAATTGAGCCTTTCGAACCTCTGAAACCAGTCTACCTTAAAAACATTTAAAATTGAACTTTTTTTAATATTTTAGTCACATTTTGTTTAAATTCCTCACTAATGCCAATAGACTGTGGCGTATGATTGTTTAAGAATACAAAAATATTGATCATTCGTACTGTAGTTTCTTTTGTACTTGTGGAATAGTTAATGGTGACGTATGATTATTAGATATTATTACTTGTCTACATTCAGTAAATAAAGTAATAACAAGTAAGACAATGCTCTAGTTACTAAAAATCGATTATTTGATTCACTTCCCCACACTAAAGTCAAATATGGATAAATTTTAGACAAATTGAAGAGTGGAAATAAAGAAAATACAAGGTTATCAGGGGTGTCATAGAAACCAAGTCAGTTTTTAAAATGTCGGTTTTGAAAACCAATACTGGTTATATTTAGTGTCATTAAACCAAGTCGGTTTTGTTACTATTGGTTTTAAATCAAACAAAATGTTCGAATCAATTGTTTATTATTTCATTAGAAACATCAAAAATCAAATAAAAAAATAAAAATTATTGAAGAAAATTATTTGAAGAAAAACTTTCAGTTTTTTTGCGATGTTTGTGGTATAGGTATAAAGAAAACACTGTTATTTGGACAAATGAAGCTTGTATACCCCAACATCATGAAATGACCGAATCGCGGACTGGAAAAAATGTAATCTACTTACACCAAGAATCAAACCACAGCCAATCAAATTACGATTGTCACTTACATGGGATATCCGTTAAATTGCAAATAAATATGTTGATATGCATTTGCTTCGCTAGTACTTCCACACAAAGAATATTCTAGCCTTACAATTTTCCCCATTTTTGATATTTTCTATGTTTGTCGATACGGTTCATTGATTTCAAAGACAAAAAGTACCAAAACTTGTTTTTATTTTATTACATGATAAAAAATGCTATGTAAAGTACCAAAGAAAGCTAAAAAGTACCAAGAAACTTTTTTCGAAAAGTACTTACCACTTGTACTGTTATTTTTTATTATTTTTGTAACTGATCGAAACTCGATTTCAATTTTAGTTCTATTGTTTTTAGTTTGGGAATTATAGCGTTATTGAATTTTCCCCTTTTTATCCCCCACAGGGCCAAATTTTCAAAAATCTGTTCTTAGTGGATCTTTAAATCGAAAAAGGCACCAGCAACGCCTTTGTTTTAAATTGATAGACCAATTTTGAAATGAAATCTGTTAACTGTAAGTTGCTTGGTTTATTTCCAATACTAAACCAATAATATTATTTTCATGGACACATAAAACCAATAGAAAATGTAGCTCGAATATTAATATTGGAATTCATGACACCAATTTATTTTTTTTGTCGTTTTCAAAACCAATACCAATGAGATTGGTTTCTATGGCACCCCTGTATAAATCAAATTTTTCATACAGAATTTCTGCAAAGGCTTATAATTATGTTATTAATTGCTTATTAAGAAAGGGGCTTAATTTTTTTAACAATGGTCTCCACCAACATTTTCTGGTTTTAGCGAAAAACTATTTATTACAATAATAAGTAATTGTAATAAATTGGGATCTTAGGGCAATGTACAAGTAGTAGTAAAAATCTTTAATAAAAATTTAAATTTTCTAATTATTTTAAGTAAAATTATTTGTTATTCAACTTTAAAACCTAGGATCAATTTGGACCCCCAGAGTCTGAAAGCTTATGATTATAGAAGAAAACCCTAGTTGGGTTTTGAACTATTTGATAATGTTTTTTTTAAATAATTTTTGAAGTTTTCGGCTGGCGGTTGGTTTTATTATAATTTTCAAAAGATATGAACTGGTTCTTAAGTCTTTATTTCGCGAACTATTCGAAATATTGTTTTTCCCTCTTCAGGAAATTTTTACCTTTTAATCGGATCTAAAAATTTTGCCTCTATATAAAAACAATAAAACAACATCTTAATCAAAACAGCAAAATTACTTAAGCAAATTTTGGATTTTGAACACAGGGAATGAATCTTTTTAAATATATACTGATACTTAGGGAATGAAACTTTTAAAATATATATTGAACCTTAGAGAATGAATCTTTTTAAATATATATTGAATCTTAGTTGAAAAATTTCTATAGAAAGGATTTAATATCGAATATTTTTTTATAAAAAATTTATAACGAAAATTTTTCTGTAGAAAAAAAATTAACACCGAAAATGTTTTTATGGAAAAAAACTATACCAAAAATGTTTCTATATATTTCTATAGAAAAAATTTTACAACGAAAATTTTTTCATAGAAAAATTTTGATACCAAAAAAGTTTTTTTTTTTTTTGAGAAAAATTTTGATTTTAAAAATTGATAATTTGAACATAAAGAATTCAAAATAAGGACAATTCATCCTTTTAAATATATATTGATTTCTAGTCGAACGTGTTTCTATAGAAAAAATTTAATATTAAACATTTTTTTATAGAAAAAAATGTATACCGAAAATTTTTTTACAGACAAGAGTTAACACCAAAAGTGTTTATATTGAAAAAAGGAATATATTAAAAATGTTTCTATAGAAAAGTTTTATACCGAAAATATTTTACAGAAAAAATTTGATACCGAAAATTATTCTGTAAAAAAAATTTTTAACGAAATTTTTTTCATAAAAAAAATTTAATACCAAGAAAATTTTTGTAGAAAAATTTTTCTATGATTTTGAATAGAAGAAAAGAAAAACAAGGACACTTTAATTCTTTTTAAATATATATTAAACTTTAGTCGAAACTTTTTCTATAGAAAAGATTTTATACCGAAAATTTTTTTATACAAAGAAAATTTTTACCGAAAATTTTTCTATCAAAAAAAATTTACACCAAAAGTGTTTTTATAAAAAAAATTATATCAAAATGTTCTATGGAATAAATTTTATACCGAAAATATTTCTATATTTGTTTACCGAAAATTATTCAGTAGAAAAAAATTTTTTAATAAAAAAATTTTGAAAGAAAAACTTTGATAGTAAAAAATTTATGTAGAGAATATTGATACCGAAAAATTTTCTATAGAAAAAATTTTACACCTAATTTTTTTTATAAAAAAAAAATTTACCGAAAAGTTTTCTATGTATAGAAAAAAATTAACACCAAAAGTGTTTATATGGAAAACAATTATAACAAAATTTTTTCTATAGAAAAACTTTTATGCCGAAAATACTTGTGTAGAAACTTTTTTATACCGAAAATTATTCTGTAGAAATTTTTTTTTAATCGAAAAATCTTAAAACCAAAAACTTTTGTATAGAAAAATGTTGCTAGCTAAAAAAATAAGTGTACAAAATTTTGATATCGAAAACTTTTTTATAGAAAAAAATGTACACCAAAAGTGTTTCTATGAAAAGAACATTATACCAAAAATTTTTCTATAAAAAAATTATAGCGAAAATTATTCTGTAGAAAAAATTTAATAACAAAAATTTTTTCATAAAATTTTGTATAGAAAAATTTTTAAGGCCAAAAAATCTTGTATAGAAAAATGTTAAAAACCTAAGTATTTTGTATAGAAAAATTTTGATACCAAAAAATTTTGTATAGAAAAATTTTGATATTTAAATTTTTTAAGTAAGAGTTCAGAAATCAAGGCCAAATGGAATTGTGCTACTTCTACTGGATGAGTTCACAAATCCTCAGGACTAGGAGAAGTAGAGTTGGTAATACAGCTTAAAAGCGGGGTTATAATCAAGAATCTGACCACATGCTGTATACATTGGGGAAGGCACGGTCCATGTTGGAACAAAAGATGTTTTATCTATATACTGCACCATTCCGATCTTAGTTGTGGCAGAATGACTCATGTCTTCAACGCAAATTCTTTTCCTTTTTTGCTTTGGGCTCATGCGATTAACGGACTAAATTATGAATAACTCTTACTTATTTACATGGCCTATAGTTATAACCAGTTTAGATCAAAGGCAGAACATATTTTAGAATTCCATGGGCCTCTATTTTGTATATACTCGCATACACTCCAATTTCTTAGGCCAAGTTTTGAAAGATTTTCTTCTACTTGGTCTTTCCATTTCTATTCTGAGACCTTAAGAAAGTGATCGTTTGAATTATTTTTTAAATACTAAAATATGGTATCCAAAAATTGTATATTCATTATATTATGCTTAAGGGTATTCATATTGAATAATAAATAAAAATTTTAAAAACTATTTTTTTCTACGTTAGTTTTTCTTCAATATTAGTCTTTTTTCATGAATAGTTCTAAATTTTAAGGCAAAGCAACTTCAAACGATTCATGTAAAAATTTTACAATTTGTTTTAAAATAATATGAGTTTACAAAAAAGTCTATTATTTTTGGACCCAATTTTTTGAATTTTTCATTTTGTTGTCAACACGTTTTGATGTCAAGGGAACCATAAAGAAAATGGGACTGTATTTTTATCACTTAATTTCACATATAAGACAAAATCTGCTCATTTTTCCTACATTTTAAGCACTGCCGGAAACCATTTAAGAGTAAACAAATGATAAAAAAAAGTGTTTCATTAAATTTTTTACTGATGATTTTCATAAAAATGTTTTATGTGATACTAAGTTTTGTGAGAATCGGTTTATATCTGACCAGAGTTCTCATAAATATAAACCTAACTCCAAAATGTAAAGTTATATAAAACTGGTATAGCATATCTTATTTTACTTGACTGATTACACATTCTTAATTGCTTTAATAAAAATGTCTCAAATGTAAATATTTTGTTGCGTTGAAGTAAATATGCGAGCTATTAAACATTTTCATTAAATTAATAATTTTAAACAAATTGAAGCACTAAATATATTTATTAAATTTTTTTGTTATATTTATTTAAAATTTATTTTTCTATGAACATAACTACACAAACACGACCAATATGTAAATAGCATTTCAATAAGTTTTTTAAAACAATTTTAAATTATTTACCTTTATTACCACCATTTCACTGTTTTATATATTTACAATAAAAAATTCACACATATATTTTATTTTGTATAGATTTTAAC
This sequence comes from Stomorhina lunata, assembly GCA_933228675.1. Classification (NCBI taxonomy): domain Eukaryota; kingdom Metazoa; phylum Arthropoda; class Insecta; order Diptera; family Rhiniidae; genus Stomorhina; species Stomorhina lunata. The sequence continues at coordinate 96,542,416 of OW121743.1, read as the reverse complement.
ACAATATTTACACAAGATATTTTTTTTTAACAACTTTTTAACATATTTGTTAAAACCTTTTTATTATTTTAAAAATTTATATCATAATTTACAAAGTTGGCGTTATAAAAAAAATATACTGATGCTGTCACTCACTTTATAAAATATACTATGTATTTAATTTCTTTTTTATAAATATTCACTATATTATTAATAACAATTTCGTTTAGTGTTTTAAATAAATTCAATTGAAATATACAAAAAAAAGACACATGACACTAAGAGCAAAGCAGCCCAGGTACTATACTAGATAATATAGTTTGCATTTGTAGCCAAAAAAAATTACATTTTAACCAAAAATGCAAAAAAAAGAATAAATAAAGAGACATAAAATTCCACATTGATGATAATAATAAACTTGGTTTTTATAAAATACGAATACATAAATAAATTGAAATGAAAAAGAGACAAATAAAAATATGAAAAAAGTGGTTTTATATATTCGTCGTACATAAATATATGTAAATCTAAAATTTGATATCCAAAAAAATAGTTTAAAAATTCTTTATATCAGTTAGCATTTGTCCATTAGTACACTGAGAGAAATCTTATTACTTTATGTTTTATTTTGTAGTTCATCATCATGGGTCGGCGAAAAGAAAACAGAACAAAAAAATATGATTTTTTTTCAATGTGTAGTTATAACGTTTTAAAAAGAAACATTTGTTACTCCATTTTTTTAAATATTTTTATAAAAAAAAAATTCTATACAAAATTTTTTTATCAAAAATTTTTCAATACAAAATTTTTTTATCAAAAATTATTCTATAGAATTTTTTTTTTAATTTTTCTATAGAAAATTTTTTTATCAAAAATTTTTCTATAGAAAGTTTTTTTATCAAAAATTTTTCTATAGAAAATTTTTTTATCAAAAATTTTTCTATAGAAAAGAAAAAAAAATTTTCCATATACAATTTTTTTTATCGAAAATTTTTGTATAGAAAATGCTTTTATTAAAAATTTTTATATAGAACATTTTTTTAACAAAAATTTTTCTATAGAAAATTTTTTTATCAAAAATTTTCTATAGAATTTTTTTTATCAAAAATTTTTGTATAGAAAATTTTTTTATCAAAAATTTTTCTATAGAAAATTTTTTTATCAAAAGTTTTTCTACAAAAAATGTTTGTATAGAAAATTTTTTTTATCAAAAATTTTTATATAGAAATTTTTTTTTACCAAAAATTTTTCTATAGAAAGTTTTTTTTATCAAAAAGTTTTTTATAAAATATTCTTTTATCAAAAATTTTTCCATAGAAAATTTTTTATCAAAAATTTTTCCAAAGAAAATTTTTTTATCAAAAATTTTTCTATAGAAAATTTTTTTATCAAATATTTTTCTATAGAAAATTTTTTTTTATCAAAAATTTTTCTATAGATAATTTCTTTCTCAAAAATTTTTATATAGAAAATTTTTTTTACCAAAAATTTTTCTATAGAAAGTTTTTTTATCAAAAATTTTTTTATAAAAAATTCTTTCATCAAAAATTTTTTTATAGAAAATTTTTTTAACAAAAATTTTTCTATAGAAAATTTTTTTAACAAAAATTTTTCTATAGAAAATTTTTTTTTATCAAAAATTTTTCTATAGAAAATGTTTGTATCAAAAATGTTTCTATAGAAAATTTTCTTATCAAAAATTTTTCTGTAGAAAATTTTTTTAACAAAAATTTTTCTATAGAAAATTTTTCTATAGACAATTTTTTCAACAAAACTTCTATAGAAGATTTGAAAATTTTTTGTTATAAAAATATTTTTATCTAAAATTTTTATAGAAAAATATTTTTATTTTTATTAATTTTTCAAAAAAAAAAAAATAATATTTTTATTAAAAATTGTTCTTTAAAAAAGTTTTTGGATCAAAAATATCTAAAAAAATAAAATATCTAAAATTTTTAAATATTAAAATTTATTTCTGATTTGAAAAATTTTACCAATATTTACAAAATTATTCAAAATGTTTACAAAAATAATAGTCTCGTGGCAACAATGTTTGAGATTATATTTCTTTGTTCTCTGGAACCATATATTTTGTTGCTATAAATTGGATTTTGATTTGTTTCTTTCTTGTGCTTTTTTTTGCCTTTTCTTTAACAAAGCGACACCAACCAACATCCAAATTCCAAATGAATGATTTTAATACTCATTTTCACGAGTTTTATTAACGATAGTGGTATTTACGAAAATTAAAAAAATTCATCGGCTACTGGTGGTATGGGCTGACTACTCCTCTTTATGATATATCTGAGAGGATAAAGAATCTTGAATGCATGTTTTGTATAAAAAATGTGATGTTATTTATTCCTTCAGTTAATCATCTGTTGTTTCTAAAATTTGGTTTTGGGCATTTAAATTCCTATGGACCTTCCAATATTTCTTTTCAAATATTTCTTTTGTGTTTTTGCCATATATAAGCCTTAGGTAATAAATATCATAATTTCTCTTAGTGTATTTTAATAAAAATATTTAAATAAATGAATGCATGTTTATGTACATATAAATATTTCTTTTTTTATCTTGATACGACAGTTGTGTGTGTTTTTGCAATTGCAACTTACACAACCACAAAATTGTTTGACATTGATATGTGAATTAAAAGTTTATAGGCTCAAGTTGCCTGAGTTTGTTTGAGGGAGTGTTTTTTTGTGTATGTGTGTGTGTGTAGACATGTTGATGCACTCATGAAATTTAATTTTTATTTAAGCTCTTCAAATGTCTCTTTATATTAAACAGCACTCATTTTGTGACAGTTTAATATGTACAGTCGAAACTCGAAAATTCGTATTACAACAAGAAATCTTCAGTGATTACATTAGGCTCGATTTTGAAAAGATTTCTTACCAAAAAAGGAAAGGGCAAAGATGAATCGAGTACACTAAATTCAATAGTGCTAACTATTAAAAATGTTCGATTCTTTAAAAGAAGTATAATATTTAATATTTGCTTTCGAGATTCTACTGTACTTGAATTTTTTTGCTGTTGCTGCTCTCACCGGGTTAATCAAGCATATGTTATGTTGCAAATATTTAAATTAAATATTTGATTAAAGAAGGAAGAATAAAGCAGGAGTGGTTAAAATATTTGTTTAAAAGTTGTTGGCTAATAGTGGGAAAATATAATAAATAATGTTTTAATCATAAAATGTTTTTATGCAATCAAACACATACAAAATTTATAACAAATTTTATTCAATTACAAAATTTTGAATCTAAAAATTTAGAAATAAAACAAAAATGTATAAAAATGGTTATCACAAAAAGTTTTTTTTTTTAAATATTGCGATGATTAAATTTTCTAAAACATAAAATAATTTTGTGATGCTCATTTAAACACACAAAAAAAATTACGTTTTAAACAACTATGAAAATAAGCGGATAGGTGTTTGCTACTTTTTTGAAACTATGTCCGATAGGGGGTAAAAAAGGGTGAAAATAGTTTTTTTGGTACCTTTTTAAACCACTCTTATATTTTAAAAGAAAGAAACTTTGTACTGCAATCAATAGATGTGAAAGAAAAATTAAACACGTATTTGGTACTTTTTTGATTTTGGGGCCAAAATGGGCAAAAAAGGGATAAAATGATAACTTAACATCTCAAAAAGTAATATGAATAGAAAGATTATGTTAACTGCGTTTTAATAAAATCTACCAAATTCAATTGGTACCAAAGAAGTACCAAATATGCATATGGAACTTTCTGAAATTAGGGGATAAAAAACGGAAAAAAATTAGTAATGTTATGCTTTTTAAACAAGTGAATGCTCGTCGGTATATATGTTCTTTACAGAATAGTAAACTGTGAATTTGATCAGGTTATGCTCTTTTGTGAAGATGTTGCGGCTAAGCTGGGGAAGGTTTTTAAGTTGATAATTTTCGACAGATGGCGCCACTGAAAACTACTAAAAATTAATTAAATCGTAAACTGTACATTTGATCACGCTATGATCTTAAGCAAAGTTGTAGCGCATGAGCCGGCGAAGGCTTTTTAGTTGGTATGAATAATTTCCGACAGGTGGCGCTACTGAAACTTACTCAAAGTCAATTTAATCGTAAGCTGTACATTTAATCATGCTACAATCTTTAGCAAAGTTGTTGCACATGAGCCGACGAAGGTTTCTTAGTTGGAATGAAGAAATTTCGACAGGTGGCGCCACCAAAAAGCTGTACATTTAATCATACTATAATCTTCAACAAAGTTGTTGCGGATAAGCCGACGAAAGTATATGAATTGGAGTAAGCAAAGTCCGACAGGTGGCGCCACAGAAAATTACTCAAAGTGAATTAAATCTTAAACTGTGCATTTGATCATGTTATAATCATAAGCAAAGTTGTTACGACTTCAGGTGGCGCCACTGAAAACTACTCAAAATTAATTAAATCATAAACTGTGCACTTGATCAGACTATAATCTTTAGTAAAGTTGTTGTGAATGAGTCGAAGGAGGTTTCTGTTGGTATGACCAATTTCCAAAATTATTAAAATCAGTTAAAATGTAAACTATGCAAACTATGTGTTGGTCGGACAAAATAAATAAAATAATTCAAAATTAATGCTATATTTGTACAATGTCTTTCCTCCTTTATTTTAGTACTTTATAAAATGAAATATATATAAAATGCTTATCATAAAGCTCAGAGCAAGGTCAACCAGGTACTTTTCCTAAAATTTTTAATAAATGTTTTTAAGCGAAAAATTTTACAAAGAAAAATTTAAAATCAATGGGATGTCTGATCAGTCAATATATCTTTGGTCGTACAGATGGTCCCTTTGCGGTTGTAGGATAAGATTAATCGTATAGAAAAGTGATTTCCAGATAATTTGTCAAGGAATTGATACAAGTGATGAATAACTGTCTAATTCTTCTTAATGTTACAGTAGTATTTATTCTGTCTATTGAGTCTTGTACGATGCAATCCGTATGGGGCATGTTTGGTTTGCGACTGAACATATCGTTTCTATGGGCTAGATGGTTCAGTCCATCTGTTAAATATAGCATTATTTATAGGTGAAAGTCGGCTTTACCAGTAAACGTAGCTATAATTGGGTAACTACAAAGTTGAATTGAGAAATGTGTCTATTCATGTAGATTAGAGCTGAATAAAGATTCGATTAGGGTGGGTACGAATCGAGTTTTTAAAAGTTGTGACTAGAAATTGACCTTCGTGGTAAAAAAAACTATTAAATGAGAAAAGTAGCCCTTACAGAGCCGTGAACACGATATACCAACTACTAAAAGAATGGTATTTTTAGGCGTGGTAGAAAATAAGAAAAAAATTTTTAAATTTATTTCACATTATCTTTAATCCTAAAATGGTGACTGACACACCTTTTTTCGAACCACTCTAATGTACATCTCTAGAATCTCATAGTTTATACTTCAAGAGATAGTCATAGTAAAGAATCGGCCAAAGTGAGGGGTAGGTATGGAATAGTCAACGTTATAGGAATTTTATTTAATTTATTCAAAACATTGCAGTTTGCTTTTTAGTTGGGTAAAGTCATATCAAAATTGTATCTATTGTCAATTTTTATATTGAAAATTATATGCTGAAAAAAAAAAATATTAAAAACAGTATGAACCGCCGTAGTATAGCAGGTTAGTCATCCGCCTAGCCCTAGAGAGGTCCCAAGTTCGATCCCTGGCCAGATCCACTTGAAAACAATTAAAATTAGCTAGCCACTGGTTATTGAGTATTAGGCTATGTAAAAGTTCTCTAAAGAATGCATTTTGCGTTTGGAACCGGAGTTTAAACGTAGGTCCCTTTCAATGAGTCTAAAAATAGAATCTGATGCAGAATGTTATGTGGGAACTATATATATTCTATGAAAAATTCTATACACATGTTTTATTAAATATAATTTTAATTTTTTCTAGAAGAAACTTAAAAATGAAAACAATTTATAAATAAAAATTTTTCTATAAAAGAATGTTTAAATTTTATTAAAATTATTCTATACTATAATTTATATCTAAAATGTTTCTGCAAAAATTTTTATATTGAATATATTTCTATGACAGAAAATTTTTTTATAAAAAAATTTATTTGGAAATTTTTCTACAAAAATTTTTTTCTTTTTATGAAATTGATATGCCTATATTTTTTTATAGGAAAACTTAAAGTTTTTATAAAAAAAAATTTATCGAAAAATTCAGGATTTTTCTAAAAACAAATTTTCTGTACAATAATTTATATCTTAAATATTTCTCCAAACAAATTTTGTATTGAATGATAGAAAATTTTTCTATCAAAGGATTTATATAATTTTTTACAATAATTGATATGAAATGTTTGTGTGTCTGTATGTCCTTTAAAGCATAGTAAACTATGCATTTGATCATGTTATCGACATTTTAATAAAATAGTTTTTTTTTAGAAAAATCTTTATGAAAATATTTCATACAAATTTAAATTTTGGTTGATATCAAAAATTTTCCGTTGTAAAATTATACCCAAAATTTTTCTTAAAAAATTCTTTTAAAATTTTTTCTATTCAATAATTTATAATATTTCTAAAAAAACTGTATGTTAAATTTCTTTTTATGGTAACAAAATTCTTACAAAAAAATTATATTAAAATTCTAAAAAAAATGAATTTAGCTATAGAAAAATATATATCTCAGGAGATATCCAGGGTTATTCCGGTACGAAAAATTGGTTGTCAAGGGAATGATGTAATGAGAGTATTAACTGAAATGTAATGAGAATATTAACTCAAAATTTTTATATTTTCACTTTTTAGAAGAAATCGATACTCAGTGGTCTTATCTACCCACTGTAAAAATCTTATATTAATTTCACTATAATTTCTATGAAAAAACTACAGTTTTATCTCTTTGCTTAATATTAAAGTATGTAGTAGTTAAATCAAAAAACGGTTTTTTAATTCTACTAAAAATTTAAAAATTTTGAGTTGATAATCTCTCGTTGATCAAGTGCTATATAATTTAGTTATTTAAATTTATGGAACGGGTCTAAACAAGCCAATCTTCACCTAGTTATATCTTTATTACTGCAATCAATATTACTTACATTTAAATTTCTCTAGTTACTTTATTCAATAAATTATAAATATTCTTTATATTTTTTCCGCTATTTGCATTAACTTATTTATGGCCTCATTCTCACGTTAATCATAAATGACCTTAAATATTACATTTGCTTTAGTCAATATTTTATGATACTGCAATAACTTGACCTAACAAAATGAAAAAATATTAAAACAATAAAACCAACAAGTTTTAGGAAATTTATAAAGGGAAATGACATGATATCTATTTAAAAAATTATATATAACAAAATGAAAGTAAAAGAAAAAAAGCTAAATAATAGATTGATTGAGGCATAGAAAAAAACCAAAGAAAAGACGAAATGCTAGAACAAAACAGCGGATGTAGAGTCAGTAGGTTAAGAGTTTAATAACAACCAACAAATAGAAAATAAAATGTTGAACTCAATTCGAACTAACCAGCTAAAAGCAGAAGAAAAACAACGAAATTTAAAAGACTTTTTTTTATAAACATGTATATTATTTACCTGAAAACTATGAATGAAAGGGTAAATATTTATTTAGAAAAAAACTGAACGGACTATAACAAGGACATTAAAAACAACATAAAATAGTTACAAAAACAGTTGAAAAATTAAAGGACGACCGGACATTCGCGTTTAAAATGAAAAGTGTTAAACACAAACATATATTGTATGATGTATGTTTGTGTGTGTTTAAAAATAACTCAGCAGTTCCAAAGGTTAAGGCACTTTACAAAACTTTATAAAAATGTATACAACGTTACTTTAATATAAAAAGGCCCTAAGTCGTTTTTCTTTCAAATTGAAAGATACAAGCAGTTTAAAAAATGACTGTCTCTTCAAAACTATGGATTTTTTTTAGTTTTGTTACTCTATATTAAAGTTACGATAAGAATCTTATGTCAAGTTAATATTATTAACAAATTTAAGAAAATAACTTTTGCTAGCTTAAGGTTAAAATTCCTGATCATATCAGAGTTTCTGATTTAACTTAGAACTATTGGGCTTTTTTATACAATGATAAAGAAGTAAACCAACAACTACCACTTGAAGGCTTCAATCGTTTATAAATATTTTATGCAGTTTTTTTACCATACAGCGAAAAAAACTTACAATTTAAAAACAAAAACTAACATTTCTACACAAATATTCAGTTGTAATTTTTTGTGTTTTTTTATTTCAGATATTTTTGCCTGTTATACAGCTAAACATAACTACTCTACTCTCTGCCACATGATAAATCTAGGACAAGGTATGCATATTAGACTAAGTCATTGTTAAAATGTTACATCCTGTACAAGTTTTGATGGTCTGGGAGAAAAATGTAATTTCTGACAAAATGGTTAGAGATTTTGAATAGAAGAACTTTTGCTCAAATTGTTGTTATGAGGTTGCCAACGGCAACATCAATTTCTATAATTATAATTTTCAATTAAAATTATTTATTATTACAGTATCTTCCATCAATGGTAAGCCTTTCAGCATTAACACGCTGTCGATGCAAAATAAATAAAATTGACTTTAAAACAAAAAGCTTTAATAACGCGTAAAGCTAACAACAGATGGCGCAACTCCACTGTACTAAAAAATATACATGATATGCAATGACACTGTGGAAATAATATAAAGCTTTACCTCCAATACTCACCATTTTCTTAAAAATTAAAGATGATATTAGAGTGAATACAGAAAACTTTTTGTAACGTTTTTTGTTTCAAATTCCAAAAGTCTTTTGAAATTTTAAGATGATTGAGCTATGTCTGTCTGTCTGTCTGTCTGTCTGTCTGTCTGTCTGTTTGTCTGTCTGTCTGTCTGTGTGTGTGTCTGTCTGTCTGTCTGTCTGTCTGTCTGTCTGTCTGTCTGTCTGTCTGTCTGTCTGTCTGTCTGTCTGTCTGTCTGTCTGTCTGTCTGTCTGTCTGTCTGTCTGTCTGCCTGTCTGTGTGTCTGTCTGTATGTCTGTGTGTCTGTCTGTCTGTTGTCGAAACGATATTGCCTGAACGAAAGGAGGTAGGTCACAAAAATATTCTTCATTTCTTTGAAGACTTTGGTATTGAAATTAAGCGATATCGGTTCACATTTGACCATAGCTCCCGTATAACTTCGCCTATATGCTTATAAATGACAAATTATAAAAGGTAAAATTTAGTATAGTGATTTCTTGCATAAGCCGCATATATACAATTTCATTGAAGTCGTTTCACATTTAATCATAGCTTCTATTCAAAACACTTAGGGAAACAGCCTAAATTCCACCTTAAATATACTTGAATGCCAATAAATGATAAACAGTAATAGCTTTGGCCACTTAATTTAGCATGGAAGTTATATGTCAATGCCAGTCAGGTTCACAATCGGCCACTATAGCTTTCATATAAAAACTAACGAAAACCCAAAAATACCCAAACCCAAAAATGTCCGTTTTGTCCATCAAATTAAAGCATATTAGATCAAAGCTTTCACATAAAAACCACTGCCGAAAACCCTTAAATGCCACTACCGATAGTTTAAAACTATTAAACTATAAACTATGACATGACAGCTATGGCCACTAAATTGCACAAATAGGCTTTGTATAAATACCAGTGTATAACAATTTTTTAACAATCGGTTACTATTTTACTATAGTTCTTATGCAAATAACATCCCCTTCTTCTGATTCTAGATTATAAAGAAGATTTGGAGGTCCCTTTTTATATATTAAGATTGCACCTACGAAATTAGATAGCTATCAATCAATGTTTCAGACTCATATACGGCTGATGCTTTAGGATTTTACCAAGAATGCCAACTAGAGGAAAGTTTTTTTTCGAATTTGGTTCACATTTTGAATTAGCTGTACCCTCGTAGATGTGTAAGATATGTTTCTAAATTTAACGCAATTTGATGGTGGGTATATAAGATTCGGAACAGCCGAATTTAACAAGTAAGAGTTACTTGTTTTTTAACATAAATACATTTTTTTAAGTAATTTATTCTACTTTATATCAAATTTCCAATTTCAAAAGGATATTCAAAATTTTTCTTAAAGAAATTTTGTATCGAAAATTAATAATTTAGAAATTTGATTTGAATAACCCTTGATCGTATTACAATATTTTTACTGAAATTTCTATTTTAAGAATTTGTCTAGCAAATCTCAAGTTTACCTATTTTCAATAACCACAAGAAACCATTTCTTCCCCTACCCATTAAGCAAGCATGTGAATCAGAGCAGCAGTATACCTTCACTTCAACTACAAAAAAAAAAAAATACTGTCAATGTTTTCGTTATTTTACAATAGTTTCTATTTTTTTCCTGCCCTCTTTTTTTTTTGCAATTCTTGGCTTTAGTTTAGCTTTTAGTCTTTTATTTAATAATTATAGTTTTACTAAACCATTGTGAACTTAACAACCGGAAATTCTACAACAATAATTTTTTCTTTGTATTAGTAAAATACAAAGCAAAAACAAAAGAAACAAGAGAGAAGAACAGAAAAAAGTGAAATAAAATAAAAGGAAAGGAAAGTTAAATAAATTCTTTAACCCACATAATTATAATAAAAAGAAAGAAAACTTGTGGTAATTGATAGTAATCATATCAAACAACAAAAGCATACAGACATACATACATTCATATACACACACACACACACACATGTTACCACATGCACAATTCTAAAAAAGGAAATCAAAAATACTTAAATATAACCGTTTGTATATTTATAGTGGAAAATGCTTTATAAACGTTAATAAATATAGGTCTTGGTCAAAACGCTCTAGTAGTTTAAATTTCCTTTTTATGCATTTTAACATTTATAGTAAAAAAGTTGAAATTGGAGGAAAAAATAAAACAAATGTTTAAGAGAAATTGTAATAATTTTTCTTTAACTGGTATCTGCTGTTCAAACAATAGTTGACAATGAAAGAATTTCCGTGATTTGTTTTTTTTTTAATTTTTGTCTTATTTTCTATATATTATTATATATTTGGTTTATTCTGCTGCTTTATAATTTTTGACGTCTTTATGTTTTTAAGTCAAGACTACTTTTGGCTTACTCCATCTTACCAACAACTATTCATTCGTAAATTCTTATAGCAACAATAATAAATAGTTAGTTGATTGTCATTATAAAGTTATTGTTTTTGGTAGAATAAACTATTAATTTAATTCACATTATTCCTTTTCCTCTATTAACTATTTTGGTTTGGTATTGTTTTAGGATTATTGTCAATGCCATAGTTTTTCAAAATTGTATTGAAAATAGCTTTTATTATGCAGCAGATTTAAGTAAGAGTAAGATGATTTTGAGTGTAGAAAACTGTTTTATCAATAAACTAATTTAACCCGAATTGTACCCGTAGGTCCATATGAACACACAATTTGGCTTTTACTAATAATGATATTAGCTATTTTTACAGTATATACCATTAGTGTTTATTGACACAAAAACTTAGTCCAGTTGTTTTTTGTTTGTGAAAAGGATCATGAATGGAAAAGTTCAAAAATTCAAATTATTAAAAAAGTTCTGGAACAATTTGGGTTAATGGGAATCTATTAAGAATATAAGTTTCATAATCGATTTTCTTTTGATTATTTTCAAAATCGATTCATCATTAAGAGCTCCTCTCATAGGTTTTACTTTCCGGAATTGGGGTTTTAGCCACAAATATTTAATATTTCTAAGAAGTTTAATAGACATACTACTTATGTAAACGAAATTCTATGTTCTAAATTTTGTTGAAATCGGTCCTTTACAGTAGCTCCTATACAATAATATTTTTCAAAAGTCTCTTAGTGCGACGAGGATCATAAAAACGATCGTAAATCAGAGAATTTTAATAATTTTTTGATTATTTGTTGCACACATAAGTTTAAAATCAACCGCTAAATTGTCAAATTTTAAGAAACTCGATCCGTATTTATCTCTAGCTCCTTTATAAGTCCCAATGACGGAAATAGCTTATATATGCACATTTCCCGGGGCCGTGAACATAAGTTCAAGACTCATCAATTTCTAAGCTACTGGACGGTAGTACAGTGGGCTCTACAGTAGGCTCTTCAGTAGACCAATGTTGCCCACATCGGGTATATAAAACATTTAGGTTCGTATAACTTTCGATAATTTGGTCCGATCTGAAAGCCTTTTAAATTTTTGAAAACTACACATTTTGTCGTATAGTTTAAGAGATATTTGACTTCAAACATTTTGTTTTTCATTTTTTGGCATGACTTCTGGCCTTTTTTGGCTTGTAAATATTTTTTGGTAAGACGGATTTTTTTTAAATACTGTAAAGTTGCTGTTAACTGTCTAAATTAAATAAAAGAAGAATTTTTTTGTTATATAAGTCATATAACAACGAAAATTTCTTTAAAGTTTGTGTACAGAACTAATCCTATTTTTTTTGGATATTTTTGAAATTTTTTTTCAAAAGACTTAATTTGTTTTAACATTTTCTATTATTAGGCTTCAGGAATGCGTAAAAACTATATTAAAAAAAAAAATTGAACATGCCTACCCTACAGCAAATTTTAAACAAATTCTATGTTTTTGTGAAAAGCGTACTCTTTCGTATTGAAAAATGTTAATTAAAATTTCGAAACTCTTTCTGAAATTTATATTCTTATATTTCTGATATATTGGTCTATGGTCAAATGGTCATAATACCTTGTTTAGTTTAAACAAGTAAGAAAGCGCTATAGTCGGTCAAGCCCGACTATACGATACCCTTCACCACTAAGGTCAAAGGTGTTATTTTTCCTGGTGTTATATTTGCTAAATTTTTCCATCATACAAACATTTTCTCAAAACTTATATAGTCAACCTGTTTCCGTCATTTGGACTTATATGAGAGCTAGGGTAAAATGTGGACCGATTATCCCGAAATATGGCAAATTGATTACAGTTGTTACAAGAATTATGTATGCAAAAAATAAACTCAAAATTTTCATTATCTTTAGATTTACGAGCGTTTTAGTGACTTTTTGTCTCATTTAGTGCGTTTTTAAAGAAGAGTTTGTATGGGAGCTATGGCCAAATGTGGCCCGATTTCAACGAAATTTGGTACAGTGATAAGCATGAAAAAATATTGATATTTGTGGCCAATATATCAATTCCGGGAAGTGGGACCTATGGGAGGTACCATAAATAATGGACCGATTTTGACCAATGCCATAGCCATAGTCCCATTATCAAAAAAATGATATTTGCCAAATTTCATCAAATTATCTTTAGAATTGCGCCCTGTAGTTTAATTACAAGGTTTACATGGGGGTCCAGCCAGCCAGCCTGACGGACGGACGGATGAACGGACATCGCTAAATCGACTCAGAAAGTGATTCTTAGCCTATTGGTATAATAAAAGGTGGGTCTAAGACAAATATTTCTATGTGTTACATACATCAGCACAAACTTATAATACCCTTTCCACCTACGGTGGTTTACATAAATTTATTACAAATAGGGCACTTTTCTATATTAAAAAATGTTCATTAAAATTCCAAAACTTGATCTCAAGCTTATAATTCTGAGTTTCTAATATATTGGTCAGTACTGTGTCTAAAACTGATAATAATACCTTTTTAAGATTTTTGCAAAAAATTATTTAAATTTATTGTTGTTGTACTTTTTGTAATCTTTAATCAATTTGTCAATTAGAAAAAAACTTTAAACTCACTTAAAAGTATATACAATTTCCTTTTTTTTGATGTATAATATGTATACTTTATTTATCAAAAAGTAATGCTTTGTTTTTTTTTTTCTATATAAAACTAGCTTTAAAAAAATGCTTTTGAATTTTAAAGATTTCGAAAAAATTAAATTCGAAAGCGAAACTTTTGATAAAGACTTACTTAATTTTTAAGAGTATAGATCTTGTGAAAGCTACCCAAAACTTTAAAAAACTATTTAAAATCGCTCTGCAAATGTGTGAAGTAGGGGTACTTATCTACTGCGACCAACCCAAAAACAGTTTTTTGCTAATATCTTATAATTTTGCACGTGTTTCGAAATTTTTGAAAATGATTTTTGTATGTCTTATAACCACCACTAGGTTGCTTGCCCCCACTAAGTTGCTTTCAAAGTTTTTACAAAAGTTGGTCATTTGTAATAACGTGTTGTAAACTTTTTCCCTAAATATTTTTTTTATAAATATTACGTGTAGCAAGTTTTTCATTTTTACATTTTTTTACTTAAAAATAATATTTTAACTAAGTTTCTCATAAAATACATTTAACATTTAATTTTAAATAACTGCCATTCACATACACTTTTCAAAACCATTCCTCCATTTATTGTCTCAAAATTCCAACCAATGAAAGTTTTCTATAAATAACTTGCAAAACTAACAAATCTACCTAAAACTAAATACGTATTATTAACACATACATACGTATCTCATATGCATATTCTCGAAGATTTTCTTTCCATCTCCACTTGTCAAACGAACAAAGGCGAGGTTCACATCGTTAAGTTGAACCCTATTCTTAACAATTCACATGCAAGTATTTTCTGAATTATTATTTTCCTACTCTTTCCCATTCATTTCTTATATACAATTCCTATATACAATTATGTAGATTTTTTTCATCATAACAAAAAAAAAAAAAATATATATATATAAAAAAATAAGGACATCGCTCTCGCACTCAATTCCATTTGAGTGCTTTTGTATTGTTCATTTCTATTGTTTGTCATATATGGAGTGTAGTGTATTTAACTGTTATATGTAGTTATTGTTGTTATTATAATCGTTATTGTTGTTCTAATACTCGTTCAAATACATATTCACATAGTTCATATGTTAAATATTTCTTGTATATTTTTTTTTAGTTTTTCATTGTTATATTAAGATCTGTGTACTCGTATGTGGTGATAGTAGCTGTAGTAAAAATTATCATTATAATAGTCTATATTACATCCCAGCAGTTGCAATTTGAAGAACTATCTCTTCTTCTTCTTCTGTTATCCTTGACTCCAAGTGGAGCATAGGGCCTCAACCATCCTTTTATATTGAACTCTATTGCGAGATGTTAGGCATACATTATTCCATGAATAGTTTGCTGCTTGTAACTCCGCATCCGCAGGTGCACCAACATGACGGCCGCTTCCTTGTGGATTCCAACGAAGCGCTTGTCGAGCAATGTTTGTATTTGCGCCATAGCCTCCAGGCATAATCTTTGTCTTGGAAATATTGATTTCCAGCCCAGCTGCCCGAGATTCAACAGTAATTGCGCTAGTGTTTTCTTGAAGGTGGCCTGAGCTTTGGCTTAGAAGACATACGTCATCGGCGTGTTCCAAGTCCTCGAGTTATTTAAAGGGTGTCTATTGGATACCACGTCTACCATTCAGTGCTGCGTGCATTATATTGTCGATGACAAGGATAAAAAGTATGGGTGAT
The DNA here is from genome assembly GCA_933228675.1 of Stomorhina lunata. Lineage (NCBI taxonomy): Eukaryota > Metazoa > Arthropoda > Insecta > Diptera > Rhiniidae > Stomorhina > Stomorhina lunata. Next base: position 96,526,971 of record OW121743.1, on the reverse strand, counting down.
AAGATACATCCTTGTCTTACTCCAGTTGTAACTTCGAACAGATTAGACAATTTACCTTTATGTAGAACCCGACATTTTAAAATCCACGTACATTGCCCGAACAAAGTTCAGAATTTTCGTTAGCATGTTACGGTCTTCTTAAATTCTCCATAGATAGCTCCTATTGACACTGTCGAAGGCCTTCATAAAGTCGATAAATGCTAGGTAAATGGGGGTGCGGAATTCATTACATTGTTCCAGTACTATTCTTACTGTGTTGATTAGATCAACACAAGATCTATTCTCTTGGAACCCAAACTAATTTTCGCGGAGTGTTTCAGAAACTGCATCAGACGTTCTATTCAAAATTACTCGACTTAGTATTTTGCTTGGTATTGGAAGAAGTGCTATTCCTCTGTAGTTATTGCAGTCTTTGGAGTCACCCTTTTTTGGTATTTTGACTAGTATACCTTCATTCCAGGAGGCTGGCAGAGCTTCCTCCTCCCATATTTTACGTACAAATGGGTGCCACATCTCTAATACTAGTGAAATGACTAGTTCTTTGAAAATACCTCAAACTGCTCCTTGAATGTAAAATAAGAACCTATTGCTACCAATATTAAATTCACTAGTCATTTCACAAGTTTCCCTAATATCCGTAAAATGACTAGCCTCAACCTGGGACTACTGGGATACTTTTGCATATATTATATGTATGTATGTGTAAATTTCTATGTATGTGTATGTGAGCTTAAACCCATTGTTAAAGACATATGGAAATTATTGTAATTTGAAGTTGATAACAACCTGAACAGTTATCATATTTGTGGAGCAGTTATCAGACTTATAATGTGAACCAAGTGTAAGTGATTAGTAGAGTTTTATTTTTTTTCCTTGCTCTCATTATCCTCAACGTCATCGTCATCATTTTCAGGTCTTTATTTTTTTTTTTGCTGTTGCTGTATATGAAGAATTATGAAAATAATTTAAACTCAAGTGGAATGTGGTGTGGATTGTGACTTAAATGGTCATTGAGGCATAGATGTTGTAAATGGGTGCTACAAATGGTTGCAGATAAATTTGGAATAATTAGTTTAAATAATTATTTTGAAAAAGTTAACATTACTAGATTTTTATATGCTTAAATTTTAAGTGATCGAAGCTTGTCCTAGGAAATTGGCGAATATGAGCAAAAGATCGAAGCTAATGTAATTCTAAAATATGCTCGGCTTTTGACTTTAACTGGTTGTAAATATAGGTCATTTAAGTAAGTAGTAAGTAAGAAGTTTTACTGTTCAGTTTACGCCTGGTAACATACTGATAGTACCAGGATCAGAGGCCTAAGTCAAATTAGCTACTTATTCTATAATAAACTGAAAATATGACGCCGGTCCAAAGTGAGTGAAATATATTAGTAATAAATATATTTAACTTTACTATGGTGGGTCGGAAATATCTCAATGGCAACTATATATACTCTTGTAAATTAGCAGACCAACTAAAATGAAGTCGGAGTTAGTTTATTATCATATCTGTGGCAATCTGTGGAAAAGTAGCCTAAGTCGATATAAGAGAGAATTGAATTAAGACCTTTGGACAGAAGCAAACGCATTTGAATATGTTTAGGCCGTTTAAAAAAATCTGTTTTTTCTATCAATGTTTTGTAAGTTTACTTTTTAGCTTAAGTTTTTTGAATCAAATGATCAAAATAACTTATGTGCACATATTTTTGTTTACATATTCAAATTTGTCTTTCATCATATGTGACCCGGTATATGGAAAGGGAAAAGGTAGACTCAAAAATAAAATAACGAAAAATTAGCTGTTAAAGATAAACAATGATCTTTAACAACCTATATTTCGAAATTTTGTTTAAGAGTCATAAGCCACCTTTTCATAGACCAGGTCACATATAACGATATCGTTTCACAAACAACTTATGTTTACATAAAACTATATAATATATACTTTTTATTTAAACAGATCCGCTTAAGTTACCCAGTTCAACGCATATTTCAGTTTCAAAAATCGCTTAAGTAGAAAAAGCGTAACATCTTCTGAATTTAACAATATTGTTTAAATATACTCTAATAAACATATTAGCAATATATTAATTCATAAATTATTAGCAGAAATCAATCAGAAGAAAAATTACACAATATTGATGATTCCATTCTTACTATTTCTTAATTAATTGTATTCTTGATGATTACTGAAAATATATAATAATATTTGGGATGCAAATGGGATGCATTTGTTGCCTGGGTTTCCTGCTAACAGGTAAAAACTGAATTTAATTTCTATTTACACTTCCTCGTGGTACATCTTAGAAGCCTGAAGAACCTAGTTGAAGTTGCGGTAAGCAAGCAGAGTGGGATTCTAGGTAATGGCTAATGTGAGAGGGAGTTATCTTGGAGCCATTCCAACGTATTTAGTCTAAGGGTCTATGATAATTGAACATGGTAAAGTACGAAACTGTAGCGTCTGTTCAACATGTTAGTTGCAGCTGCAAGCGGGCGACTGTCTCATATCGAGTGGCTCGCTTTACAAACGTGACTCTTGTCTTAGGACTCATCATCCATCGACTTAGGGCTTAAGATTTTTTAAGCATGGATAGAAATAATATTACAGAATACACGCAACCAAGGGGTAATCATGAGAGAAATCCCCCTGCTACGGCAGCTGGCACAAGGATTTTGGAGGTACCTAATCTATGCAAGAACATCCTGATGAATGAGACTAATTCTTGAGGCTCTTTGCTCCACTGGCAGTCAAGGATAGCAGAAGAAGACTGAAACTATCAGGGGTATCATAGAAACCAATTTCATTGGTATTGGTTTTGAAAACGACAAAAAATTAAATTGGTGTCATGAATTCCAATATTAATGTTCGAACTACATTTTGTATTGGTTTTATGTGTCACGGAAAATAATATTATTGGTTTAGTATTGGAAATAAACCAAGAAACTTACAGTTAACATATTTCATTTCAAAATTGGTATATCTATGTAAAACAAAGGCGTTACTGGCCAGCTGGTGCCTTTTTCGATTTAAAGATCCACTAAGAACGGATTTTTGATAATTCGGCCTTCTGGGGGATAAAAAAGGGTAAATTCAGTAACGATATGATTCCCAAACTAAAAACAATAGAATTAAAATTTAAATCGAGTTTGGATCAGTTACAAAAATAACAGAACAAGTGGTAAGTAATTTTCGAAAAAAAAGGGGAGAAAAAGAGAAAAATTATTTTTGGTACTTTTTAGCTTTAACTTTCTAATAAAAAGAGATGGATAAAAAGTTTACATAGAATTTGATATCATGTAATAAGATAAAAGCAAGTTTTGGTACTTTTCTGTGTCTTTGGAATCAATGAACCTTATCGACAAACATAAAAAATTTCAAAAATGGGGAAAATTGTAAGGCTAGAATATTCTTTGTGTAAAAGTACTGGCGAAGCAAATGCATATCAATTTAACGGATATCCCATGTAAGTGACATGGTTTGTTTCTTGGTGTAGGTAGATTAAATTTTTTTCAGTCCGCAATTCGGTCATTCCATTATGTTGGGGTATACAAGCTTCATTTGTCCAAATAGCAAATTATTTTTTTTAATAATTTTTATTTTATTTTTTATTTGATTTTTGATGTTTCACAAAAAATTCCAATGAAATCATAAACAATTGATTCGAACATTTTGTTTGATTTCAAAACAATAATAACAAAATCGACTTGGTTTTATAACACCAAATAATACCAGTATTGGTTTTCAAAACCGATAAATTTAAAAACCGACTTGGTTTCTATGACACCCCTGTATATGTTTTGTTGCGATTCATTGTAAAAGATTTTGTGTTTATGTTCGTTATCTTCCAGTTTTTTCATATGTAGCAGAGATATTTTGGTTTATATTGTTAAGCTTTAATGGTCTGTAACTCCCAAATCAAAACCTTCTGGCCTAAAAATTTAAAATGTGTGAAAAATAAAATATCAAATTTATGATTTTCTTAAAGAGTCGTCACAATAAATTACACAGGGCAACAAAATTTAACTTTTTGCAGGTTGATTGAGTTTAGTTTTAAATCTAACCATCTTAACTGAGTTATGAGGTGAACCGCCGCTTTTTTTTGAAAATTTATTTTTTCAAGTAAATGTGCCCAGGGATCGATCTTGCGCCTCTTGTATGCTAGGCGGATGACTAACCTGTTATACCACGGCGGTTCACATTTATACGTAAGTAAATAAAACACAATTAAACAATTATATTAAATAAATTTACTTCTGTATAGAAACCCCGATTTTAATCAATTCGGCTTTCACAGTTAATAATAAATAAAATCAAACGTTGTGTACAAATTACAATGAAATTAAGCTAATTTTATTCTAAAGACATCAGTCTTGACGTTTTTGAAAAACGTTTAGTTTTTTGTTGCATTTTAGCTTTTTATTACATTAAAACTATCAGTTTTGATGTAATTAGTCTGTTTACTTCGATCATGATCGTCATCGCTAAAGGCTTAAAAATTAACATTTATTTAAACTGGAAAGTTTTAAAGTCAGATTATATTCGGAACAGTATCTTAAAAAAAAACACTCAGTTCTGGTCAACCATTTACGGACTTTGTTTCACTAAATATTTATATGCTTTTAGGTGCTTAACTGAAACGAATAAAAACAGGATATAAAAGTATTTCAAGTCCGAAATAATCATGGTCGACAGAATGATTCTGACCTTTACTGTCAAAAAGTAAGGGAATTGAAAGTAATCTGGATTATAATTTTTACATCTTTGCGAAAGCCCCTTAGTATACCCTAGAGACCTGCAAAACATACTTTAATATTTTTTTTGCTCATAAACAAAAAACTGGCACAAAATGTTCAATATTTTCAACAAAACTCATGTATAGGATACAAAAGTGTTTAACTTTTGGAGTTTTCATTAAAAAAATTCATATTTGCGTAAAGTTATTTATCTATTTGACTTAAAACTGTGATTCTGAGTTCTCACGGATCAACTGCATTTAAGTTTATTTTCCACAACGAATCCTTACAAAATTATTTCCCATTTACCAAAATCAACATAAAAGCCTTTATCATGCTATTAAAATCTAGAAATTGCATACAGTTCATACCAAACACCTGCTGCGTTTCTCTGATAGAAATATGACGTACAATATTTCGAAAACAAAATAATTTTCAATTCAAACTTAAACCCACCTTTCAAATAAATGCAAATTTTCACAGAATACAAGGATGTTCTATTAAATATTTTAAAGTGCGAAACAGAGTTAACTGCATAAGCCATATGACAAAAAAGAGATTTATAATTTCTGAATTTTGTATTATATTTTATGGAAAACAATTTCCTAAGCAAATTTCCATTATAAAAGGCACACAAAAACATAATGTTAAATAAAAGTGTCTTTAATTAAATATGAAATATTAATTGAAAGGCTTGAGTATGAAGATTACAAGAGAAATTTTCTTGTATGTTATTTTAACGTTGTACTTCAGATATTAATTAAAAATATTTTTAGTTTTAATATATGATATATAAAGACTTTTTTGTGTAATTCCTTTGAAAACTTGTTATGTTTCCCTTCAAATGTTCCAATTTTTAAATATTTTCTTTTATTATTTTTAATAAATTTCCCCACAAATGTTTTGGCCTTATAAACAGCTATAGCAATTGCTTTCACAATTTCCTTTTGTTTACGGAAAGTGTTTTATTTAATATTTTTCTTTTATTATTTTTGTAAATTTTAACCTCAATATTAAAGTGAAATTTTCTGGCATTGTCATTATATTTTATATGACTATATACATACGTATGTATAGGTATGTAAATGAGTGTCTATAGATTACCTTACATACACAAATATCCTAGAAATTTTCATATTTATTTTTCTATACTATTTTCACAATAAAGCCAACAACTAAAAACAACAAATGCAACCTGAAAAGTATTAAAATAGAAAAAAAATGTTCAAAACAAGGAAATAGGTTACCAAAGTGAACATGCTGGGTTCTGTTGTGCATTGTTGTCATTTATTTTATATTTAGAGTATTTCACCTGTTTTTCTATTTTTCTCCGTATGTATTTCGATTTTTTCATATTTATACATATACATACGTACATATAAAATGCTGCTGTTACAGCATGAATAATTTCCTTTTCCTCTCCCTGTTCAAATTCCCCGTGGCTTTTTTACTATCTTTTATAGTTTGTTTTTTTCTGAAGTTAAATATTTAGGAAATCATTATCTCCTTGTTTGTTTTCCTGTACTTGTAGTTGGGTTTTTCGCATTTCGAGTTTAAGTATTAAGTTCGTATAAAAAAAGTCAAGAAGGAAAAAACTACTCAACTCTTATTCTATTGTCTAACTTTTGTTGTATAGATTTTTTTATTATTTTGTGCTGACTTTAAAACCCAGTTTTGATGTTAATAATGAGCTAAAAATATATATACTGTGTAGTTGTTTGTTACATTTAGCTAAAATTAGTTTGACTTATTTGTAATTTTTTAAGCCCTTTTGTAAATTTGTCTGAAGGAGATTACCCTTTGTGTAGTTTCCCTTTTTTCTGAAATGAGGTCCAAGTTTTTAGTTTAATTGAAATGTTGTACAATTTAGGTAAAATAAAGCTTTTAAGCTTTAATATTTGAATTTTTAATGCCCTATAAAAACTATGCAAAAGTTTAAATAATTAAAAATTAAATTTTAATATGTATAGAAAATTATTCCATCAATAAATATCGAAAAAAAGCTATTATTTTTGTATAATTTTGTCCATAAAAAAACTTATTCTTTGAATAACAAACTGACAGTTTTTTAAAATCAATTACATAGAATAATTAAATAATTATATAAAAATTTGGTAAACATTTTTCTATATAAAAATTTGGTAAACATTTTTCTATATAAAAATTTGGTAAAAATTTTTCTATATAAAAATTTTGGTCAAAATTTTTCTATATAAAAATTTTGATAAAAATTTTTCTATATAAAAATTTTGGTCAAAATTTTTCGATAAAAAAATTTTAGTCAAAACTTTTCTATGTAAAATTTTTGGTCAAAGTTTTTTATATAAAAAATTTTGGTGAAAATTTTTCTATATAAAAATTTTGGTCAACATTTTTCTATACAAAAATTTTCGTCAAAATTTTTCTATATAAAAATTTTGGTCAAAATTTTTCTATATAAAAATTTGGTAAAAATTTTTCTATATAAAAATTTTGGTCAAAATTTTTCTATATAAAAATTTTGATAAAAATTTTTCTATATAAAAATTTTGGTCAAAATTTGTCGATAAAAAAATTTTAGTCAAAACTTTTCTATGCAAAATTTTTGGTCAAAGTTTTTTATATAAAAAATTTTGGTAAAAATTTTTCTATATAAAAATTTTGGTCAACATTTTTTTATACAAAAATTTTCGTCAAAATTTTTCTATATAAAAATTTTGGTCAAAATTTTTCTTTACAAAAATTTTTGTCAAAATTTTTCTATATAAAAATTTTGGTCAAAATTTTTCTATATAAAAATTTTGGTCAAAATTTTTCTATATAAAACTTTTGGTCAAAATTTATCTAGATAAAAATTTTGTTCAAAATTTTTTTATATAAAAATTTTGTTCAAAATTTTTCTATATAAAAATTTTGGTCAAAATTTTTCTATATAAAAATTTTGGTCAAAATTTTTCTATATAAAAATTTTGGTCAAAATTTATCTATATAAAAATTTTGGTTAAAATTTTTTTATATACAAATTTTGGTCAAAATTTTTCTATATACAAATTTTATTTTTATATAAAGATTTTGGTCAAAATTTTTATATGGAAAAAATTTTTACCAAAATTTCTATATAGAAAAATTTTGATAAAAATTTTTAAATAGAAAAATTTTGACCAACATTTTTATATAGAAAAATTTTGACCAAAATTTTTATACAGAAAAATTTTGGTCAAAATTTTTCTATATAAAAATTTTGGTCAAAATTTTTCTATATAAAAATTTTGGTCAAAATTTTTCTATATAAAAATTTTGGTCAAAATTTTTCTATATAAAAATTTTGGTCAAAATTTTTCTACATAAAAATTTTGGTCAAAATTTTTCTATATAAAAATTTTGGTCAAAATTTTTCTGTACACAAATTTTGGTCAAAATTTTTCTATATAAAAATCTTGACCAAAATTTTCATATAGAAAAATTTTGACCAAAAGTTTTATATAGAAAAATTTTGACCAAAATTTTTATATAGAAAAATTTTGACCAAAATTTTTATATAGAAAAATTTTGACCAAAATTTTTATGTAGAAAAATTTTGACCAAAATTTTTATAAAGAAAAATTAAACTGATAAGTATTTAAGAAGTTCATAAAGCCAAATTGTTCAGATAACATATTAAACATTGTCGATATCATGTTCTGTATATGTATATTTTGTACAAAATAATTTGACCAAAACTTTTGTATCGAAAAAAAATTTGACCAAAACTTTTATGTGAAAAATTTTGACCAAAACTTTTATGTGAAAAATTTTAACCAAAACTTTTATGTAATAAATTTTGACCAAAATTTTTATATGAAAAATTTTGATCAAAATTTGTTTTATAAAAATTTTGGTCAAAATTTTTCTATGTAAAAATTTTGCTCAGAATTTTTCTATATAAAAATTTTGCTTAAAATTTTTCTATATAAAAATTTTGCTCAAAATTTTTCTATATCAAATTTTTGCTCAAAATTTTTCTATAGGAAAATTTTGATCAAAATTTTTATATAGAAAAATTTTGATCAAAATTTTTATATAGAAAAATTTTGACCAAAATTTTTATATAGAAAAATTTTGACCAAAATTTTTATATAGAAAAATTTTGACCAATTGAATTTTATTTGACAAACATACATATAAAAACAAATACATGCTTAACATATAAAGAAATATTTATGCATACATTAAAATGTTATAGCCAGGACAATACTATCAATGCATTACATATGTATGTATAAGTTTGTACAAATATCTATGCAAATGTTAACCCCTGTAGATTATTTTACATTAATATTTTTGTAAGTACGCATTTTCATATGTATGCGTTTATGTTGTGTATAAAATTCATATATTGTATTTATTGCAATATAAGATGTTTATAAAACATTTATTAAAAGCATAAACTTACACATACACACACACGTATACGAAATTATTATTATCACTAACATAATCAAAGTGGTCTGAACAGGACAAAAACGCTTTTCGAATTTATGTGAATATAAGAAAGAGAACGCAGCAAGAAAGCTTTTATTGAATACCACAGACTTATGAATAATATATTATTCTTGACATAAATTAAATGACCCTTATGGTTTATATTGTAGTACTTTTAATTTCAAGGATATATACAAAATTTTCATGAATTAATAATGCAAACAATAATGGCGACACTGTTAAATATTTAATAGTGTTTTATTTTTTTTATTTATGTTCTTGTATATGTATTTTTATATTATGCAAACATTATGATTTAATGGACAATAAACGAGATTTTAATAAAAACCGAATGAATTTACAATTTGTTTTAAAATATTATTTATACTTTGAATAAAAAAATGGACATAAAGATAAAGATTTAAAAAAAGAGCAATTTATAAAAGCAAATACTTGGAAAAATGAATGAGATATGTATTTATTTAAGGAGGATGATATTGAATTAATTTGCTTTATGGGCTCATTAAAAATTTAAAGCCTTAAAGAAGAAAAATGCTTACATTAAATATTTGCTCAGACTTCGGCAATAACACAGTACGACAAAATCAAAATTTTTTGAGTACACATGAGTAATGTTAACAGAATATGAAAATAGGCTTAAAATAAAGAAATACGTATATCGGCGTTTTGCTGTAGAACGTCAGAATTTTAATAAAATCGATTTTAAAGATTCGAAGGACCGTGGACGTCTTTCTTTATTTTAAGCCTATTTTCATTTTACATTTCTCATGTGTACCAACCACTGTCGTACTGTGTAATATACAAATTATGTGTTCAACTCCTCTTTAGTCTTTAATAAAATCAGTAGCAAAAATTGCTTACTTTTTTTATGTGTGCAGATTTTTTTCTAAAAAAAAACTGTTAATAAAAATCAACATAACAAAAGAAAATTTGTATATAACTAGAAAATAGTACAATTTTCTGTCATCATGTCCACTTTGACAATGCTTTAGTTTAGTATTTTATTTGTGTAATTTTTCTAAGTTTATTTTTTTTGCATGTTGTTTTACATTGTTGTTTTATTATTGTTATATCTTTTGTTAAAGTCAAAGTTGGTCACCATTATTATTTTGTTTAAAGGTTTTATAGCTCGAGGACAAACTTCCTATTGTTCTATATGACTTGAATGGTTCAGTGGTTACATTTTTTTGCTCTCCTCTACTCTTAACCATTATATCGTTCCATTTAAGTTTTCGAACGAGCTATATTGGAGTTGTAGTTTTTCTTCTCTCTACTCGTTGTCCTGTTTTCTTTATATCTTTACATCATTTATGCATCGTTTTTTATCATTTTGTAGCGCGTTTGGGTTTATGTCGCATTAACTGTCGCAACTTTATAACAATACAAAACTCCTCTCTATATATATTTAAGAAAAAAAAAAACAGCTAAATTTTACCAAACAGATACATAAACATGGAAAAACTACAATATTTAGCATGTAAGAGTATAAAACAAAACGAATTGAAAACAAAATAGAGGCAGGTCCCATAAAAAATCGTTTTAAATAAAAAAAGATGACAGTTACACGAATCAGTTGTATTACAACCTCACACTTAGTACGAGGTTAGTTCGAGTGTAACACATAGGGGGACATTCGCTTAAGGGCAGCTCAAAAATTTTACATTTTTAACGTAGGTAGGATGATTTTTCTTATAGAAAAGTTATCAGTGGGAGTTTCTTATAGGAAATTTTAAAAGTGAGCAGTTTTCTAGAAAAAACCTTGGGATAGAATAAAAGTTTTATATGAAAAGTTGACAGTAGGAAACGTTGAAAGTTTTCTACATAAAAGTTAGTAGGAAAAGCGTTTTTGATCGATTAAGGGTTTTAAAGTAGATCGAATTTTCTATGGAAATCTTAAGCAGATATTTCTAGACTGATGTTTAAAGTTCGAATAAAAACTTTAAAATAGAAGAGTTTTCTTAAAAAAATTCATAGTAGCAGAGTTCTTTTTATCGAAAACTTCTAAAGCAAAGAAAGAGCTTTCTGTGAAAAGGTACAAACCGCTTTCAATATATAAGTGGGCAGTTTTAAAGAAATTTTTCTTCAAAAAATATTTTATATTGAAAGTTTTTCTGTAAGGAAAATTTTGTATTGAAAATTTTTCTATAAGAAAAATTTTGTATTGAAAATTTTTCTATGAGAAAAATTTTATATTCAGAATTTTTCTATAAGAAAAATTTTATATTGAAAAATTTTTTTTAAGAAAAATATATTGAACATTTTTTTATAAAAAAAATTTAGATTGAAAATTTTTGTATTAATAATTTTTCTGTAATAAAATTTTATATTACAATTTTTCTATAAGAATAATGTTTTAATGAAATTTTTTCTATAAAAGCAATTAAGTATTTAATATTTTTCTATTAGAAAAATTTTATATTGATAATTTTTCTTGATGAAAAGATTTATACTAAAAATTTTTCTATAAGAATTATTTATGTTGAAAATTTTTCTATTAAAAAATTTATATTAAAGACTTTTCTATAAGAAATTTTTATATTGTAAATTTCTAAATAAAAATTTAAAATAAGAACATTTTTTTATACAAAATACTTTTCTCTAAGAAAAAAAGAAAGAAAATTTTTCTATAAGAAAAAGTTTATGTTAAAAATTTTTCTATAAGAAAAATTTTATATTGAAAGTTGTTCTCAAAAAAAAGTTTATATTGAAAATGTTTCTATAAGAAGAAGTTTATATTGAAAATTTTTCTATCAGAAAAATTTAATATTGAAAATTTTTCTATAAGAAAAAGTTATATTAAACATTTTTCTATAAGAAAAATTTAATATTGAAAATTTTTCTATAAGAAAACTTTTGTATTGAAAATTATTCTATAAGAAAAATTATATATTGAAAATTTTTCTGTAAGAAAAATTTTATTTTGAAAATTTATCTATTGAAAATTTTTCTATTTCTGTAAGAAAAATTTTATATTGAAAATTTTTATTAAAATGTTTCCATACGAAAATTTTTTTTTCAAATTTTTCTATAAGGAAAATTTTATATTGAAAATGTTTCTATAAGGATAATTTAGTATTAAATTTTGTTTTCAATACAAATTATTTATATGCAAAGTTTTAACTTGAAAATTTTTCAATAAGAAAACTTTTCTACAAAAATATTATTTTGAATAAAATATTTTTTTTTTGCATCTTAACTATGAAAATGTATATTAAAAAATTTTCTATAAGAAAAATATTCAAATTTTCTATAAAAAATTTTAGTTTACAATTTTGATAGAAGAAACATTTTATTTTTAAAATTTTCTACAAAAAAAAAAAATGTTGTTATTAAAAATTATTCCATAAAAAAATTTTTTAACAAAATTTTTTTTTATAAGCAATATTTCATATCTAAAATTGTTCTTTAAGAAAAAATTCATATTTAAATTTATTCTAAAAAAAAATTTTATGTAGAAAATTATTCCATAAAAAAAAATTTTATTGAAAATTTTTCTTATAGACTTTACAAGTTATTTGATCTTTTATCTTAACAAAATTTTGGCCTTAGTCTAAAACTTCCCACTGTATTCAAATATGTAAGTATATATGCAAAGTGTAAAACTATTTATTATTCCTTTTCTCTATATTACAGTAAAAGTATGTGTTAGTAGAAAATAAAGTTGAACTCTATTCGTTAGAATAAAATGCAAATGACAGAAGAATAAAAAAAAAACGTAAAGAAAATAAAAAAGTTAATGGTGTTGTGGCCTGAGTGTTAGATTTCTGTGTCATTTCCTATTTGGGCTGATATTGCTTTTGTATAATGTTTTCTTTTTCCTCATTTTTTCTTCTTTTTTTTTTGCAGTTGTGCTGATTTTTCTAGCAATTTCTTATTTTTCGCTATAGTTTTGCTGGTTGTCATTATAAAGTTCGCTGTTATCATCATCATTATTGTAGGTTTGCAAAAGCTTTACAATTTGGCTTTTGTTTTCTACATGTAGTTTTCTTCTATATTATGTATGTTTCCCTCCAGTTTATTCTTTAACATTTTTGTTTGCTATTTAATTCTCTAGCTGCACGTCATGCTCTTTTTGCTTTATTTTATTCGTTTTTCCATATTCATGTTAGAAAAAAAAATGTTTAAAGACAAAGAAATTGTGTTACTTTTGGGTGTTATAGTTTATGCAAATTTGTTCTAAATGACAAATAGGATGTATTTAGAGCTAAATAGTAAAAGTTCTGTATGTTGGCATTGTACGAGTATCATGCTAAAGGGATTTTGGTTTATTGTTTTTTAAAGCTTATATTTAGTTTTGCTGATTAAGCACATTATTTATGTGGCTTTTGATTATCAGTAAATGATAGTGACCTTATATTTAAATTGAGCTAAAATTTAAAATAGTTTTAAACTAATTTTTTTTACATAAAAAAACTTTTCTATAGTAAGCACTTACCATTGAATACAAAACACTTTTACGAAATTAATAGTCCCACTATGATTTGCATAATTTAAATATACACTATATTTTTCAATAAAAGTCTTTTTATAGAAAACCTATTTCACTTCAATCATATCAACAAAACAATTATTCAACTTTCATGTGTCTATGAAATCTTCCCACCTTTAACTTGTCTATAGATAACTCTTCCCAACTTTAATTTATCTATATAAAACTCCTCACACCTCAAATTTTTCTATAGAAAATTGCTCACATCTTCGACTTTTCTATAGAAAACTGTTTATATCTTTAACTTTTCCATAGAAAACTGTTCACACCTTCACTTTTTCTGTAAACTTTACCTTTTCTGTAGAAAACTGTTCAAACCTTTAAATTTTCTTTCGAAAACTCTTCCCACCTTCAACTTTTTTATAGAAAACTCTTCCCACCTTCAACTTTTCTGTAGAAAACTCTTCCCACCTTCAACTTTTCTATAGAAAACTCTTCCCGCCTTCAACTTTTCTGTAGAAAACTGTTCCCACCTTTAACTTTTCTATAGAAAACTCTTCTCGTCTTCAAGTTTTCTATGGAAAACTCTTCCCACCTTCAACTTTTCTATAGAAAACTCTTCCCACCTTCGACTTTTCTATAGAAAACTCTTCCCACCTTCAACTTTGCTATAAAAAACTCTTCCCACCTTCAACTTTTCTATAGAAAACTCTTTCCACCTTCAACATTTCTATATAAAACTCTTCCTACCTTCAACTTTCTATAGAAAACATTTCCCACCTTCAACTTTTCTATAGAAAATTCTGCCCACCTTTAACTTTTCTATAGAAAACTCTTCCCACCTTCAACTTTTCAACAGAAAACTCTTCCCACCTTCAACATTTCTATATAAAACTCTTCCCACCTTCAACTTTTCTATAGGAAACTCTTACCACCTTCAACTTTTCTATAAAAAATTCTTCCCACCTTCAACTTTTCTATAGAAAACTCTTCCCACCTTAACTTTTCTTTAGTTATTTTATAACAAACTAGTTTCATCTTCAACTTTTCTTTAGAAAACTTTACCCAACTACAACTTTTTTAAACTTTTTAATATTTTAAATGTTTTTATATTTATTTTTTCCGAATTTAAGCATTTAATTTGTTTTTTTTTTTTTTCTGAAAAGTTATAAAAATGTTTAAATACAAACTTCTATTTTATAAATTGCACTACAAAAACCCTGAAGGTTAATAAAAAACCAAGTTGCACTTGTGAATACATGTCGTTCCTAAAAACAATAAATAAACCGAAATATACACTTAAGTTGAAGTTAATGGCATCAAAAGCAAAAGAACTCTTTAAAAATAAAACTGATCTAAATACTAGACTAAAGACCCCCACAACGCATTGCCAATGTTTTTTAGAAGTTGTAGCATGTTTTTAAAACATTTTAACTATTTCTGTTTTTTTTTTTTGTACTTATTACTTCCAGTTTCTTTGGCCATAAACTCTAGACCACAAATGTGTAATTCGAGTAAAAAATTCCAACTCCTCCCCAACAAAGTGTTTAGAACAAAATCAATAAAATCGTTGGTCGTTTTAAAAGGAAATTATTTGAAAAGTTGTTTTTTACGATTTGAAAGTTTGATTTCTTAAAAATAGATTAGAATGAAAATTGTAGGAAAACACCCTAAAAATGAAGGAAGTGAGAATTAAATTTGAATATTTTTTTTGTGCTCAAATAGTTTTGGGATTATTTGTGGAGGAAAAATTTAAAATGTATTAAATTTATTTTCTTTTGCAAATTTGATGTTTGCTATGACTGTTTTTTATTCATTTAGTAGTTAAATTACATACAAATGTTTAACAAAATTTATTACTCTGTCAGGCATTATATTTTCCAAATGCATTTACTTTTGCATGTATGTGTCAGAATGTATGGCTCTTTAATTTGTATTAACCTAACAGTTCAAATTTGGAAAATCCTATTAAAAATTACATTAAAGGTAGACAGAAGTAGCTTTGAAAACAACCAAAGTCCATCTTCAATAGAAAGCTTATAAACTAAAAGCCTTATTTAAATAATGAAGCTAGTGAAGCTTTTAAAATGATCCTTTAATTAAAAACTGCTGGGTATTTCTGCAAAGGTTTAAGTTTCAAAATATATGCAGTTGCTTTACTAACATCAGCAGTAGTAGTAAATATGGTGGTTTTGCTTATTTTTATTTGTTTGCTGGTATTTGTATAGTATATAAGTTTTCTGGTTAGTTATATTTGTATTTTTGTTTAAACGTAATGTGGTATTTTTGTAAAGCCTCTCAAAGGCACATTAAGCATGGCCGAAAATCAAAAATAAAACCCAGCCACTAACATTCAGTACGATACAATAGCATCGAGAGCAGTAATAGAGCTTCGAAATAAATAAAATGAAATAAATATTAAAATAAATACCCAAACTATATCCACATTCATACAATTATACAAAATTTTTCAATTCATACACAAAAGGAAAATTACATTATTGCCCAACAACGAATGATTTTTGTTTTCATTTGTTTGTTGCTGCTAAAAAAATTGTTCACAATGAAAATGTTTTTGTTGTCTTTGCAATGGATGGCTCCGGCTTTTAGGTTTGACGTTGCTGCTATTGCTGATTTTGTTTGGTTGGCTGTCCGTTTTGACTCGTTGCAGCAAATGGCAAGTGCAAACCACTCCTGGGTTTTGCAAATTAAATGCAAAAAAAAAAAAAAAATTAACAACAAAAAAATATGGTCAGAAATTCAAAGAGCATTGAAATCACAGTAAATGTGTAGTAAACATACACTTATACAAATACTAATACAAGTGCGAATACAAAACAAATTGCAGTAAATTTAAGGGTGGTAGCAGGGAAAGGTGTCCAAAGGAGGAATTTAATTAAAGGATTAAGGATTTAAATTAAAATGTGTAGGGAATTATATATTATTCTGCAACCCTATATGTATATATTTCTTTATGAATTTGCTAAAAAAAATATGTCCATTATCAAACTTTCTATAAAAAAAACTCTTTCCACTGTCAATTTTTTATAGAAAACTCTTCCCACTGTCAACCTTTTTATACAAAACTCTTCCCACTTTCAACTTTTCTAAAGAAAACTTTTCCCGCTGTCAATTTTTCTATAGAAAACTCTTCCCAATGTCAACTTTTGTGTAGAAAACTTTTCCTACTATCATCTTTTCTATAGAAAACTCTTAACACTGTCAACATAGAAAGCTTTTCCCACTGTCAACTTTTTTATAGAAAACTCTTCCCACTGTGTTTTCCAGAGTCAACTTTTCTGTAGAAAACTCTTCCCACTGTCAACTTTTCTATAGAAAACTCTTCGCACTGTCAACATTTCTATAGAATACTGTTCCTACTGTCAACTTTTCTATAGAAAACTCTTCGCACTGTCAACATTTCTATAGAAAACTGTTCCTACTGTCAACTTTTCTATATAAAACTTTTCCCACTGTCAGCTTTTCAGTAGCAAACTTTTCCCACTGTCAACTTTTCTATAGAAAACTCTTCCCACTATCAACTTTTCTATAGAAAACTCTTCCCACTGTCAACTTTTCTATAGAAAACTCTTCCCACTTTCAACTTTTCTATAGAAAACTCTTCCAACTATCAATTTTTCTATAGAAAACTCTCCCCACTGTCAACTTTTCTATAGAAAACTCTTTCCTCTTTCAACTTTTCTATAGAAAACTCTTCCCACTGTCAACTTTTCTATAGAAAACTCTTCCCACTGTCAACTTTTCTATAGAAAACTCTTCCCACTGTCAACTTTTCTATAGAAAATTCTTCCCACTGTCAACTTTTCTATACAAAACTCTTCCCACTGTTAACTTTTCTATAGAAAACTCTTCCCACTGTTAACTTTTCTATAGAAAACTCTAAACACTGTCAACTTTTGTATAGAAAACTCTTCCCACTGTCAACTCTTCTATAGAAAACTCTTCCCACTGTCAACTTTTCTATAGAAAACTCTTCCCACTATCAATTTCTCTATAGAAAACTCTTCCCACTGTCAACTAAACTTTCGACAAAATGAATAGAAGTGCTGGAACGAAACTATTATTCCAAAGGAATGCTTACAAAGTAACCGTAGAGCGTCCACTACAAAATCTAAATGGCAGCCACTTTCTAAATTTTTACACTTCAGGTTTTTGACAAAATATTCTCCGTCCCTGTTGCAGAATTTTTAAATACACAAAATATATTTTATATTTATTATATTTCTCTGTTTACATTTAAAATATAAAAATTTTCTACAATATTTTTTTTAGGGAGGGGGAATTTTTCATTTGTGAAACATCTCTGTGAAATTTGTTGCAAATAAATTATAATTTACCAAAGGCCAATGAACTTTTCATTAAAAAAATAAATATACAATTTATTTGCACATTTAGCAAATTAAATATTACTAAAGTGAAACATCAGAAAAAGGTAATTGAAATAAGATAAAAAATATAATTTTATGAAATTAAATTTTTTGTAGTAGCAAAATTAAACAGAAAATCGCCAGAGAAAAAAGGAAGTGTTAAGGGGATTTCTTATATGGCTGGAAAAATTTCATTTGATTAATTTTAAATCTTTTTAAAGATTTTCTTAATTACCAAGTAGAAGTTAAATTAAATTATATAAAATTAAATTTTTGTTAGTATTTAGAAGTAAATAGAAAAGTTGGTTTTGAATAGCCGGTTTTTGCATATCCGATATTTGCATGTGTTCATAATTCATAAAAATATTATTGGTATTCAACTATTAGGTTATTTACTTAAAAATATGTTCTTTCCTTGTGCCTAAGAGCCAAAGTCAACCTTTTCTTTGACACAATTCTTTAAGCAATTTTCGCATTCCTTTTTTAAGTAAAACTAAATATTTTTGCTCAATTTTAATAAAAGTAAAAAGTTCAAGTTAAGTTTTTCAAATAATAATACAATTTTGTTTCTCCCACACAGACCTCAACAATTTTTTTTGAAAATTTAGTTTTTTACCACGCTTATATGTATGTGTATCATCATTGTTAGTTTTGCTGTATTTATAATTCATATACATACACAGAAAGAAAATTCATTCTTATTTTTGTTATTTTGCCGCTGGTAGCGTTTAAACTTAATACATACATAAATAAATGTATAACCATATATACTCCTAGTAAGTAGGCCAATGGCTTTGTCTTTGTTTTAAAATTTATTTACCTAAAACTCTTGGGTACATGTTAAGTTTGCGGTGACGGCGTTTTCTTTATTTAAATAAATAACAACAAGACGGAAAGCCCCTGAATACCTTATACTAGATCCCTTTAAAAGACAAAAAAATTTAATTAAATTTAGATTTTGTGTACTTTACATTACACTAAGGATCATTTAAGAGTTTTTGTCATTATTGTAATTAATATTTATATTAATAAAGAAGCAGCAACAATATTCAACAAACAAGACAAAAAACCCAAAAATAAGAACAAAATATTACGAGAGTTAAGATGGTTTACTTTTAATTAGGTACATTTTAGGGAAAGAATATGTAAGCTAAGATAACGATGTAAACGAATTTTGGTGTTTGACTTACTGCTGGTGAATGAGAAAATATTTAATTAGGGATAAAATTATTAAATAAAATTATTTTAATAAGAAATTCTTTAAATTTTGTAAAACGTATTTTTCTGTGGTCTGACTACTTTTTGGAGAAATTTTGATAACCTTGGAAAAGAAAATTTGAATTTTAAGGAGTTATAATGAGTTTGAGACAGACATATAATAATACAGGCCTACAAAATACATCAGGGTTTTTTTGCAAATTCAAATACAAAAATTTATAAAAAATGACATGCTTTTCAAAATTATAATTTGGAATTATATTTTAAATAGTTGTTTACAAATTATAAATATTATAGTTAATACAATATTTATGTAATAGAATTCTTTGAATATTTTTTCTGTTTACTAAAATTTTACATTTTCGCGAAAATCTTTTTTTGCTATTTATTTTTAGTTTATTTTATTAGTTCATTTTATGGCACTGGAAAAAACATTTATAATTTTTAAAATTTGTTGAACAAAATTTTCAAAAAATTGAAAAATGATTTTTGAAACAGACCTAGGAAATGGGTATAAATTTCTTATATAAAAAAAAAACTAAACAAATTCTATTATATTTTTAAAGCAATTCAAAAATTTGGTACTTAGAGGCCATAAAATAATAAATCATTTAGTACATTGAAGTTTATTTATTCTTAAGTAAATTTTTTGTTACATATCCTTAGGCATGTCATCAAGAACATGAATTTTTGGGGAAAATAATTAAAAAATTTTAAATACAAAAACATACTCCCAGTTTTCCAAATTAATACATTTTTATAGAAAATTTTTGATCAAAAAAATTTTATAGAAATTTTTTGATAAAAAAAAGTTTTATATAAATTTTTTGATAAAAATTTTTTTATAGAAAATATTTGATAAAAAAAAATTTATAGAAAATTTCTGATAACTTTTTAGAAAATTTTTTTGATAATAAAATTTCTACATAAATTTTTTGGTAAACAATTTTCATAGATACCCAGTAAAACTTTTCATTACCAAATAATGAGTTAAACAGTTAAACTATTGAACACGAACTACTAACTCATTCGCTGTTTAAGTCATTACATTAACATGGGGATGTCATTGGAGGCAAGTACTTACCAATTGCAGAAAAGTAATGACTTGGGTAAGCAATTTGAAAGCAACAACAACAACAACAGCAACAACTTTTTTGTTGTTGTTTTATTAAAAACATATATTTTTAAACGAAATACAAAATTTTTTTTATGATCCCATGGGGGCTCGAACCCAGACCCTCCGACTGCTAGGCAGAGACTCTTCCACTGAGCTACTTCATATGTTGAAAACTTAGCAGCTTATAATTAATATAAACAATTTTTATTTTTAGATCCAAAATCATGTGAAAATAACTTTGTTTTTCCCTGCTTTTTTTTTTGCTTTGTTGTAATTTTTGGAAAAATATTTTTATACGATTTTTTGTAATAATTTGAAAACTTTTTTAAAATTATTTTAAAACTTAAACAATTTAAATCTTCTTTTTTGTATAAGTTTTTACATAAGATTGACTCTTACTTACTTAAATGTTACAACCTGTTAAGGTCAAAGTCCGAGCATATTTTAGAATTCCATGGATTTCGATCTTGTGCGAATATTCTCCAATTTTATAGGCCAAGCTTTAAAAAATGTTCCTCTACTTGGTCTTTCTATCGAAGTTTCGGACATCCTCCTCTAATATTAGGTAGTGGGACATTTCAAATCTAATTTTATCCTCTTCATTATATTTTTTTTCAAGAGAGGGTTACTAGCCCGTAATCCTAACCCATTTTTATCGATCTTATGGGACAACTCTCGGAACATGTTAACTCACAATATTAATGGGTGTTAAACTAGCTCCCCGGTTGATATCATGAGGAGGTGTGTGTCCACAGTTGAGATGAAGAATGACCCAGATAAGTTGGGCTTACCAAGTTAAGACCAATTAGAATCGAGTTTGGTATTCAACATCCCCTACATAATCAAAATTGACTCATGATGGTATTTTTTCATTAACGTGAGTTAATTTAAAAATTTTTTTTTACAGAGGATAATATTTATTTAAGTTCTTAAAATTCAAAAATCATTTAAAAAGACTCTTTTAATAAAACAAAAAACTAAAAAAAATTGTTGCCCTTGGTGGGATTTGAACCGGGGCCATTCAGTTTAAATTACCATCTTAATTTCAAATAAGTACTTCTGTAATAACTTATTATTTATTCGGATGGTATGTTGTAGTCGTTACAAGGTAACCAGTTATCAGAGTACTTGCCATTACCAAAGTTTTGCTGGGTACTTTCATAGAAAATATTTGATAAAGAAATTTTCATAGAAAATTTTTGATAAAGTGATTTTAATAGAAAACTTTTGATAAAGAAATTTTTACAGAAAATGTTTGATAATAAAATTTCTATAGAAATTTTTTGATAAATATATTGTTAAAGAAAATTTTTAATAGCAAAATTTTCATGGAAAACTTTCGATAACAAATTTTTATAGAAAACTTTTCTTAAAAAATTTTTATATTTTTGATAAAAAAATTTTATAGAAAATCTTTGATAAAAAAATTTTTCAAAAAATTTAAAAAAAAAAAATTTTATAGATAATTTTTGATAAACAAATTTTTATAGCAAATATTTGATAAAAGATATTTTTATAGAAAATTTTTGATTACAAAATTTTTAATAAAAAAATGTTTGCAAAAAATTTTTATAGAAAATTTTTGATAAAAAAAAATTATAGAAAATTTTTTATAAAAAAATTTTTCATAAAAATATTTTTGATAAAAAAAATCTTATAGAAAATTATAGATTAAAAAATTTTTGATCAAAAAAATTTTATAGAAAATTTTTGATAAAAAAAATTTTACAGAAAATTTTTGATAAAAAAATTTTTATAGACAATTTTTGATAAAAAAATTTTATAAAAAATTTTTGATAAGAACATTTTTATCGAAAAATTTTGATAAAAAAGATTTTATAGAAAATATTTGATAAAAAAATGTTTATAGAAAATTTTTGATAAAAATTTTTGATAAAAAAATTTTTATAGAAATTCTATAATAAAAAAAAATTTTTAAAGAAATTCTTTGATAAAAAAAATTTTATAGAAAATTCTTGATAAAAAATTGTTGTTTAAAAAATGTTTATAGAAAATTTTTTGAAACAGACCGATTAAAAAATTCTTATAAAAATTTTTTGATTAAAACTTTTTAGGAAAATTTTTAATTAAAAAATTGTTATAGAAAATTTTTGAAAACAAATTTTGATAGCATTTTTTGGCAAGAAATTTTGAGAAAAATTTTTTAATAACAAAATTTTTACATACATTTTTTGATAAATTTTCACAGATAAAAATTGCTCTAAAAATTTTTGATATAAAAACTTTCATAGAAAATACAGAAAATTTTTGATAAAAAAATTTTTACAGGAAATTTTTGATGAAAAATTTTATCGAAAATTTTAGATAAACAAATTTTTATAGAAAATTTTTGACAAAAAAAAAATGTTATAGAAAATTTGTAATAAAAAAAATTTTATAGAAAATTTTTTATAAAAAAAATTTAATAGAAAATTGTTTATAGAAAATTTTTCATAAAAATATTTTTGAGAAAAAAAATTTGAGAGAAAATTTTTGATAAGAAACATTTTTTAGAAAATTTTTGATAAAATATTTTTTTTAGAAAATTTTTGATAAAATGTTTTTTTTTTAATTTTTTATAAAAAAATTTTAATAGAAAATTTTTCATAAAAAAATTTTTGATAAACAAATTTTTATAGAATATTTTTGATAAGAACATTTTTATAGAAAAATGTTTATAAAAAAGATTCTATAGAACATTTTTGACACACAAATTTTTATACAAAAATTTTGATAAAAAATCTTTATAGAAAACTTTTCGTAAAACTTTTTAATAGGAAATTTTTGACAAAAAAATTTTTATCAAAAATTTTTGATAAAAAATTTTTCTAGAAAATTTTTGATAAAAAAACTTAAGAAAATTTTAGATTAATCATTTTTGATAAAAAAAAATGTTTATAAAAAATTTTTGATAATAAAATTTTTATAGAAAATTAACAACCTTTTATGAAAAATTTTTGATTAAAAAATTTGTATGAATAATTTTTGATGAAAAAACTTTTATGGAAAATTTTTGATAGCAAAATTTTTCATTAAAAAATTTTATAGAAAATTTTTAATTAAAAAACTTTAATACAAAGTTTTTAATAAAATAATTTTATAGAAAATTGTTGATAAAAAATTTTTATAGAAAAATTTTCATATAATTTTTAAATAGAAAATTTTTGACAAACAAATTTTCAACGAAAATGTTTGATCAGAAAAAAAATTTTTAAGAAAATTTTATATTAAGAAAATTGTTGATAAAAAATAGTTTATAGAAAATTTTTGATAAAAAAATTTTTATAGAAAATTTTAGATTAAAAACTTTTTATGAAAAATTTTTAATTAAAAAATTTTTATGGAAAATTTTTAGTAAGAAAATGTTTTATATAAAATTTTTTAGAAAACATTTTAGAAATTTTTAACAAAAAATGTTAGAAATTTTTAACAAAAAATTTTAAAAATTTTTATAGAAAATTTCATGCAATTTCTTAATAAAAAATTTAACTAGAAAAAAAATTGCTTTGAAAATTATTGATATAAAAGCTTTATAGATAATGTTTATGAAGGCAATTTTTATAGAAAATTTTTATAAAAAATTTTAGATAAAGAAATTTTTATTAAAAATTTTTTATAGAAAAAATTTTAACAAATATTTTTTATATAGAGATTTTTGTAGAAAAATGTTGATAAAGTAATTTAAAAAAAAAACTTTTGATAAAGAAATTTTTATAGAAAATTATTTAAAAAATAGAAATTTTTTTCTTTTTGATAAAAAAAAACTACTTTATTAAAGAACATTTTTTTTTAGAAAATACAAAATTTTTAGTAAAAAAAATTTTAGAAAATTTTAAATAAAAAAATTTTTAAGAGTTATTTTTCTAAAGACATTCCATTTTCTGGTAAAAGTAAAGCTTTTTAATTTATTTTGCTTT
The DNA here is from genome assembly GCA_933228675.1 of Stomorhina lunata. NCBI lineage: Eukaryota > Metazoa > Arthropoda > Insecta > Diptera > Rhiniidae > Stomorhina > Stomorhina lunata. Next base: position 96,502,705 of record OW121743.1, on the reverse strand, counting down.
CTTTTTAATAATTATTAGAACCTTAAAATCCAACAAGATAAATTACTTCTGACTTTCTTTAATTCCTATTTTCATAAAAATTCCTATCATATTAAATTAACTATAGTTATTAATACAAAAGGAATCTCTGCCAACAAACCATATAAATTTCCAACGTTTCTTTTTTTATAAATTAAGAAAAATCACACTTCTAACCATATAAAAACCTCGCATGATTAATTGTAGTGAAAATTAACTAGATCCCACAAAAATTACTTGATACTTATTAAACATATTTATTATAGTTCATTTAACAACACATGTTGGTACTTCGTCATACTCAAACATTATTATTTATAATATCTATTTACTCACTTTCAGTTCAGTCAAACAAACAATTTCCCTAAGTGTTGCAAATAAAAAATTAGTACTACATGCAACTTTTAACGAATATATAAATAAATCAAACTGAATACAAACAAACATATGTACATACAAATAAATTAGAAACATTTCGCTAAGTAAATAAGTCAAAATAAGGACAAAACAATTGTCTGGCTAAAAGAGCTGAAAAAAATCTATACAAAAGGCAGAAGAAAAAAAAAGATACAAAAATAAAGAAATCATTTAGTAACAAACATTAGTAAAAAGTTGAAGAAAGTATCATAAGATTAAGACAAACTTATTTATAACATTAAAACATAAACAAACTTTTTTTGATTTGCTTAATAATCTTCTTCTCTCCTTCCCCTGCTAGTTGTAATAGCAGCAGAAGCAAAAAAGTAACCATTAAACATAATAACAAATTTATCAAATTTATACCAAACTCTTCTTCTCCTCCTTTCTGTCCTCTACCTCAAGTACTGTCTTTATTTATTTGTTCAGCCATTCATTTAGAAGAAAAACTTTTTTCCAACGTCTTCACTTTAACGAAAGGAATCACATGTGCCTACTAAAGATAACGCCAAACTCTAAGTAATATAACATCAACACCCCCTTCTTTACTTTTAAAGGGCCTATCATTGAGTTCTTTGAGTGAATTGACGAGGCAAGCAAAAAAAAAAAACAGAAAAATCAACTCCTTGTTGAAGAAGAAAAAGCCCATTAGTAGCAACAACCAACAACATTCAAGTACTAGATGCTAAATGGAGAAAAGTGGCACAAATTAAGTTGTTGAAGGAAAACGTAAGGAATGATAAAAGTATGTATATACATATTTAAGGAAAAGTCTTAATTGATGGCTATGTTTTAATTAAAAAAATCTTTTCTAACATACACACACTCACTTACACAATCAACTTTAGCCCCCCTATAGCTCACTCGCAGTTTCCTTGATAGACATTAAATAAATGATAGAGAAAATATTATACGCCAAAGTTCAACTTTATTACAGTGGAACAAAGAGTAATGGGAATTGAAAGAATCATTGGAAAGACTTTGAAGTTTGAAAATGGAAAATGTATGTCAACAGAAAATGGTGTCAAGAGAATTAAAATAACTATTTATATATGCGAGTTTAAAGTTTTACATGACATAACTTGAAAAGTGAAAAATTTTAAAGGATTATCTTTTGAATTAACGTTTTTTTTTTATTGTTTATAATTTAATAACAAAACCACAAATTTTATGTTCCGCTTAAGGTTACATATCTCTATTACATCAAAAATAGAGATATTTTAGTATAAATCTAAAAGGTTTTGCAACAGGGACTTCCCAGCATTGACACATCAAATTGTTGAATATAGAAATTTTCCTTTGGGATATTTTTTTAACATGAAAATGAAGCTACCGAAAAGTTTTCAACGAAAACCTCTTTAATTTATAACAATTTTTGTAAGAAACAAATTTTTTTAATATATAGAAAAGTATTGATAAAAACAAGAAAATTTTTTATTAACAAATTTTCATAGAAAATTGTCGATAAACAAATTTTCATAGAAAATTTTTGATAAACAAAATTTATAGAAAATTTTTGATGAAAAAATGTTTATAGAAAATCTTTGATAAAAAAATTACATAGAAAATTTTTGATAAAAAAAATTACATTGAAAATTTTTCAGAAATTGTCGATAAGCGAATTTTCATAGAAAATTGTCTATAAACACATTTTCATAGAAAATTTTTGATGAAAAAAATTTACAGAAAATTTTTGATGAAAAAATTTTTATAGAAAATTTATGATAAAAAAATTTTTATATAAAATTTTTGATGAAAATTGTTGATGAAAAAATTTTTATAGCAAATTTTTGATGAAAAAATTTGTATATAAAATTTTTGATGAAAAAATTTTATAAAAAAAAAATGATAAAAAAATAAATAGAAAATTGTCGACATAAAAAATATTTGAACAAAAATTTCATAGAAAATTTGTAATAAAAAAATTTTCATAAAAAATTAAAAAACAAATTTTTGATAGAAAAACTTCCATACAATATTTTTGAAAAATATTTTCATAGAAAATTTTTTACAATAGAACTTTAATAGAATTTTTGATAAAAGAATTTTCATAAAAAAATTCATAGACAATTTTTAATAAAAAAATTTTCATTAAAAAGTTTTGGTTAAAAAATTTTTGATAAAAAAATTTTGATAAACAATTTTTGAAAAAAAAACCTGTCATAGAAAATAATTGCTTATAAAATATTTCATAAAAAAATTTCTATAGAAAATATTTAATAAAGGAATTTCTTTAAAAAAGTTTTGATAACAAAAATTTTCATAGAAAGATTTTTTTTTTTAAATTTTTGATAGAAAGTTTTTGATTAAAAAAATTTTCATAGACAATTTTTGATAAAAAAATTTTCATAGAAAATATTTGATAAAAAAATTTTCATAGAAAACTTTTGATAAAAAAAATTTCATAGAACATTTTTTAAAAAACGTTTTTTATAAGAAATTTTTTATAAACAATTTTCATAAAAAGTTTTATCAGAAATTTTTTTATCAAAAAATTTCATTGAAAATTTTTGATAAAAAAATTTCATTGACAATTTTTGATAAAAAATTTTTATAGATAATTGTTAATAAAAGAATTTTCATAAAAAATTTTCGATAAAAAATTTTCATAGAAAATTTTTGATAAAAAAATTTGAATTGAAAATTATTGATAAAAACAATTTTCTTAGAACATTTTGATAAAAAAATTTCATAGAAAATCATAAAAAAAAGTCGTAGAACATTTTTGAAAAAAAAAAAACATTTTTTATAGGAAATTTTTTATAAAAAATTTTCATAAAAAGTTTTATTAGAAATTTTTTTATCAAAAAATTTCATTGAAAATTTTTGATAAGAAAATTTTATTGACAATTTAAAAAAAAAAAAAAATTTATAGGAAATTTTTTTATCAAAAAATTTCATAAAAAATTTTTGATAAAAAAAAATTTCATAGAAAATTTTTGATAAAAAAATTTGAATTGAAAATTATTGATAAAAACAATTTTCTTAGAAAATGTTCTATAGAAAATTCTTAATTTAATATTTTCTGAGCAATTTTAAAACAAATTTAATAGATAATTTTTATGAACAAGTTTTTATAGAAAATTTTTGGTAAAAAGAAAAATTTCATAGAAAATTATTAATAAAAACATTTTCATAGAAAATTTTTGATAAAAAAAATATTTATGGAATGTTATTGATAAAAAAATTATCCAAAACAATTTTTTGATAAAAAAAAAATGGCTTAGAAAATCTTTGATAAAAAAAATTTTATAGAAAATGTTTGATAAAAAAATTTCCATAGGAGATTTTTGAAAAAAAATGTTCATAGAAAATTTTTGATAAAAAAACTTTTATAGAAAATTTTTGATAAAGAAACTTTTATAGAAAATTTTTGATAATTTTTTTTTTGTTACAAAACATTTTAGTATAAAATTTTTGATGAAAACATTTCATAAACATTTTTTGATAAAAAAAATTTCATAGACAATTTTTAATAAAAACATTTTCGTAGAAAATTTTTAATAAAAAATTTTCATAAAAAATTTTTGATAAAAAAATTTTCATATAAAATTTTTGAAAAAAAATATTCATAGAAAATTTTTGATAAAAAAATTTTCATACAAAATTTTTGATAAAAAAATTTTCATACAAAATTTTTGATAGAAAAATTTACATAGAAAATTTTTGAGCAAAATATATTCTTTGAAAATTTTTGATAAAAAAATGTTCATACAAAATTTTTGATAAAAAATTTTACTAGAAAATTTTTGATAAAAAATTTTACTAGAAAATTTTTGATAAAAAATTTGATTGGAAAAGCTTTGATAAAAAAAAAAAATATTAGAAAATTTCTGATAAAGACAAAGTTTTATGAGAAATTTTTTATAAAAAAATTGATAATCAAATATTCATTAAAATTTTTTATAAAAAAGAAAATTTATTAAATTCTTTCCACTGTTTTCTACATCTTCCCATTAATTCAAAAGACTAAAATACTTAACAAAGTGTAATTATAACACATTTGGTAAGTTTAACTCAGTAAATTGTTAGAAAAGATATAATAAGCATAACGAGAAGGACAAACCAAACCAAAGAACATGATGAGACTGATGACGAAATATAGCAAAAAAATAACAGAAAATAAAAATATATTTTGATAATAAATGACTTATGAAAAGAAATCAATTTATTAAAGATTATTGTGCTTACACATAATGCTCTTAATTTCATTAATAACATTAAAGTATATACTATATAGGAAAAATGTATAAAAGCAGAGAGACACATTTTTACTTATAGAAAAGTAATCCTCTATTATTTGTGTTGCATGCTTTTAGGATGTTTATGAAACTTGACAATAAATTAAATGGAAATGTATGAAAAAGTTAATTTTTACTCTTTGGGTCAAAATATTTTTCCACTTTTATTACTTAAACCTTATTAAAAAGTTAAAGAGTCTTTTAAAGAATATTTTTAGTTTCAGCTTTATTTTCTTTTTGCATTGAAACTCTGCACTCAACCACAGTGACCAATATAAAAAGTATATATGCATATGACTGAAGTTATACATCAACCGCAAATGAAATGAAAAGTTTTCCTTTTTTATTTATATGTATTTAAACATAAAAATGCAGATGCATGTCAGGTCTTAACCGCAACGTGTTAAATATATAGCAAATATCACCTTATACTTTTTATTTTTCCCCATATACTACATTCATGTTTGTCGAAAGACATGTCTTAATTTTTGCCATTTTATCTTTCATTTCCTGAAAATTTATATGCATACACACACATACATATGATATTTCTCACTTTCTTCAGACATATATTAATGTAGCTTCATATTTGTATATGCAGTTATGTACTTGTTATTTATGTGTTTGTATATCCAAATTTATGCATACTCCTATGCATGGTTTGTACAGATACATATATAAAATGCATGAAATTTATACAGTTTGGTTGGCCAGAGGCAATATTTGTTGTAACTGGTGTCACAATAATACACCTGAGCTATAAAATCTTAAGTGATAAGTTAATATTTGCATTTAAACATAAAATAAATCTCACTATGCAAATAAGAATAATTTTATATTTATAAAATATATTTAAATATTTTATGGAAATGTATGAAAAAATAAAAAAAGTTTGAATGATGGAATGTTTTGTAAGTTAAAAGAGGAAAACAAAAAGTTTAAAGGAAAATTTACCTGCAATTTATATACTTAAGAAAAATATGCCAAAGTCGGAGAAAAATTTGAAGTATGTAAAATTGAGTTGAATGAAGTACGAAAATATAGTGACAATTATTAACTTAAAGTTAAAAATGTTTTTAAAAGTAGTTAACAATTGTTTTACAATTTAAAACGGTATTTTGTAAATCAAATCTACTTCTAAAATTGATCAAAATATTGAAATTGTTTTGCTTAAAATTTATTGGTTTTCGGCGCAAAATATGTTGTATACTTTTAGGAAGTCATACGTATTCTAAGGAATATTAATGTTAAACTCCAAATTTTACCGAAATTTTATTTATAATTATTCCATGTAAAACTTTTGTGGATAAACATTTTTTAGTGGCTAAATATCAAATATTTGGTGATTTTGGAAAAAATCATTAAAAATGTGTAAGAATTACTATAATTTTTGTTTGAGATTTGTAAAATAGAGTTTTTTTGAAACTTTTGTTAATATAGGAAAAATTTTTTAACTTTTCTCTACATAAAAAAGTTATTGTCAAAAAATTTTTAACATTTCTATAGAAGAGAGTCCCTTATTTCGTACAGATCAAAAGGAAGTTTGTAATCAAAAATTTTTACTTATTAATAGAAGATCTAATTCTCCTATAGAAAACTTAATCGAAATTTTATAATTTTAATTTAAAACTTTTAAGGATTAAATAGTTTTTAGTGGCTAAATATCAAATATTTCGAGATTATGGATAAAAATTTATCATTGAAAATTGTTGAGAATTAAAATAAATTTTTTTGAGATTTGTAAGATAAAGTTTTTTTTGAAACTTTTGTTAATATAGGACAAATTTTTAAATTTCTCTACAAAGAAATGTTATTGTCAACAAATTTTAAATATTTCTATAGAATAAGTTTTGAGTATTATTTTCCTACAATCATAATTTAATGTTAAGAATTTTAAAAATGTTTTTTTTTTTTTTTAATTATGAAATATCAAACATTTTATTACAATCCCAATTTATTACAATTTTTTATTGTTATAATAAACTTTTTTTATAACAAAATCAAAAGAAACCTTATCACAAGGCGAAGGGTCCCTTATTTTAGACAGATCGAAAAGAAGTTTGTAATAAAAAATTTTTACTTATTAATAGAAGATCTAATTCCTCTATAGAAAACTTCTTTATTTAAAAAATTTTTGATTAACAATTTTTTGGAAATTTTAATAAAAAACTCAAAATTTTTGGATTGAATTTTTCTTCAATATTTTCTTTAAAAATTTATAAAAAGTTACATTCTCTTTGAAAATTTAAAAAATTAACCATTTCATTGCATTTCAATATTGAAAATCATATGTAATATATTATAAAAAATATTTGAAAGTAAATATTTTTGTATTAAAATTTTTAACATTCAAAATTTTTCTGATCGAAATTTTTTATAGAAAAAATTTTCGTATATAAAATTTTTTAAAAAAGTTGTAATTTTGCAATTTTTATAGAATAATTTTGATTTTAAAAAGTTTCTCATAAAAAAATTTTCGAATTTTTTATATTAGAAATGTTATTATACAAAGTCTTTAAAATTTGAAATTTTTAAATTTTTTTTATAGAAAATTCTTTTAGGAAAAAAATTCTATATTTAAAATTTTTTCATAAAAAATTTTAATTTGGCTTTTTTTGTACAATAATTTTGATATTAAAATATTTTTCAGAAAAAATTTCGATATGCATAAAGTAGAATTTTTGATATTAAAAATTTTTTCATAGACAAATTTTCGATATTTAAAATTTTTCTCATAAAAAATTTATATGTTTTCTCATAGAAAATCTTTAACATTCAAAATTTTTCTGATAGAAATTTCTTATAGAAAAAATTTCCATATATAAAGTTTTTCATAAAAAATTGTAATTTTGCTATTCTCATTCGCAAAGAAGAATTTTTGAAAGTAAAAATTTTCTCGTGGAAAATCTTTAAATTTTAAAATTTTTCTTATTGAAAATTCTCATAAAAAAAAATTCCATATTTAAAATTTTTTCATAAAAAAATGCAATTTTGCTATTCTCATTAAATAATTTCGATATTAAAATGTTTCTCATAAAAGAAATTTCGATATTCATAAAGAAGAATTTTTTTATGTTAAAATTTTCTCAGAGACAAATTTTCAATATTTTAAATTTTTCTTATAAAAAATTTCACATAGAATAATGTTTGATATTAAATTATATCTTATAAAATTTTAATTTAGAATTTTTTTGTGGATAAAAATTTTCAATTTTAAAATTTTTCTCATTTCTCATTCTTATAGAATTTTTTTTTTTATATTTTTACGGATTTTTTATATTCAAATATTTTCATTAAACTTTTTTATATTTGATATTTTCTATATTAAAATCTGCTAAAAAGTTTTTGATATGTTGATAGAAGAATTTTTAATATTAAAATTTTATCAAAGAAAATTTGCGATATTAAATGTTTTTTGTACAAAATTTTAATACTTTTCGATACTAAATATTTTCCATAGAATTTTTTTAATAAGAGATTTATTCAAAAGGAAAAATTATCTGCATTTGATCTCGATCTGTTACATTTATTTATTAATGTAACAGACAATTTATTGATAAGGGCAAAAAAATATTTGTGGAAATTACTTATTCCTTGACAGATCGAAAATCTCACATTATTTCACAAACACAGTCATTACGAATTATGTTTGTAAACCATAAGTATATTTTCGGTACAAAAATCGAAATGAATTTAAAAAATATTTTATCATTGTTTTGAAAAGTTATAACAAATGTTTTGAAAAAAGCCTTTTTTAAACCGCCATAAAACCTGAAAAGATTCATATATAAAATTTTATTGAAATGGGATCGTACTTTGCGTTCGATAAATTTTAATTTGGATTATAGTAATTTTTATTTATAGAAAAATTGCTGATTAAAATTTTTTTAATATTTAAAGAAAATTTTTGAAATTTTTGAAAATTTTTGTATGTATTATATCTTTGGTTTTTTAATAAGAATTTTCTGATCACAGTTTTGTTCATAAATGAGGAAATTTTTCCCCAGAAAGTCTTTAAAGCAAAGATTATTAAACATTTCCGGTTTGTCGGTCATTGATTTCCTTTACTGAGATTAAAATAATGTTTTTACATTCCTCTTTTCATGCCCATTTTGCTTTCACTTGTTTTATCACTTATCTTTAAATTCCTTTGATTGCTATTAAACATTTATCCAATATGTTGTTAAAGAAAGTTTACCGATAATGATAAGAAGTATTACTTTAATTGAAATACTTTGGAATTTTAAAGAAAAAAAATCACAAATTCAATAATAAACTTTTCAAATCATCAACTTCTAAGACTCCATAAACAAAGATTATTTTTTCATTCCTTTTTCTTTTTTCATTCCTGTAGTATATTTTAATAAAATTTTATTAAAACAATGACTTTATTTATTCCCTAGAGTCTTAACTAAATTACCCTGAAGTCTTTTGCATCCCAGAAAATTTCGTAAACAAAACGTTTAAAGTCAATTCAATTTAATATTGAAAGCAAGAGACTTAAAAAGCAAAAAGTATCTACAGGAATTGTATAAACTAGAAAACAAGAGTAAGTCAAGGCAAGACTTGGGAAAATTGTTAATCAATAATGCCTATACAAACTAAGAAACCAACACAAACACTTAGACATGCCACAAAATATCTTTGTATAAGAAAACAATCTCTAGCAACAAAGTACCAGAATTAAACTGATTAAATTGACAGGTTTTACATTGTAAATACAGTTTCGGTACAAAGAAAATAATCTGAAAGAATTTAGGAAAAAAATCAAAATTTAAATGGATAATGTAATTTTGAAGTTTTTTTTGGTTATGGAAAAATTTTCTTTAAGCGAATTTTTTTTTTTTTTTCTGTGTGAAAAAGTATATCACGTAAACCATTAAATTACGTTACTATAGCCTAAAGCTGATAACAGACAGCTTTTAATGCCTGTTGTAGCATTAATGATTTACTTTTTTCTTAACAGATTCAATAGCCAGCACAGGACGAGTAAAATAAAAAAAATCCTATTTTTTGCTTCCCATTGAAACTGGAACTTAATATTATTGGCAATGAAGCTTATAAATACTTTTTTTTTTCGAGCATCATTTATTGCCAACGATTCAAGCCGCCACATTATTTGACATTACCTTACCTAAAGGCATTTTCCTTTTTTTTCCAACCTCCTCCCTTCAAATGTTTGTGTATTCGTTTTTTTTTCATTTTTGATTGTTAATGTAGATGAAGCGGAAATGCTTTGCTTATCCAGTTACGTATAAGCGAGAGAAAAAAAGTCAAAAATAACGAAAATAAATATCATTAACTATAAATGTGTCAGTTTATATGCTTGAGGGTGACAGACGTATATTGCTGGGAATTTTCGAGTTGAGTTTTTTTTTTTAAATGTAAAATTAAAACAGATTTTTTCCGTTAGTGTTGATAATGAGATTTAAAATAAATAAATTAAAGTGAGTTTAAAAAAATATAGAATGTGAAATTGTTAAGGGACTGAATTGAGTTATATAAAGTTTTATTTTCAGTGGTTAACGCAGGTATTGAGAAAAATTAAGGCGGGAGGGATATGGATTATTTTATCAAGAGCTCTAAAATATTTTGAACAATTCCATACTAACGAGTCATTTAATGATAAATAATGCCTAATTTTTAAATTTCTTTATTTACAATATAAAATTTTTATTGCATATCCTTAGGCGCGTTTTCAAGAACATGCATTTTCCTGGGAAAAATGAAATAACTCCAAAACTACTTCATGGATTTTTGTTTTTAACTATTTGAAAAAAAGCTGTGTTAGTTTTCTTTAATATTTCGTTATTTATTGTTTTTAGTTTTTGGTTTAAATTTCTCAAAAATAAAAAAATAAGTCATTTTCCACCATATAAATGGGCTCTTAAACTTTGGACCCGATGCGCGCCAATAGAACGTTGTCCGATTTGGCTCAAATTTTCAGAACTAAACTTTTAGACCTATTGTTACAATATTCCGTTGAAAAAGATATATAATTCGAAAAACATTTTCTTTTATAGACAAAATTGTCACCCTAATGTACAGTCGATTATTGATTTTTTATATCCACCATCAAAATAAATAGGGGTATATTAAGTTTGTCATTCCGTTTGTAACTTCCTTAATATTGGCTTAAAAACCAAAAGGGATGTATAATCTAAGTCCTTATGAAACTCTAAGACGATTGTCTGTCTGTCTGTCTGTCAGTCTGTCGACTGTCTGTGTGTCTGTCTGTTTAATCAATCTGTCTAATCAAAGTACCTGGTTGACCAAATAAATTTTAAATCTTTCATATATTTTATTTTATAAAGTAGTAGCCAACAAAAATAAATGTATGCAAATATCCAAATAATTTTGAATCGTTTTATTCATTTTGTCCGATCAGCACATGATTATATGAACAGTTTACGATTCTATACAGTTTGAGTAATTACCAGTGGCGCCACCTGCCGAAAATTTGTCATACTAACTAAGAAACCTTTGTCGTCGCATGCATTATAGTTTTACTAATAATGGCGCCACCTGTCGGAAATTGTTCATACCTACTAAGAAACCTTCGTCGGCTCTTCCGCAAAAACTTTTCTATAGTTCATAGCATGATCAAATGCTTAGTTTACTATTCTTTAAGGGACATACAGACAGATAAACAATCATTTGTTTAAAAGTTATAGCATTACCAATATTTTTCGCCAATTTCAAAAAGTTCCATATGCATATTTGGTACTTTTTAGTATCAATTAAATTTAGTACATTTCACAAAAACGCAGTTAACATTTTGTTTCTATTCATATTACTTTATAAGTTTTCATTGTATCCCTTTTTTACCTATGTTGCCCCCAAAACTGAAAAAAAGTACCAAATACGTATTCAATATTTTTTCCACATCTATTGATTGCAGTACTTTTCTATACCAAAAAATACTATTTTCACCCTTTTTTACCCCCTTCAGGCATAGTTTCAAAAAAGTACCAAACACCTGCCCGCTTATTTTTACAGCTGTTCAAAATGTAGTTTAAATTTTGCTTTTATACCTATTACTTTCGGAAATATACATTTAATATTTTTTCCCCTTTTTACCCTTTACGGCAAAATTTCCAAAAATCAATTCTTAGTCGATCTAAAGCGATAGAGCCTTGACGTAAAAAAATTTTACAAAAGTATTTTCGAATTATTCAGAAAGTTGTGCAATAAAAATGGGCGAAATCGCCCACCCCGGGAATCACATAAATGCTGATAAATTCAATCCAATTATAATAGATATGGCATTTAGAATAGAGAGATTTTATTGGTCAGTATATAAAATTTTGTAGGAATTGGTCGATATTTAACTATAGCTTTCATATAAAAACCATTATCGGAAATCACTGAAATGGCACAAACGCAAGTTAAAAGTCATTTAATTATAAACTATCTTATCTGTGGCTACTAAATTTTCCATAAGTAAATTTTATATATATAACAGCTAATGGATAAAACTTTGTGACAATCGGTCGCCATTTTACTATAGTTTTTATATATAAAACATCCATTTTTTATATATACATTCAAAAAGATTATGAGGTACATTATTTATATGAAGATTGCACCAACGAAATTATAATTATCTATCAATCAATATTAAGTCCAACTTTATATACGGTTTATGCATTAGGAACTCTTAACAAAATACATGGATCTGGCTTATTCCTATCAAAGTGTTTGGCCTAACTAATAAGCGCAACGAAAAGTATTTAACGGCTTATTAATATAAAACTATATCTGGTTAAGAGACAAAATGCAAATATAGTCTAAAGATTTTACCAAATAGCGTAACAAACTTATTCGAATTTGGTCCACATTTTGAAGGAAAGCTGCATCCTCGTAGATATGTGAGATATGTTTCTAAATTTAACACAATTTGAGGGTGGGTATATGAGATTCTAATATAACACTTTTATTTGGTTTAATTTAAAATCAATCATACGTCACGTATGTAAATTTCCAAAAATTAATCATACGCTCTATATCATCTGTATTTTATTTCAATAATATGTTTTCCTCTATATTTAGAAAAAATATTAACATTTTAAAATTTAAATACCTTTAAATGGCGTAAATTTTATTCCTAAAACTTTTTTTTTCACGAACCATAATTCAATTAAACATTTGTAAAAGAAAATTGTAATATATAAATCTATGACAAAAACCGAAAGCATGGCATGACATTTGCATTGTAAATAAAATGATTATGATAAATATTCGTTTAATATGCAACCTTAATAAAAATACAAGAAAAATAGCTAACAGATATTCGTTTATATAAAAATTAAAATAAAATATAAAATGATTTATTCAAATTTACAAAGCGAAAAGAACAAAAAAATTGTAAATGCAAATTTTGCCATAATAAAACGTTTCACATGTCAGGTGATTTAATAATAATATTGTTGCTAACACACCTTAAATTAAAGGGAAAAAATATTTTCAAATATTTTATAGTTTTTTTTTTTTAATAAATAAACTATTTAATTGACCATGTGCTCAATGCATAAATATTTGATAATTTCAAATGAAACGTTTTTTAAAACAAATATTTGTGTATAAATTAAGGATTTTTTCTGTTTTTTATTAGTGTTTTTTTTTTTGTGTCTATCACTTTTACATACCGTTGTGGTCCTTTTGCTCGTTTAGTTTCACGTACCGAACCCTGAATTCCCAGCCGTGTTTTTAATGCTGTTTGTGATTGTGTACCAGCTGTGGTTGCGGTCACCGCTGCTATACCACTACGCAACGAAGTTCCCAAATCTGAGTGATGAGTTTGTAGAGCCGACTGAGATTGAACGGTGTGCAGGTAATCGAGTCCGGGTAATTCCAATGAAGCAATCGGATGTATACGCGATAATGATAGTGTACTCTCTAAAACGGTACTAAGTAAGGGGGCACTGCGTAAGGATCTTAAACTACCACGTCTACTAAATGGTTCTTGTTTATACATTTGTAATCAAACACTTGCCAGCACTTAATTAAAAAGCTGTTGTTTGTTAGTGGATATTTTTGATTTGGTTGTTGTTGGTTAAAAATTGTTCTGTGCATAGAAAGTCACGATAGGTTGCGTGAATTTTATTCATGATTTTAGTTTTTTTAAACATACACCACTTTTTTTTTTGTTAAATGAAGAGGTCTTTTAAATACCCTACACCACTTTATGGATATTGCGTTTATGTTTTGTTAAAATCAAAAATATAAGATGAGCCTTGAAGTATTTATGTCGTTTAAAACAAACTGAAGGATGTCTGTCAGTAGCATATAATTTTGCTAGAAACTTCTGTGCCAACAAATGTAATTTTAGGAACATATAAAATTCAATTTACGCTATACCAAATCCTCCTACTATCAACTTTATATGTATAATTCCCACGATAACATTCCAATTGGAACAGCGGGTACTTCTCTCAGACAATGAGCCAATTCTATTTATACTCATTAGAAAGAGTCCCACGTTTTAACTTCGCATTAATTGAAGAAGGTTTACATAGTCTTATACTCAATAACCAGTGGCTAGCTGAGTCATGAGATGTACCGCTTTTGTTTTTGAAAATGTATTTTTTTTCAGCTGGGTCTGACCGGGGATCGAACTTGGAACCTCTGGTATACAAGACGGATGACTAAACTGCTATACCACTGCGGTACACAACATCAACTATTGTATACAATTTTGTAACAATTAGCCCACATCTAGCCTAGATCCAATAAAAAACTCACTCATGGATGATTATATCTATGGCATTATGGAAGGGTTGCTTAAGTCGACATAAGAGAGAATTAAGGCGTCTATTGCATTACAGAAACAAAAGCTCTTAAAGGTTTTTAGTCCGTTTTTAAAAATTGGGGTTTTTGTCAACGCTTTGTACGCTTACTTTTTAGCTTAAGTTTTTTGAAACAATAATGCATTGATCAAAACAACTTATGTACACATATTTTTGTGTACATATTCATATTTTTCTTTCATCATATAACGATTTCACTAAACTTCACTTAAGCTGTATAAATGTTGACCTTGAATAAATAAAATCATTCTTCTTAAATTACTTATGTTTACATAAAACTACACACTTTTTATTTAATCAGAACCGCTTAAAGTCACTTAAGGTCCAGTTCAATGCAAATTTCAGTTTCGAAAAAGAGCTTAGTAGAAAAAACGTCAAATCTTCTGAATTTAACAATATTTTTTTAATATTCGTCCTTCTTCTATAATAAACCTATTACCAATATATTAATTCATAAATTCATATTCATATCTCAAAACTTCAATTTTCGATATATATTAACTCAAAATATAAATGATGGTGCAAATCTTAAATTCCGATAGTTGGACTTTTTCTACCGAAATTATTTAGAACGGTCTATGACTTTAAGAGCCTTCCTCTAGAATTTGGATTTTTCATCTATTTTGGTAAAAACTGAGCTAAGAAATAAAGGTTGTTTTTGTGTATTCAACCCCAATTATGATTGCAAAACTCAACTTTTGAGCATATGCTAATTATTTTCACTGAAAAGTTATTTTTTGAACAAATTTATCACGAATTTAAACAAGTCTAACTTATTTCTGCTCGAAAAAATAAAAGTCCAAAATAACAAGTATTTTTTCTCGAAAAAATTAAAGTTAAAAAATAACTTTTATTTTTACTGGAAAAAATAAAAGTAAAAAAATAATTGTTATTTTTATTCAAAAAATAAAAGTCAAAAAATAACTTTTTTTCTGCTCGAAAAAAATAAAAGTCAAAAATAACTTTTATTATCTGACTTTTACGATAAAAGTTTTAACAGTTATGGTTAAAAATCGTCAAAGTGTGGCTCTTTCAATTATTGTCCAATATAGTTGGCTTTTTACATTTTGGAATGAGCTTGAAGAAGCAAAGATAGGATACTATAATAACTGTTATGAGTTTTAAGTATTTCATTTCATTCATAATTTTTCTCTTTGACTTTTTTTAGTTTTTGGCCCATAGTGCATTCGATATTAGGCCCATAATTTAAAAAATACTGACATACAGCCAGCAGTCTAGGAAATAAAACAGTGAAAACCGTTGTCAAATATCTTGAACTGTTTAATGTTGAAAAATTTTCAAAGTTGAACATTTTTTGCTGACCAAAAAAACGGGCATTTTTGTCTCAACATCAATTTTTTTATTTCTACCAAGAAATTTTTTATCGAAAGTTAATGTTTTATTTTATGTATGTGACCCGGTCTATGAAAAGGGAAATATGGCTTATGACTCAAAAACAAAATTTCGAAAAATTAACCAAATTTGTTTTTGAGTCATAAGCCACCGTTTCATATACCGGGTCACATATATTAGTAGATAATGAGATTCTAAGATGATTTTAAACCAAAATTTCAATATTCGCTTTACGTACAGCATTGAACGAAATTTCTGTAATTTTTAAAGCCGATTTTGCAACTTCTTGAAATGCATTTATATAGTCCCATATATTCTCTTTAGATTTTAAAAATAAAAAGTAGCCGAAATTCATAAACGACCCAGAAAATCGAATTTTATAAAAAATGTAATTTTTTTTTCTATATACCAAAATTGAATTGCAAAAAAAGGTCATTTGGGTTTTCTTTTTTGAAAAGTTTAAATTGTTTTACATAAACAATGCAATAGACTTTACAACAGCAAAAAAATGTTTATATACCCTGTACAGTTTTTCCGAAATATAAAGTCAAATTTCAAGTCACGGTTTGCAAAAAAAACACTTTATTTTTTTCGTAGATTTTTACCACAAGCGTTTAATGTCTTTTCTATACCACGAAAAAATCTAAAAAATGTACTCTTTAATGTTTTTCGAATGATATTAAAAGCTTTTGATATACCTAGGACTATCGGAAATCCTTCATCGAAATGAGTCACATACTCATTTGTATGGGAAACAATGGAAGTATTTTTGATTTTAGCAAAATTTTAAGCAATTGGGATATATTTTTTACTACAAAGATAATATAATCTAAAACAGAACTCAAAGCTTTCCATAAAGTCATAAAATTTAGAAATTCATTTAAGAAAATATTTTATTGTACAATCATCAAGAAAACTTTTTATTTTTTAAATCGCCAAAAATGCATTTTGAGAAAATCGATCTTAAGGTTTTAACTTAATTTTTCTTAAAATCTTTTGAATAGAATTTGAGATTTTTACACCATATACTTGGCGTGTAGAGCAAAATAGCACAAAAAACTCAGTTTTGCAGGACATAGAACAAAACAATCACTATTTACCTCAGAAACTAGACGAGATAGCCGAAAACGGATAGGGTCGAAAAGCAAAAGTGGCATCATTAACTCAAAATATGTAAAATGGCGAATAGATCACATAAACTCCCGCACGGCGATATATTTTTAGTGGTGTAGGGTATTACATGATTTTAGTACGCCGATTGTATTTTCTTACTTATTTTTTTTGTTTCTGTTGTTAAATTGTTACGGTCTTTTGTTAGCAATTACATAGTTTTGTTGATTTGATTACTGGAATGTTTGTAACCACGACCAGGCTTTGACTTCTGTTGTACGCGTGTTATTAGAAAATTAACGCTTTAGGTTTTGGTTTTATTAAAATAAATAAGTGAAGTTTTTCATGCGGTTACAGTGGGTCAATTGACTAAGTTTATCATTACTTAAAAAACACTAAAACCTTTATATATAAACGAAAAATAAAGTTATGACAAGCATATAAATCAAATTTTCAATTAAAAATTCCTACAATAAGCCTTGGATAAATTTATAAATTGTTTATGAATAAGGGGGAAATTTTAAGGCCCAAAATTTTCCAATACTGTGATATTTATTATTTTGAAAATTGATAGAAAACATGATATTAGAGCTTACAACACGAACAATGTTTTGATAGTTTACATATATAAAGAATACATAACGAAAGTGACCCACTGTATTAACGTTATTTATCACCTGAGGTTTTCCGCTTAAACATTTATGTAAAATTATGTCTAACTTAATTTCATTGTTGCTCACTTTTGTTAAGTTTGGTCATTTAGTTGTTGTAGCCCTTTACATTATGACCAATTAAATGATTTTTATCATGACATTTTTTTTAGAAAAACGACAAGCAAAAAAAAAAAAAAGAAAATATTAACGTTTTGTTAAACACAACGGACGGATCACGCGATTTACATGTCACACTTCTAATTGCACTCACCAGACGTATAATATAGTAGTAACTTTACACAAAACAATTTGTCACACTTTTGACCATTTTATTAAACATTTACTATTTTTTTTTTTCATTTCACTATTTTATCATATTTTATCTGCAAAATGCTTGTTAATCACATGACACTCATAATTATTTATTATTTAACTTGGACATTTGTTAAAGTTGTTTGCGTTCACTCCCTTTTTCGAAATTTATTATTTATTTAATTATAATGTCTAGGTATTCATATTTGTTGATAGTTTTATGTTTAGTTTTTTTTTTCAAATTCCCAAGTGATTTTTTTTATAGTTTTATTATTTGAGTCAAGTTTTAATTATTATTATTTTGTTTAATGTTTTAATGTGTTTTTTTTTTCTAGATTTTGATGTAACAGAGAAAAAGTTTAGTAGTGCATCATAGTTGAAGTATTTTTATATGTTTTTGGTGCAACTTTTATGTTAAATATTATTCATACTCGTATTTATGCATATTTATATATAGTTTATGTACAACATGTTTTAAAAACTTTTCAAACAATTTTAGTTTGAAATTTGAGTTAAGTTCTAGAAGAACGATTTATATTTACACTATCAAAAATAAGAATTAAATTTTTATAACAAGTTTTTTTTTTAGAAAAATATAACAATTTCTAACATAGCTTCAACAGAACAGACGATCCTAAACAATCTTTCATTTTGGAATTTATAATCTGAGCTAAAACATGCATGAAGACCCTGCCAATTGAGTATATTTAGTAAAAATGGGTAAACACTAGATTGATGGAATTTTATGTTAAAAAAACTGCAACATTCAAAACTATCCTATTTTCAGATATGGCATAACTATCATATATGGTTTGTGTTAATAACAGC
Organism: Stomorhina lunata; assembly: GCA_933228675.1. Classification (NCBI taxonomy): domain Eukaryota; kingdom Metazoa; phylum Arthropoda; class Insecta; order Diptera; family Rhiniidae; genus Stomorhina; species Stomorhina lunata. The sequence goes on along the minus strand of OW121743.1, from coordinate 96,483,964 downwards.
ATACATGGTATTTTAGAGGGTAAACATATATTGTTAATATTCAGTATTTGATAGAAGTGCCTAAAAAAGATGTGCCTAAAAGATCTGATAACCTTCTTTCATTTGAAGAAAACGGCAGCCAAATCGAAAAACTTTCAAACGAAAGTAAGCGCCATTCAAAAGTGGAGTTTTCGACAAAGAAAACAAGAAAAAGTTTGAAAAATATAACAACTCATTTTGTTATTCTAATTCTTAAAACTAAAAATATAAATACCAAAAAAATATACCCGAAATTAATCCAGGTTTCAAGTAAATACAGGGTAAAATCTCGCCTTTGTTTAAAATAAATTCATTTAATTCTTAAAGAGAAGTAAATCTATTTAACAAAACATTCCGAAAGTTATGTTAACGATAATAAATGAGTTCATCAAGAAGTAAATTATTGATATTAATCATACGTACAGAAAAATCACATAATTATTATTAGGGTAGATCGCATATTAAAAGATTTTTAATATTCGCAAAAGCTGATAAATGTTCTTTAAATAAAAGTTTGTTAAAATCCTAATAGAAAATTGTATAAAAATTTTCTTTCGAATGGAAAAATTTTCTATAAAAATAAGAAATTTTTAAAAAATTTGAAAAATTTCCTAAAAAAAATTTGAAAAATTTCCTAAAAAAATTTAAAAAATTTCATAAAAACAATAAAATTTTTTTAAAAAATTCCTACGAAATAAGAAATTTTTGAAAAATTTCCTTTGATTTAAGAAATTTTTGAAAAATTTCCTATAAAAATAAGATATTTTTTAAAAATTTCCTATAAAAATAAGAAATTTTTAAAAAACTTCCTAAAAAAAAAAGAAATTTTTTAAAAATATTTTCCACAAATGTATTATAGAAATAGAAGATTTTTGAAAAAATTAATTTCTTATAAATAAAAAAATTTTCAAAACTTTACTCATAAAAATAAGAAATTTTTGAAATATTTCCTATAGAAATCAGAAATTTTTGAAATATTTCTTATAAAAATAAGAATTTTAAAAAAGTTTTCCTATTAAAATTAAAACTTTTTGAAAAATTTCCAATCAAAATAAAAAGTTGTTTAATAATTTTCTATCAAAATAAGAAATTTTGAAAAACTTTTCTATGAAAATAAGATAATTTGGAAAATTTCCTATAAAAAGAAGAAATTTTTGAAAAATTTCCTATAAAAATAAGAAATTTTTGAAAAATTTCCTATAAAAATAAGAAATTTTTGTAAAATTTCCTATAAAAGTAAGAAATTTTTGTAAAATTTCCTGTAAGAATAAGAAATTTTTGAAAAATTTCCTATAAACATAAGGAACTGTACAAAAATTTCCTATAAAAATAAACAACTTCGATTTTCCTTAAAAATAGCAATTTTTTGAAAAATTTCCTACAAAAGTAAAAATAAATTTAAAATTTTTCTACAAAATAATAAATTTTTGAAAAATTCAAAAATTTTTTGAAAAAGTTCCTACAAAAATACAAAATTTTTAAAAAATTTCCTACAAAAATACAAAATTTTTGAAAAATTTCCTATAAAAATAGAAAATTTTTGAAAAATTTTCAATAAAAATAGAAAATTTTTGAAAAATTTTCTATAGAAATAGAAAATTTTTGAAAAATTTTCTATAGAAATAGAAAATTTTTGAAAAATTTTCTATAGAAATAGAAAATTTTTCAAAAATTTTCTACAGAAATAGAAAATTTTTGAAAAATTTTCTACAGAAATAGAAAATTTTTGAAAAATTTTCTATAGAAATAGAAAATTTTTGAAAAATTTTCTATAGAAATAGAAAATTTTTGAAAAATTTTCTATAGAAATAGAAAATTTTTGAAAAATTTTCTATAGAAATAGAAAATTTTTGAAAAATTTTCTATAGAAATAGAAAATTTTTGAAAAATTTTCTATAGAAATAGAAAATTTTCTATAGAAAAAGAAAATTTTTGAAAAATTTTCTATAGAAATAGAAAATTTTTGAAAAATTTTCTATAGAAATAGAAAATTTTTGAAAAATTTTCTATAGAAATAGAAAATTTTTGAAAAATTTTCTATAGAAATAGAAAATTTTTGAAAAATTTTCTATAGAAATAGAAAATTTTTAAAAAAATTTTTATAGAAATAGAAAATTTTTGAAAAATTTTCTATAGAAATAGAAAATTTTTGAAAAATTTTCTATAGAAATAGAAAATTTTTGAAAAATTTTCTATAGAAATAGAAAATTTTTGAAAAATTTTCTATAGAAATAGAAAATTTTTGAAAAATTTTCTATAGAAATAGAAAATTTTTGAAAAATTTTCTATAGAAATAGAAAATTTTTGAAAAATTTTCTATAGAAATAGAAAATTTTTGAAAAATTTTCTATAGAAATAGAAAATTTTTGAAAAATTTTCTATAGAAATAGAAAATTTTTGAAAAATTTTCTATAGAAATAGAAAATTTTTGAAAATTTTTCTATAGGAATAGAAAATTTTTGAAAAATTTTCTATAGAAATAGAAAATTTTTGTAAAATTTTCTATAGAAATAGAAAATTTTTGAAAAATTTTCAATAGAAATATAAAATTTTTTAAAAATTTTCTATAGAAATAGAAAATTTCTGAAAAAATTTCTAAAAATTTTTTATAAATTTTCTATGAAAATAGAAAATTTTTGAAAAATTTTCTATAAAAATAGAAAATTTTTGAAAAGTTTTCTATAAAAATATAAAATTTTTGAAAAATTTCCTATAAAAATAGAAAATTTTCGAAAAAATTTCTATAGAAATAGAAAATTTTTGAAAAGGTTTCTATAGAAATAGAAAATTTTTGAAAAATTTTCTATAGAAATAGAAAATTTTTTGAAAAATTTCCTATAAAAATAGAAAATTTTTGAAAAATTTTCTATAGAAATAGAAAATTTCTGAAAAATTTTCTAAAATTTTTTTAAAAATTTTCTATGAAAATAGAAAATTTTTGAAAAATTTTCTGTTAAAATAGAAAATTTTTGAAAAGTTTTCTATAAAAATAGAAAATTTTTGAAAAATTTTCTCTAAAAATAGAAAATTTTTGAAAAATTTTCTATAAAAATAGAAAATTTTTGAAAAATATTCTATAAAAATAGAAAATTTTTGAAAAGGTTTCTATAGAAATAGAAAATTTTTGAAAAATTTCCTATAAAAATAGAAAATTTTTGAAAAATTTTCTGTAGAAATAGAAAATTTTTGAAAAATTTTCTATAGAAATAGAAAATTTTTGAAAAATTTTCTATTTTTATAGGAAATTTTTCAAAAATTTTCTATTTCTATAGAAACCTTTTCAAAAATTTTCTATTTTTATAGAATATTTTTCAAAAATTTTCTATTTTTATAGAAAATTTTTCAAAAATTTTCTATTTCTATAGAAACCTTTTCAAAAATTTTCTATTTTTATAGAATATTTTTCAAAAATTTTCTATTTTTATAGAAAATTTTTCAAAAATTTTCTATTTTTAAAGAAAATTTTTCAAAAATTTTCTATTTTTATAGGAAATTTTTCAAAAATTTTCTATTTCTACAGAAAATTTTTCAAAAATTTTCTATTTCTATAGAAAATTTTTCAAAAATTATCTATTTCTATAGAAAATTTTTCAAAAATTTTCTATTTCTATAGAAAATTTTTCAAAAATTTTCTATTTCTATAGAAATAGAAAATTTTTGAAAAATTTTCTATAGAAATAGAAAACTTTTGAAAATTTTTTTCTAGGAATAGAAAATTTTTGAAAAATTTTCCATAGAAATAGAAAATTTTTGAAAAATTTTCTATAGAAATAGAAAATTTTTGAAAAATTTTCTCTGGAAACAGAAAGTTTCTGAAAAATTTTCTATAGAAATAGAAAATTTTTGAAAAATTTTCTATAAAAATAGGAAATTTTTCAAAAATTTACTCACCCTAATATACATATATACAATTATAAGTACTTTTACTTGAGGTTCTTGTATATCCTTTATCGTTATAAAAGTACTTTAACGAAATATTTAATATGATTATATACACACTATTTTATGAACTTAAGTCAAATACATTTCTTTATGAATGTATTTTTTATATGACCGTAATTTGTCACATAAATTTCTGTGATAAATTTTACTTAATAAATATATACATCAAAACTAAACTACAAAGTAAAGAAAATAAGAAAAACTACATACTTGTGAGGTGATTTCCACTTTTAGTAACTATATATTTGATATTGTGTAAAAAAGACTCCAATACAGCTGTCAGTTGATGCTGGGTGTTGATAGTTGATACTCCTGCTTTTGGTGTGTGTTGTGATTTCTATGTCCTTGTGTTTACTGTTTCGTTACGTTTTACCTTTTTTCTACGGCGGCTGCTATTCTTAGAATGCAATCACTTGTGTTGTGCGTTTCGATGATTCGATGAGTTAAAATGATAATTCTCGTTTTACTCTCACTCACTTTGCTTGAACTCACTCAACTGCTGCTTTTTACCTTCAGCTTCGGCTTCCCCTACGTCGTCCTGCCTTCTTGCTTACTTCCCCCTTAATGTCCTTCTCAAGTTAACTTCGTCTGGCTTTAACTTTCACACCCTTAATCACAATATTCTTAAAATCATGACGATGTTGGTATTTTCCTTTTTTTGGCTAAGAATAAGAACTGTGCTTGATATTGGTAATTAAGGAGTTGAGAACGATTTTGTTTTTGTTGTTTAATGTAACTTTACTCTTTCTGTTTTCTTTATATCCTTTAGCTAATTGTGCATTTATGTAAGATGATATTTTTTATACAAATGCTTTTGTTTCTGTTTTGTTGCTGGTGATATTGTGATAGACAGATGTTTTGATAAGTTGGTGTTGCTTCTTATTTAAGATGATTTATTGTTTCAAGAGTATAAAAAGTTCTATCTTATAATTTTTTTTTTTTTGGGGAAGATCGATGCTGTTGTTTTTGTTTTAATTTAACTTAAAATTAATTCGTTCTTAAAGTTAAGTGTTAAAATCTCTTTAAGTTCGCTGTTTTCGTTTTAAAACGTATTATCACTCAACTATCAATGATAATTAGATTTAAATGAGATGATGTTATTGATAAGACGAACATTTACTTTAGTTAAATGAGTGTTTGAAATATAACTTTTTGTTAAAGTTTTATTTGTTACTCATTTGTTGTTGTATTTGAGTAGAAACCAAAATGTGTTTGTTTATGTAAATGCCTATGTTAAGGTGCTTATGAGAAAATTTATTTTAGCAAATTTTCTACTTTCTTTTAAATCACTTAAACTGGGAATCATATAGGCAGCCACATTATGCTCCCAGTTTTATATACAATCCATAGAAATGTATTTTGCCAACGAGTCCAATCCATTTTGGCATAGAATTTAACACAACAATGAAAAATAAAATATAATATAATACAACGTAATAATGATGATAGATGAGTTAATATTTTATTTAACTTTATTTTATTATTTTATTACTAAAGTTGTTGTAACTGTAACTGTTGTGAATTTATTTGTTGATATTATGATGACGTTGATGATGTTGATGGAGTAGGATGAAAAGGAATTGCTATTGACTACAAACAACTCTTTCCTTTTTTTGTTTCTTTGTTCACTTTGGGCAATTTGAAAAGGATGTTTTTTAGTTGTAGTAGCCCTGGCTTTTAGTTTTTGGTACTTTTTCCTGTTTCAGCTGTCCATCATTATTAGTTTATCTGTAATTGATAGGAAAAAATACATATGAAATTAATTTTAATTAAATTTGTTGGTATTTTTGTTAAAGTTATTAAGGGTTAATCATTTTAATAATGTACCTTCATGCACACACATATACATACAAGTTTATGTAAACGTATATAATTTTATGTATATATATGCTTTAATGTCTATAAAGATATTAGGGAAATCATAAAGTGCTGTAATGGAAAAAATTGTAATTAAATAATTAATTATGACATAAACCAGGTGTATTAAGCTGAAAACTTATTATCGGTTTATTTACTTAATCTGAATGTAAAACGAAAAAATACACAATTTTTATTTTTCTACCAAATTAATTTATATGTGGAAAATATTCCACAGAATTTTCATGGAAACTCAAAAAAGTTTAAATTAAGGTCTAAAGATATAAATAAGAAATTTTTGAAAAATTTTCAATCAAAATAAGAAATTTTGGAAAAATTTAATTTAAAAATAAGAAAATTTTTAAAGATTTCTAAAAAAATAAGAGATTTTTAAATAAATAAGAAATTTTTGAAAAATTTCAAACAAAAATATTAAATTTTTGAAAACTTCCCTATAAAAATAAGAAAAGTTTCTTATAAAAAGAAGACATTTTCAAAACATCTTCTGTAAAAACTAAAACTTGTATAAAATTTCTTATAAAATTTTCGAATTAGGAAAAAAAAAACAATTTTTTAAAAATTTTCTATAAAAAAAAAAAAAAATTTTAAATTTCCTTTAAAAATAAGAAATTGTTGAAAAAATTCCTATAAAAATAAGAAATTTTCGAAAAATTTCCTATAAAAATAAAATACTTTTGAAAAATTTTCTATAAAAATAAGAAATTTTTGATAAATTTCATAAAAAACAAGGAAATTTTTTAAAATTTTTTTTTGAAAAATTTCCGATAAAAATAAGAAATTTTTGAAAAATTTAAAATAAGAAATTTTTGCAAAATTTCCTATAAATATAAGAAGTTTTTGAAATATTTCTATAAAAATAAGAAATTTTTTCAGAAATTTTTGATAGAAATAAGAAATTTTTGAAAAATTTCTTATAGAAATAAGAAATTTTTGAAAAATTTCTTATAGAAATAAGAAATTTTTGAAAAATTTCTTATAGAAATAAGAAATTTTTGAAAAATTTCTTATAGAAATAAGAAAATTTTGAAAATTTTCCTATAGAAATTAGAAATTTTTGAAAAATTTCCTATAGAAATAAGAAATTTTTGAAAAATTTGCTACAGAAATAAGAAATTTTTGAAAAATTTGCTATAGAAATAAGAAATTTTTGAAAAATTTCCTATAGATATAAGAAATTTTTGAAAAATTTCTTATAGAAATAAGAAATTTTTGAAAAATTTCCTATAGAAATAAGAAATTTTTGAAAAATTTCCTATAGAAATAAGAAATTTTTGAAAAATTTCCTATAAAAATAAGAAATTTTTGAAAATTTGATATAAACTAAAAAATTTTTGAAAATTTCATAGAAAAATAAGAAATTTTTGAAATACTTCCTATAAAAATAAGAATTTTTTGAAAAATTTTTTATAAAAATAGGAAATTTTTGAAAAATTTCCTATCAAAATAAGAAATTTTTAAAATTGTTCAATAAAAATTTATATTTTTGAAAAATTTCTAATAGAAGTGATGAATTTTTGGAATATTCTCATAAAAACTTTAAAATAAGTAAATTATCAAAAATTTCTTATAGAAATATAAAATTTTTTAAAAATTTCTTAAAAAAATAAGAAATTTGTGTAAAATGACCTAGAAAAATAAAAAATTTTAGATAAATTTTATAGAGAAGTAAGAAATTTTTTAAATCTTCCGTTAAAAAAAAGTTTTGAAAAGTTTTCTATAAAAATAAGAAGTTTTTGAAAAATTTGTATCAAAAATAAGATATTTTTTAAAAATTTTCTATTAAATAAAGAAATTTTTGGCAAATTTCCTATAAAAACAAGAAATTTTTGGAAAGTTTTTTTGTAAAAATATAAAATTTTTTAAAAATTCCTATAAAAATAAGAAATTTTTGAAAAAGTTTCTAATAAAATAAGAAAATTTTGAAAATTTGTCTATAAAAATAAGAAAGTTTTGAAAATTTTCCTATAAAACTAAGAAATTTTAGTAAAAATAAGAACTTTTAAAAAAATATCTCTAGAATTAAGAAATTGTTGATAAATTATTTGTAAAAATATGAAATTTTTGCAAAATTTCTATACATTGGAAATTTTTCATTCGATATGAATTAAATAGTTGAAATAAATTTTTGGGGAAAACTTTAATTTTTTCATATCTCTTGTAAATACCGTATTTTTGCCACTGACATCTACTTTAAGTCTACTTAAATTATTATGATATTCTTAAATTCCATAATAAACAAAATTAAACCATTTCAATTATTGGATACCACTAACACACACATTCCCCGAACAACAAGATCAGTAATAGCAGCAGCACCACCATCAGTAATCCTTTGTGTAAAGAATTTTATATGCGGTTTCTTTTCAATTTGTAGGAAAAATGTAAAGAAATGGGATTTCTTTTCTATATTTTTTTTGCTGTTAAACTTAACAAAAGGTATTATTGTGGTTTTGCAACTATTTTTATCAGTTCAGAGCACACAGTCGTGTGTTGAATAATTTTCGCATTTGTCTTTGTTACAAAATAATATGTGTCACTAACACGAACAAACAATCGCATCAAACTAAAAAAAAAAATAAGAAACTAAAAAGGAAATGGGTCAAATCAAACATAGTTTAAATTTTTTATTTTACCCTATAAAAAAAAAACTCTTTAACCAAATCCCCTTAATATTAAATTCTTGGCATTTTCAGAGCAGGTTTAATGGCCCTGGGTCCTTTTTAATCTTTAAGGAATATGTTTTAAATTTTTGTAGTTTAAACTTTAAATGTTAAATTTTTTAAAAGAAAAAGAACAAGTCATTGCCATAAAAATTTAATTTAATGTGAATAAATGTTTTTATTTCTTTTCCTTCTTCGAGTTATGTTATAAGATGTTGTGGCTTTTTTTGCTGTCTCAACAAAAAATCAATCAATCATGCTCAAAATTACATGGATATTTACACCAAAGAACATACAGGTTCCTTCTCTTCAATGTATTTGTTTGCACTTGTATGTCTGTGGGTGGTAGATCCTTAGTTTTAAATTATTATGCAATCTGAGCCTTTTCTTCCTGTCGGCATCTTATGTTTAACAAACAATATGATTAGCATTATAGAATACTTTATAAAATACAGTGGTGTTGAAAAAATTAGGGCAAGTTTAAAATTTACTAGTAGGAGTCTTTTATTGAAAAGTTATAATTTAAAATAATTTTTGAAAAAATTTCGTATAAACATCAGAAATTTTTAAAAATTTCTGTAAACATAATAAATTTTGAAAAATTTCCTATAAAAATAAGAAAATTTTTATATATTTTTATAGAAATTTTCTTTAAAAACTTTTATAGGAAATTTTTCAAAAATTTCTTATTTTTATAGGAATTCTTCCAAAAATTTCTTATATTTCATATTTTTCAAAAGTTTCTTATTTTTATGGGATATTTTTCAAAAATTTCTTATTTTTATAGGACATTTTTCAAAAATTTCTTATTTTTATAGGAAATTTTTCAAAAATTTGTTTTTTTATAGGAAATTTTTCGAAAAATTCTTTTTTTTATAGGAAATTTTTCAAAAATTTCTTATTTTTATAGGAAATTTTTCAAAAATTTCTTATTTTTATAGGAAATTTTTCAAAAATTTCTTATTTTTATAGGAAATTTTTCAAAAATTTCTTATTTTTATAGGAAATTTTTCATAAATTTCTTTTTTTTATAGGAAATTTTTCAAAAATTTCTTATTTTTATAGGACATTTTTTAAACATTTCTTATTTTTAAAGAACATTTTTCAAAAATTTCTTTTTTTTTCTTATTTTTATGGGAAATTTTTCAAAAATTTCTTATTTCTATAAGAAATTTTTCAAAAATTACGTATTTTTAGGAATTCTTCCAAAAATTTTAATTTTATAGGAAATTTTTAAAAAAAATTTTATTTTTATAGGAAATTTTTCAACCATTTCTAATTTTTATAAAAAATTGTTCACAAATTTCTTATTTTTATATGAAATTTTTTAGAAGATTTTTATTTTTATGGGAAATTTTTCACAAATTTCTTATTTCTACAAGAAATTTTTCAAAAATTTCTTAATTTTATAGGAAATTTTTCAAAAATTTCTTATTTTTATAGGAAATTTTTCCAAAAATTCTTAGTTTAATAGGAAATTTTTCAAAAATTTCTTATTTTTATAGGATTTCTTCCAAAGATTTCTTATATTTAATAGGAAAAAGATTCTTATTTTTATTTTAAATTTTTTAAAAATTTTTTATTTTTATACTATTTTTATAGGTAATTTTTCAAAAATTTCTTATTTAAATAGGAAATTTTTCAAAAGTTTCTTACTTTTATAAGAAAAAAAAAAAAATTTATCAAAAATATCTTTTATTTCAAAATTTTCTTATTTTTATAGGAAATTTTTCTAAAATTTCTTATTTTTATAAGAAATTTTTCAAAAATTTCTTATTTTAATAGGAATTCTTCCAAAAATTTCTTAATTTTATAGGAAATTTTTCAAAAATTTCTTATTTTTATAGAAAATTTTTCAAAAATTTCTTAGGTTTATAGGAAATTTCTCAAAAATTTCTTATTTTTATAGGAATTCTTCCAAAAATTTCTGATATTTTATAGGATATTTTTCAACAATTTCTTATTTTTATAGGAAATTTTTCAAACATTTCTTATTTTTATAGAACATTTTTCAAAAATGTCTCATTTTTTAGGAAATTTTTCAAAAGTTTCTTATTTTTATGGCAAATTTTTCAAAAATTTCTTATTTTTATAGGAATTCTTCCAAAAATTTCTTAATTGGAAATTTTTCAAAAATTTCTTATTTTTATAGGAAATTTTTCAATAATGTCTTAGTTTTATAGGAATTCTTCCAAAAATTTCTTATATTTTATAGGAAATTTTTCAATAATTTCTTATTTTTATAGGAAATTTTTCAAACATTTCTTATTTTAATAGAAAATTTTTCAAAAATTTCTTATTTTTATAGGAAATTTTACAAAAGTTTCTTATTTTGATGGAAAATTTTGCAAAAATTTCTTATTTCTATAAGAAATTTTTCAAAAATTTCTTATTTTCATAGGAATTCTTCCAAAAATTTCTTAATTTTATAGGAAATTTTTGAAAACTTTCCTATTTTTATATGAAATTTTTCCAAAATTTCTTAGTTTTATAGGAAATTTTTCAAAAATTTCTTATTTTTAAATGAATTTTTCAAAAATTTCTTATTTTTAAAGGAAATTTTTCAAAAGTTTCTTATTTTTATAGGAAATTTTTCAAAAATTTCTTATTTTAATTGAAAATTTTTCAAAGATTTTTTATTTCTATAGGAAATTTTTTAAAAATTTCCCATTTCATAAGAAAATTTCTTATTTCATAGGAAATATTTTAAAAGTTTCTTATGTTTACAGAAACTTTTGACAATGGAACATTTTTTTATAAAAAAAGTTGATGTTAGATATTTTTTCTGTAAAAAAGTTTAACAGTTTAATATTAACAGATTTTTAATAGAAAATTCGTTACGAAACAGAAGAGTTGTTTTTTATAATAAATTAGAGTGCGAATTCTTTTCTAATTGTTTGAGTTATGATTCTGTGTATTATAAAATTTCATAAACGATTGAATTTTATTTTTTCTTGTCCTTATTTAAATACCCTTCACTGTAGAAATCCTTATTTATCTTTGTTGAAAATAAATATTCTTAACATTTTCGTTTGTTAAGCAAATATCCTATGACGTTTTGAATTTTTACATGTGTCTGTTTAACCAAATGTCTGTTTTTTTCATGTTTTTTTTTTTTTTTTTTGGGTGTTACACATACACTTTGTTAAAGGAAATGTCATTGTTGTTAACTTGTATTTTATTTAATACTCGTCGTACCTCCCACTCTTTAGTAAAACCATTTAAGACATAAAGTAATGCCTTATTTTTTTGAATTTGTGTCTGGATTTGTTTGTGCTTTAAAAGCAAAAAAGTTTAAAATAAATATCTATATATTTATGTGTAATGATATTAGTATAAGCTATTGTTTTTGTTTCGGTAAATGTTTATTTAAGTGCCGGTTTAGTCCTCGTAAATCTGGTAGCATAAACATAATTGATGTCCTTTTTTGCTCCTCACATTTTATGTTCATCCTCTAGCTCATCTTAATGAATTTAAACAGTGATTTTTCTTGTTTTTTTTTCTAGATACATAAACCTACATAAAATATCTCTGTCAACATCTTTGGAGAAACTCGTAAATAGATTTTCTTGCTTTTTTTCCTCAGAGCATCATCGTCATTATTCTCCTCATTATTTAGTTAGTCTTTTTAGTTTTCTAATTGATGATGTAGCATTTGTTGCTGCTACTACTTTGTTTGCTGTTGTTGCCTTTAGCATGTTTTGTTGTTAGTTGCTTGTCGTTAGAGCATTTTTTAGAAATCAATTTTATTTAATTTTAAGGTTTACCAGAAAATATGTTACACATTTATTATACACCAACATTATGATATTTATGATATTTTATACTTTTTTTTTATTTTGTATAATATTAAAGTGAGAGTTGTGTAATAAAACTTTTGTTTTATTGATTATGAAGGCAATTATGGTTGCCCATAAAAATATAAAATGCTATAATAATATTAATTTTATAATAATGAAAATTTTATTCGTTTTTTATGTTACAATTTGTAAAACGTTTAAGTTGCTGTTTTTTTTTTTTTTTTTTTTGTATAATTTATTGCATATTAAAATATTTGCAAACATTGTTGGAGTATGAAATTTTATAGTTGTAACTTTAGATGTAAAAATTTATTATATGATTTATATTGTTTTTTTTTATTACTTTATAAGTTAATAATCAGCTATTAAAATATTGAACAAGAATTTATGAAAGGAATTCGTATTATTAAGTTAATTAGCAAATATTTAAGTAGTTTATTGTTGTATAATTATTAAATTGATTTTAAAAATTTTTAAGGTTTGAAGCCTTTTATTATATTATTTATTTTTATAACCTACTTTGTTATAGATGCCAATGGTATATTGCTGGTAATTTTAGTAGAAGTTTTAAATTTTTGGGTCAAGTACACTTGTCATTAAATTAGGAGAACATATAATAAGTTATTACATTTCTGTCATATTTATACGGTAAAAAATATGCACTAATTTCAAACATCATTTAAAAACCAAAAACATGTAATTTGAAAGAAAAATATCAAAAATTTACCATTACTAGAGATCAAGGTCAATAAGTTAATATTAATAGTAACTTAAACATATGGGCAAATCCTGCATGACGGACGATACTTTTGTACGGATTTTGTTGTACTCAAATGTATCAAATTGTCGTTCTACACTAGATATCTTTGCACAGATTTCGAGGAATATAAGCCCATCAATTGTGCTAACGAATGGCGTTTGTTAACTTACATACTTCTTTTGGAGAAAAAAGATATTCGCTTTTAAAGTGCTGTGACGGACGCTACAAAAAATGGAAGTGACTTTTTTTTCCAACACGTGTTTCTGTAAATTTTATCAATTCGGTCATAGTAATAAAAAAACTGTAAATACATTAAAGATAGAGGAAAATCAGAGGATTACAAAACAGCTTTTATAAAATATTTTTAAGATTCTAAATTCACCAAAAATCCATTAATGTACTGTTGCGGGCGCTAAGTGACGGACGATGCAGTTTTTACTTGAATGTTTTTTATTAGGAAAAAATTCATATTTCATATTTTTTTTAAGGATTCGCTAATCAGTGAAAATAACGGTCTTATTTGTTCCCGAATTTCATTTCCTTCCTTTTCATGTTCGCGTTTAAAATGCGATTTTTGGGCACAATTTAATGTTTCACAAAACGGCTAAATACGTATATTTATTTAAAGATTTACACTTCTTATATCTTATTTTTCGTCCCAAGAACGCTGCGGCTAACTGTTAGAGTGTCCCAAAAATAAAAAAAAAATCAAATTTCAAAATCATCAAATTTGCCCCACTGTTAATTTTTTTTACACCTAATATCTTAAATTTAATCTGTGGAGTTATTGCTTTACAGTGTTATTGCTTTATGAATAAGATAGACATAGGTTCGTAAATTTTGTATTTAATAAATATCATTTTGGAAAAAAGTATACTGTGACGGACGCTACACACTTTCCTTTACATATTATTCTGTAAAATGCTAAATTAACATCTGTATATTTTTAGCCTAATGTAAAGCATACTATAAGTTCTCTTTACGAACCAAGTTCAATTGGAGACAAAAGAAAAATTGCACTAGTCGAATTAAAAAAAAAAAACTTTATTTCTGTGACGGACGCTACACACTGAGAGCCCTTTTTTACTTGACGTTATTTATATCACTCCAGTTACTTTTGATATGGTATTTTACATCTAATAAAATTAAGCAGACTTAAAGCCCATACTAAAATTTGATACCTAAATGGATGTTTTTGCGATTTTCATGAACTTTTAAAAAACCTATTATTTTAAAAAATGTATACAAATTTTTGAAAAATTTCCTATAAAAAGTAAATTTTTGAAAAATTTCCCATAAAAAGTATATTTTTGAAAAATTTCCTATAAAAAGTAAATTTTTGAAAAATTTCCTATAAAAAGTAAATTTGTGAAAAATTTCCTATAAAAAGTAAATTTTTGAAAAATTTCCTAAAAAAAAGTAAATTTTTGAAAAATTTCTTATAAAAAGTAAATTTTTGAAAAATTTCCTATAAAAAGTAAATTTTTGAAAAATTTCCTATAAAAAGTAAGTTTTTGAAAAATTTCCTATAAAAAGTAAATTTTTAAAAAATTTCCTATAAAAAGTAAATTTTTGAAAAATTTCCTATAAAAAGTAAATTTTTGAAAAATTTCCTATAAAAAGTAAATTTTTGAAAAATTTCCTATAAAAAGTAAATTTTTGAAAAATTTCCTATAAAAAGTAAATTTTTGAAAAATTTCCTATAAAAAGTAAATTTTCGAAAAATGTCCTATAAAAAGTTAATTTTTGAAAAATTTTCTACAAAAAGTAAATTTTTGAAAAATTTCCTATAAAAATAAATTTTTGAAAAATTTCCTATAAAAATTAAATTTTTGAAAAATTTCCTATAAAAAGTAAATTTGTGAAAAATTTCCTATAAAAAGTAAATTTTTGAAAAATTTCCTAAAAAAAAGTAAATTTTTGAAAAATTTCTTATAAAAAGTAAATTTTTGAAAAATTTCCTATAAAAAGTAAATTTTTGAAAAATTTCCTATAAAAAGTAAGTTTTTGAAAAATTTCCTATAAAAAGTAAATTTTTAAAAAATTTCCTATAAAAAGTAAATTTTTGAAAAATTTCCTATAAAAAGTAAATTTTTGAAAAATTTCCTATAAAAAGTAAATTTTTGAAAAATTTCCTATAAAAAGTAAATTTTTGAAAAATTTCCTATAAAAAGTTAATTTTTGAAAAATTTCTTATAAAAAGTTCATTTTTGAAAATTTTCATATAAAAAGTTAATTGTTGAATATTTTCTTATAAAAAATAAATTTTCCCCCGGTTATTTTAGGGTTATTTTCTGAAA
This sequence comes from Stomorhina lunata, assembly GCA_933228675.1. Taxonomy (NCBI): domain Eukaryota; kingdom Metazoa; phylum Arthropoda; class Insecta; order Diptera; family Rhiniidae; genus Stomorhina; species Stomorhina lunata. The sequence continues at coordinate 96,468,606 of OW121743.1, read as the reverse complement.
AAAAAAATGACGGAAAGAAGCTTTTAAAAGTATATTTTAGCACTAATATAAGTAGTTGTTTTTCAGTTTAGAACTGGAACCATTTTGGGCCTATGGTTACGCAAGGTTTAAAAAACGGTAATTAAAAGCTTCTTTAAACTATTCGTTCAAATATAATAATAACAAAGGAAGTAATTTTTAGTACTTTTTTTGAAAAGATTCAATATTTTAAAAAATTTACTTTTGACCCTGGGTTAATGACATCCGATTTCAATTAGAGTTGTAGTATATATTTCTACCCATAAAAATAAAATTACAGTTCGCATGCTTTTTTTATAACTTTTGTGAAAAATTGGGTTTTTGTCCAAATCCTTTGACATTAAGTCACAGCTACGGCAAAGCTGTTAGATATATCGATTTAATTCTTCTTTTGTGTTAATTTGCAGGTTGTTTTCACTAACACTCTGGAACATTTTTTTTAGTTTTTTTTCGAATTCGTTTAACAAACTATTGAAAAAAATAGTATGAAATTTTTCTTTCGTCCTATGGAAAAGTGAGTTAACGTTAGCCCATCAAAGATGAATAATTAAAGATGTATAATTAAATAGATTGAGATAATAATTCAAATAAATTGAGTTCTCAAAAAAGTAAAACCAGTAAAACTTTTTAAAATTAGTTAAAAATAATATTTTTTTATTGCGTATGTTCAGGAGCATCTTCAATGACTTAAAATATTTTGGGAAACCCTTAATAATTAGGAAAGCTTTCAACCCCATATTTTTCCCATATAACTGGCGAAAAAAAAATTTGGGTCATTTAGGTCTCCATATCTTTTAAGAGTTAAAAAAAATATTTTTAATAAAACAATATAACCATTCCTAAAAAAACTATTTTTTTTTTATCAATTTTGATCAAAATTCGCTACTAAATACATAACAGTTCGTATTTTTGCTACTAAAAATCCAAATTTTGACCTTTGACCTTTTTTAGTGGACATTCGTCAATGACTGGCCAATAAAATTCAGTATTAGCTTTATCAAAAGAAAACATAAATAAAATTTATTTTGCATCTAATTAAATAAATGTCCATATGAGATATCAAACGGAACTTTTTCGGCTTTTATTACCAAATCTATATATTTTAACATGTCGATCAAAAATTTTGATATTTTGAATATTTTTTAAACAAAATTCCCTAAAACTTAAAAAGTGAGTTTTGAAACGGTCCTTAAAAAAGTACCATTTTCCAGTATAAAAAAAACTATGAAAATTTTACTATATTTTAATAAATTTCAACTATTTAGTACTTATAAGTCTTTAGATAATAAGAAATATCTTACTTTGTAATTTCTGTACTATAAAGTTAATTTTTTTGCTGCATATCCATAGGCGTGTTAAAAAAGAAAACGAATTTTCTGTGGCAAATTGCAATAACTTAAAGACTACTGCATGGATTTTTTGTTTTTATGACTCTAATGAAAGCTGATTTAGTTGTCTTCTACATCCAATTATTGGTTTTGCCAAAAACATAAAATTATTGGTTAATATTTACCAAAAGCCGAACTCCCATTTTTCCCCATACGAATGTGTCCTAGAAGTAAATGTCCTGTGCGCCACCTCAGGACATTGACCTAGGAAGACCAAATTTTTTTTCTGAGCACCATAGGATGTAGAGCATCTCCTTTTAACCCAGGCGTATCGAATTTCAATAAAAGTTGTTTTTCGCTTCACTCTAATGTCCAAGCTTTGGCTTCAAGTCGGCAAAACTAAATAGAACTTTGAATTTGGATTATTGGGGTCAAATGTAACAAATTTAGGGGGTACGTCTTTCTATATTATAAAGTTTAATTTCCTCCATACAAGGGTTGGACACTCTAGTATATACATTTAACGTACATATAACTCACATTAATATCTCACGAATATGATTGATTATCTTAAACATATTTTTATCCTTTTCTTAATCAATCAAAATTTCTTAAAGAATTTTTTGTTTGAGGAAAAAATTCTATTTTTGTACTTAATCTTTAAAAGGCTACAAAAGGTCAGTGATCTCAATATGCATCTGGCTGAAGTAAATTTTAGTTAGTTATATTTTGGAATTCCTTTTTGTTATCTCAAAAATCAATAAACTGGCAACAAAGAATACTTTAGGCAAATACTTAAAATGTATAGAATAATTAACTTACATATAATTGGCTAGAGGCCAGGAAATGGTGCCCAAAACTGTCAATCAATTAAATGAAAATTTACCACTGTTTTTCCAAAAAATTTAAGTTAACCAAAAAAATGTGTTCTTGATATGACATTTAACCAAACAAATCATAAAGGAATTTGAATTTAAATTTAACAAAAGTTATGTATGTATAACTAACTTTAATTTAGTAATTTAGTCAAAAATTATATATTTCGTTTATGTATAAAATTATTATAGTAATGAAATTATTGACCACAAAAATTAGTTTTAGTATTGGTATGTGATATTTGAAAATCAAAATTCTCATATCTATTTACTACCATATCTAATAAGTATTCAAAATGAGAATTTAAAATGTTTTTGGACAATACGACTGCTAATATTGGTTGACATATAACCGCAAAACATGGTCACTTACAATTGATTATGTGTTTGGAAAAAATTTATATTATTCAAATTTTTGCTTAATTTAATGGCATTAAATATTTTGTTAAATAAAATTTTTGTGGAATATATAAAAATAACAAATTTTTGTCAATGCAAAAAAGCGGCAGCCTAATTAGACAGATTTAAATTAATTAAATTTACATTTAAAAATTTACATAAAACATGTAATTTATACTTGAGCATGGACATTTCCGAACCCAAAACAGTAACAAACTAAAATTAGATGATTTGGTATTTTTAATTAAGCCTGACATATAAAAAAATTTCAAATGACAGCAGACTTTTGTTATATTGACTTTGTATTAAATACAATTAAACAGAGGAAATTAGTTTAAAATTTAATTTAAAATTTATTCGAGTAAAATGTAAACTAAATTAAATAAAATTAATATCGTCAACTCTTTTGTAAATACAAAAACTTTAATTAGTGTTACTTGGAAAATTGTCATAAATAAATCTAAACTTAATTGAAGTTAAATTGTTAACAAAATAACAAGAGTTGTTACAAAATAAATGTTGCAAATGATTACAGCAAGAGTAAAAGTTTCAAGTTTTCAAAGAAAAATAAAATAATTTTATATTTTTGCCTTTTTATGTCTAAAAAAATACGTTTTTTTTAATTTTGTAATAAAACAAACAAATAATAATTTTTACACATACATAAATACATACATACATATGTAGACATATATAAATTCATCTTCTACACACATATGAAGACCTTATTTTGAAAATGGATTAAGTCCATTTTTTTTTAAATTGAGATATAAAGAGTTTTACGTTTTAGTGTTTTTAAAAATATAGGTGACCAATTTTAGTAAATTAAATCTTAGGTTTTGATCAGATAAAATTCTTTCTTTCATAAAAATAAGTTAATAAAAACCATTTTTAAATGCGTTTTTGAGCGGTTTAAATGGACTTAAATGGACCACTTTCAAAACAAACATTTTAAAATATTCATTTTTCGAATTGAAGAAAGTATGGGACTTAAACTGTTTTCAAAACAAATAAAATTTAAATTTTTGGTTTTGTATGAAAAAATGTTTACTTTTGAATTGAAAAATCTATTGGACTTATTCCACTTTCAAAACAAATCAAATGAAAAATTGTGTTTTAAAAAATTTTGCAAAATATTTTTCATAGCAAAATTCCCATAAGAAATAAATTTTCGAAAAATTCCTATAAAACTCAAATTTTCGAAAAATTCCTATAAAACGCAAATTTTTAAAAAATTACCTATAAAAGTAAATTTTTTAAAAATTTTCTATAAAAAGTAAATTTTTGAAAAATTTCCTATAAAAAGTAAATTTTTGAAAAATTTCCTATAGGAAGTAAATTTTTGAAAAATTTCCTATAGGAAGTAAATTTTTGAAAAATTTCCTATAGAAAGTAAATTTTTGAAAAATTTCCTATAAAAAGTAAATTTTTGAAAAATTTCCTATTAAATGTAAATTTTTGAAAAATTTCCTATAAAAAGTAAACTTTTGAAAAATTTCCTATAAGAAATAAATTTTTTAAAAATTTCCTATAAAAAGAAAATTTTTGAAAAATTTCCTATAAAAAGAAAATTTTTGAAAAATTTCCTATAAAAAGAAAATTTTTGAAAAATTTCCTATAAAAAGTAAATTTTTGAAAAATTTCCTATAAAAAGTAAATTTTTGAAAAATTTCCTATAAAAAGAAAATTTTTGAAAAATTTCCTATAAAAAGTAAATTTTTGAAAAATTTCCTATAAAACGCAAATTTTTGAAAAATTTCCTATAAGAAGTAAATTTTTGAAAAATTTCCTATAAAAACAAAATTTTTAAAAATTTCCTATATGAAGTAAATTTTTGAAAAATTTCCTATAAAAAGTAAATTTTTGAAAAATTTCCTATAAAAAGTAAATTTTTGAAAAATTTTCCTTTAAAACTCAAGTTTTTAAAAAATTTCCTATAAAAAGTAAATTTTTGAAAAATTTCCTATAAGAAGTAAATTTTTGAAAAATTTCCTATAAAAAGTAAATTTTTGAAAATTTTCCTATAAGAAGTAAATTTTTGAGAAATTTCCTATAAAAAATAAATTTTTAAATATTTTTAGATATCAATTGAAACAATCTTAGTTTCGTTCTACTATGAAAATAAGTTTAACTTTTACTCTGTTAAAATAAATATTTCTTGTAGAAATTAAAAATGTATTTAATCCACTTTCAAAGAAATAAATTTGAAATTTTTATTTTGTTTGAATAATTTTTTCTTTTAAATTGAAAAATATATGGGACTTAAACCATTTTCAAAATAAAAAATTATATCAAATCCTTAACTACAAAATGTTTGACTGTCAATATTTTAGTAAGTTTTGTAAATTTAAAATTAATTATTTTTCGCATAGTAAGATCCACAATTGCATAACCTTTTCCCATCATTAACTCAATTTTTTTGAAATGTGGACTTATTCCACTTTCAAAATAAAGTCTTCAGATGTATACACAAATGTTTATAACTCCATACACATATATTTAGTGTCTGCATTTATTAAATTCAACCAGGCAACATCCAATTTGTAAAACACCAGGACCAAAGTAAATAAAATTATATAAAATATACACTCGTACTAATGCAGAGTCAAGAAAATGTAATGCATTTGTAATTGTGTCATGAACTCATACACTTAAATCAAACGAATATAGAGCACACGCTCTCGCACATACACACACACACGTTTGCACAGTTGGAAACTTTTAAGCTTTTACATTTATGTCGTGTGTGTGGAAAAACTTTTCCCTTTTCTTTTTTTTTTCTTATTATTAAAAGAAATGAAAGCAATGAAAAAAAGAGGAAATATTGCACAAAAAGTTAAACGTGTCATATCTTTAATCAGGGATTCGCAAGAGAACCCTATGATGAATTTGATGAAAATAGAGCACAATGGGTTGGGGTAGGGCATTAAAAGAAAGAAATTTTTAAATAAATTGAAGAATACAAATTTATTTTATAAAAAAAAAAATTGAAAAAAAATTTTTAATTTGAAATTTTTTATTAGAAATTTTTCCAATTTAGAAATTTTTAATAGAAATTTCACAATAAAACTTTTAGGGAAATTTTTTTATTTAAAAATTTTCAATAAAAATTTTACTAATACATTTGTTATTTTATTTGTAATTTCCACAATTACACAAGTAAATAAAGTTCTTGTTGATTAAGAATGAAAATAATTTTACCCTTTACCACTATAGGTCGAATAGCTCCCATTTAAGACCATCTGTCGGAAATGGCATAATGTACTTTCCGAGATTTAAAAAAACACTTGTAGAGTCCATATTTGACTATTGTAGAAAAGGATATCAAATAGTTGGGCTTGACCGGGCTTCGTTATTTTTACAATTTTAAATTTGCGACAAATTTGTAGAAACTACAAAATAAAATATGTTGAGGTAAAACAAAATGCTATAGAAAATTTTAAGTTGTGAAGAAAATTTTATAGAAAATTTAAAATTCTAAAAAAATCTAAAGAAAATGTTTAGTTATGAACACAAATAAACTTAAAATTTTGAGCTATGAAAAATTTCTATTTTTTTTAAACCTTAAATATATGGAATAACTATAGAACATTTTGATTTATTAAAAAAATTTTGTAGAAAGTATTGAGTTTTATAAAAAATTTTGAGTTATTAAAAATTTATATAAAAAATGTAAGTAATGACCGGATTTTTATCAAAGTTTTAAGCTATAAACAAAATTCTACAAAAACTTTTGACTTTTAAAAAACCAAATTCTACAGAATATTTTGAGTTAAAAAAAATCTATAAAAAATTTTAAATTATGAAACAATTTCTAAAAAAAATTTGACTTATGAATAAATTTCTATTATAGTTTTGATTTTCGAACAAGTTTGAATAGAAAATTTTGACTAATAAAATATTTAGTTATGAACAAAATCTTATAAAAAGTTTTTTTTTATAAAAATCTCTCTAGAAAATTTTGAGTTTCTATAAAAAATTTTAAGTTATGAAAAAGTTTCTATAAAATAATTTTGATTTATGAAAAAATTTCTATAGAAAATTTTTAGATATGAAAAAATTTCAATAGGAAATTTTGAGTTATGAAAAATTTTTTATAGAAAATTTTGAGTTATAAAAGAAATTATATAGAAAATGTTTAGTCTTGAAAAAATTTCTATAAAAAATTTTGAGCAATGAAAAATTTTCTTTAGAAAATTTTAAGTTATAAAAAAAATTTCTATAAAAAATTTTAGTTATGAAAAATTTCGATAAAAAATTTTGAGTTATGAAAAGATTTCTATAGAAAATTTTCAAATATGAAAAAATTTCAATAGGAAATTTAAAGTTATGAAGAAATTTGAATAGAAAATTTTGAGTTATGAAAAAAAATTCTACAGAAAATTTTTAGTTTTAAAAAAAATTTCTATAGAAAATTCTGAGATATGAAAAAATTTTAATGGAAAATTTTGAGTAATGAAAAAATTTCTTTAGAAAATTTTTAGTTATGAATAAGTTTCTAAAAAAAATTTTAAGTTATGAAAAAATTTCTATTCAAAATATTGATTTATAAAAAAGATTCTATAAATATTTTAAGTTATGAAATAATTTCTATAAAAAATTTTGACTTATGAAAAAATTTCTATAGACAATTTTTAGATATGAAAAAATTTCAATAGAAATTTTGAGTTATGAAAAAATTTTTATAGAAAATTTTGAGTTATGAAAAAAATTCTATAGAAAATTTTTAGTTTTGAAATAATTTCTATGGAAAATTCTGAGTTATGGAAAAATTTCTATAGAATATTTTGAGAACTGAAAAAATTTCTTTAGAAAATTTTAAGTTGTGAAAAGTTTTTATAAAAAAATTTTGAGTTATGAAAAATTTTCTGTAGAAAATTTTTAGTTATGAAAAAATTCCTATAGACAATTTTGAGTCATAAAAGTGAAAAGTGAAAAAATTTCTATAGACAATTTTGAGTCATAAAAAAATTTCAAAATTTCTATAGCAAATTTTGACTTATGAAAAAATTTCTATAGAAAATTTTGAGTAGTGGAAAAATTTCTATAAGAAATTTTGGGTTATTCAATAGAAAGCTTTTAGTTATGAAAAAATATCTTTATAAAATTTTGAGTAAAAAAAATCTGTAATAAATTTTGAGTTATAAAAAAATGTCTATAGAAAATTTTGTGTTATGAAAAAAATTCCATAGAACATTTTTAGTTATGAAAAAATTTATATAGAAAATTTTGAGGTACATATGAATAAAATTCCTATGGAAAATTTTGAGTTAAGAAAAAATTTCTAATGAAAATTATTAGTTTTAAAAAAAATTTCTTTAAAAAATTTTGGGTTATTCTATAGAAAGTTTTTTGTTATGATATGTAGATAACATAAAGTTTAGAGTTGTAAAAAAATGCTGTAATAAATTTCGAGTTATGGAAAAATTTCTATAGAAAATATTGACTGATAGAATAATTTCTATAAACAAGTTTAAGCTATGAAAAAGTTTTTAGAGAAAATTTTGAGTAATGAAAATTTACTCAAAAATTCCATAGAAAATTTTGTGTTATGACAATATTTCTATAGAAAGTTTCAATTAGAAAAAATTTCTAAAATTTAAAACATTTTGGATTTTAAACGAATTTCTATAGAATAATTTTAAGTTATAAAAAAGATTTCTATAGAAAATATTGAGTTATAAAATAATTTCTATAAAAAGATTTAAGCTATGAAAAAATTTTTAGAGAAAATTTTGAGTATTGAAAAAAATTCTAATATTTAAAAAATATTGAAATTTGAAGAAATTTCTATAAAAATTTTGTGTAAAAAATGAGGAAAATTTTTAGAAATAATTTTAAGCCAAAAAAAAAAAGATTTCTATAGAATATTTTGAATTATAAATTTGAAATATAAAATTTGAAATTTGGTCATAGGACCAAATTTCTATAGAAAATCTTGAGTCATAAAAAAAATGTCTATAGAAATTTTGATAAAAAATAATTTCTATAAAAAATTTTTGGGTTACGAACAAATTTCTATAGAAAATTTTGTGTTATGTAAAAAATTCAAAGAGTTATGAAAAATGTATGTAGAAAATTTCGAATTTGGAAAAAAATTTACTGAAAAATATTTAGTTTTAAAAAAATTTCTACAAAAAACTTTGAGTTAAAAAAAGAATTTTATAAAAAATTTTTAGTTATAAAATATTATTCGTAATTAAATTTCAACAGAAAATTTTGTTACAAATTTTTGTTTTTCAAAAATTATTTGGCTATAAAAATATTTAAAGAAGAAAAATAAAACGAAATTAAGGTTAAATTTTGTTTTCTTGTATTAACTTAAATCATAAAAACCAGACCTTAATATGTAGTTAAAAAAAATGTAATGTAATGTCTGAATGTCTTTATGTATAAAAGGCATCTAATCCTACATGTATGTATTTAAACATCGAAGAAACTTTCATTGTTTAAAACTTTTTTGAGAAATTTCTTTTTGAAATTACATAAATCGATCTGTTAGATTTCGAGTTATCACCTTAAAATTATATTAAATAATTACAATTTACAAGTGCTTTTAAGACTATCAAATATCAATAAGAAATTGTATATATCTTGATAATTTTCAAGATATGACAAAGAAGTCTAATAAAGAAATTATCACAAACAAACGTTTCATTTTTGGTTTTGAAAGATTTTTAGAACCAGGTTTAAACATTTTTAGAATGTATTTCAAAAAGTACATATTCCGTACATTAAAAGCTACAGTAATGGGGGACATAAAAATTTTCGTTATCATATTTTTTATTAAAATTTTCTTTTAAGCCAGAATTTAAAATAAAATTTTTATCAGAAAATTATTTTTAGTAGAAAGATTTTAAAAATAAAATTTTTGTTATAGAAAAGTTTGCACTATGGAATTTCTTTTATTGACATATCACGTATGTACGTTCAGATGTGCTCCATAATGTCTTAAAACTTCATACAAATATCCTAACGTCATATATTAAAGATGAAAGTTTCTTACAACTACTTCACCTCATAACGAACTTAAGTATTATTAGTTATAATCTGTAAATGCAAATAATGATCGATTGCATTATTTGCATTTAATAAATTAATAAATTTAAATAATCCGACTATAAAGGTTAAACTAATTTATAGCTTTAAATTAATTGCTAAAATTTCCAAACAAAGTAGTTATACAAATTTTAAATGAATTCAAAGTCTTGAAAATTTTAATTAATTTTAATAACAACACATTAATAAAGTGTAAGCTGTTTTGAACAAAAATGGCCTTAACCCATAGTGATAGTATACATACACATACGGATGCATGTGTACATAACATATACATGCAATTTTGTTACATATATTACTGTATATAGTACATATATTCGCTAGCGACAACATATATGTAAGTATATAGATACTTACATATATGTTGTTGTTAGCGAACTTATTAAGTTTTTAGGTTTTAATATATGACACTTACACAGACACAAGTAATATGTTAACCAACTTTATTTCTTTTAATGTTTTTTTGAACATACATCCATATGTATAAAACTATGTACTTGTTTGTAAGTATGTTTAGTCTTTTATAGTAGGCGTTTATAATTTTCAAAATATATGAAAGTTCTATGCGAAAAAAAGTATAACTTTTGCTTTTTTCTTATACAACTGGAAATTTAGTTTTGTATAAAGTGTGGCGGTAAGAATAAGAGGATAACTAACAAAATGCAAGGATATGTGTGGGAGTATATAAAAACATAAAGTTTAAGTATGTTTGTGGGCTTTAACCAACATAGTTTTCATTTAGCCCAAAACAAAATAATGAAAGTATTTGCTTTGCTAAGCAAAAAAGAATGAAGAAACAACAAGACAACAGCAACCACGATAACAACGATGAAAAAAAAAAAAAAAAACAACACAAAAGCGACATATAATAAAAAATAAACTAAAAACTGAAACTCTTTCGATGTCAAAACTATAAATTACACTTAGGACTCAATGCTCTCTAACAGACACACAAACATATACATATACACATGAAAATGTACATATGTTAACATCTCCTTTTTTATATAAACTTTTTTGTAAACTATAACAAACATGTAGCCTTATGTAGACAACACATGTATGTGTTTATGTATGTTTGTAAAACCTTATGTATTTATTTCAGTTTTCATGTGCCTTTTTGTTTATGTTACATACATGTCACTCCGGCTACAAAAGTAACAAAATTAATTTTAAAGAAATGTTCTGGGAGTAAATTGAGTCAGCAGTGGCTGCATAAAAATATAAAACTTCATTTTTTTGTCATCTCATGCTCTGTTTAATTTTTCTTTTTTATTCTTTTTTAAAATGGAATATTTTTTTTGAAAGGTATACAAATTTTTACAGATTTGTTTAATATAACTACCATTTTGAGAAAGTTGCATCAAAGGTTTGAAATATGATTTAATTGGCAGAAGAGACTTTAATCGGGAAAACAACTAAATTAAATGTTTTGTGGCACATTTATGTAATAGATTTAAAAGTCTTACGTTTTAAAAATGTTAGTCATTCTTTTGTTTAAATATGAAGTTATAAAAGGGAAAGAAATAAGGTTAGTTGTCTACCTTTGACAGACATTTCAGTTTAAAATTATGGTTCATAAAAGCTAAACATATATATAAAATTGTATATATAAGCCTAAACCTGTTTGGTCATCTTCTTGTTATATAAAATAAATATATTTGACGTATACTTATTATTGTATTATTCATACGACGAGGTGGTCAACTATATGATCAGGCGTAGGCATCCCATACCACCAGAAGCCGATGAACTTTTGTAATTTTCGTATATATCACGATCATTAATGAAACTCCCGAAAATAAGTATTGGAAATAGGATGTTAGTTACAGAAAATACAAGAACAAAATACACAAGAAACAAAATCAAAATTCAATTTACAGTAACAAAATACATAACTAGTTCGAGAAAACAATCAATTTTATCTCTAATATTGTTTCCACGATACTATTATTTTTGTAAATATTGTCTGAAATAAATGTAACCTAATTGGGAATATTTTTCGTAAAGGAAATAAATTCTATAGAAAAATTTTCTATAAAAATTTTTTTCTAAAGAAAACTTTTCGATAAAATATTTTCCTGTAGAAAATTTTTTAATAAAAAAATTTTCTTTAGAAAAATGTTCGATAAAAAAATGTTATATAAAAAAATTTTTGAAAAAAAAAATTCTGTAGAAAATTTTTGAAAAAAAAAAATTTCTGTAGAAAATTTTTGAAAAAAAAAAAAAATTCTGTAGAAAATTTTTGAAAAAAAAATTTCTGTAGAATTTTTTTTTAACGATAAAAATATTTTAGATAAAAAAAATTTTTATAGAAAAATGTTTGATAAAAATTTTCTATAGAAATATTCTTGATAAAAGATTTTTTTAAAGAAAATTTTTCTGTAGAAATTTTTTTTATAGAAAATTTTTTTATAGAAAATTTTTTTATAGTTAGTTTTTTTATAGAATATTTTTCTATAAAAAGTTTTTTTTTTTTATCAAAAATTTTTCTACGGAAAAATAATTTTGTCGAAAGTTTTCTTTAGAAAACAATTTTTATCCAAAAATTTTACTACAGAAAAATTTTATATTTTTAATAAAAAATTTTCTGTAGAAAAATTTTTGATCAAAAAATTTTCTGTAGAAAATTTTTTATCCAAAATTAAAAAAAAATTTTGAAAAAAAAAATTTCTCTAGAAAAATGTTTGATAAAATTTTTTTAAGAAAAATGTTTGATAAAATTTTTTTAAGAAAAATGTTTGATAAAATTTTCTCTCAAAAATTTTGGATAAAATAATTTTCTATAGAAAAATTATTGATAAAAAATTTTTCTAGAGAAAAATTTTTGATAGAAGAATTTTATAAAGACAAATTTTTTATAGAAAATTTTTTATTCAAAAAGAAGAGTATTTGCATTTGATCCCACACTTGTTACATTTACTTATTAATGTAACAGATCAATTATTAATGTAACAGATCAATTTATTGATAAAAAGCGTTTCGATGGTTGGTTAAGCCATCTCTTCAGGAGGATTATCCCCAATTTAGACAGATCGAAAACCTCGCATTATTACTAAATTTACAAACATAACTATTAAGAATTATGTTCATAAACCATAAGTAAAAGCGTAGATCATCGACTGAACAAAAACAAACATTTTTCAGTTTTCATCTACCTTCATAGAAAAATTTTTTATAGAAAATTTTTTTATAGAAAAATTTTTTATGGGAAAATTTCTGATAAAAAAACTTTCTATAAAAAAACTTTTGATAAAAAATAGAAAAAATGTCGATAAAAACTTTTGATACAAAAATTTTATATAGACAACTTTTTGATAAAAAAAATTTTCTATAGAAACATTTTTCATAAAAAAAATGTTTTTAGAAAATTTCGATGAAATTTTTTTTCTGTAAAAATTAAAAAAATGTTTTTTTTTATCGAATTATTTTTCAAAAATAAAAATTTTTTTATAGAAAAATTTTTGAAAAAAAAAAATTCTTTAGAAAAGTTTTTGATAAAAATATTTTTTATAGAAAAGTTTTTGATAAAAATATTATATAATATAAAACAATTTTCTATAGAAAAATTTTTGATAAAACAATTTTCTATAGAAAAATTTTTGTAAAAAAAATTTTCTATAGAAACATTTTTGATAAAAAAATTTTCTATAGAAAAATTTTTTATCAAAAAATTTTCTATATAAAATTTTTTATCAAAAAATTTTCTATATAAAATTTTGGAAAAAAAAATGTATATTATAAAATTTTGGATAAAAAAATTTTCTATACAAAAATTTTGTATAGAAAAATTTTTTATAAAAAATTTTTGATAGAAAAATTTTGGGAAAAAATATTCCTATAGAAAAATTTTGAATAAAATTTTCTTTAGAAAAATTAAATAATTTTTTCCCTTGGCTGTTCTAAAGCGAAGGATTAATCGCAAACACTATATCGGCTCTCAACTCGTTTTGTTCCATAAAGACTATATTTTCTCAGACTTTCATATGGTATTAAGCCATTTTCTCTATATGCATTATATGCGAGCAAGGGCCAAATGTGGATCAATTTTCTCGAAATTTTACAATTTAGATACTCCTTATAAAAATTATTTGTACAACAAATAAAAATAAGGTTATCGGTATCTTCGGATTTAGAAGCGTTTTCGTCAATATGCATTATATGCGAGCAAGGGTTAAATGTGGACGGATTTTCTCGAAATTTGGCAATTTAGTTAGTGTTTATAAAAATTATTTGTGCACTAAATAAATATAAAGTTATTGATATCTTCGGATTTAGAAGCGCTTTTGTGAATTTTTAAATAGCTTTTATCAGAAGGTTTTGTATTTTAGATGTGGTCAAATGGGAACAGATTTCAGCAAATGTTTGTTTATATAACCAATATTTCATAAAAATATACTGACATTTGTGATAAAAATATCAATTCCTGGAACTAGAAGGTAAAAATATGTCTTTGTCAAATTCCATAACAATAAAAGTTTTGAGGAACTTTAAAACAGAAAATTTAACTTGATTGTAACTTCTGCGGTACTATTTTATATCTTTCTTAAAATTATATTCTTTTAATGTCAAATATAAAAGAATAGAATGTGAGTACTTCCATGTGAGTACTTCCTAACAAGAATTTATAATCTAAAGCTCCTAATTTCATTTTGTTTAAAATCATCCTTTTCATAATTACAATCACTGATAGCCATTTAAAACAATTAGAATTAACTTAACAATATAACACATTTTGCAAATGAAATAAACATATCTAAAACAATTTATAAAGTAATAAAAAACTCCCAAAATTTGGCTGTTGTTAACGATCAGAAACCATTCTCCCAAACCCCACAATAATCATGATTTTTTTTATTTAATTGTTAATGCGTGAAACACCACAAAATTAGCAATAAAAGCCCCAGTAGCTTGAATTCAAAAATTCTTACTAATGAACTAAAGCCGAAAAGCCGAGATTTTGTATCAAAATGTTTTATTGGACTATTAGAAAATCCCAAAAAAGCACAAAATCAAAGAACAAAGCGAATATTTAACAAACTGTTAAAGGAACCATTTGAAACCAATAATACTTAATACATTTCAACAGAAAAATATCAACAACAACTGTTGCCAGCAACCGAAAACCAGAAGAAATCAAAACTCTGTGATATATGTAGAAAACTCTAATCCCTATAAATACTAGCTAAATGGTGAGAATTGCTAAATTATTTCTTTTGTATGCGTGACTTTTACATGGGTGTGTGGGTGGTTGGGAAAAAGGTAGTAAGTGAGAATGTGTTGGATAGCAACATATGTTTGTAAACAAGTGTTTTTCTTTTGTGTAAATTTTTTGATAATAATCAAAATGTTGAAGAAAATAAAATCAAAAAACAAAAGCTAGAAGCAAATTATTGGGCAATTGAAGAGAAAAAGTTAAGCTAAATATGTTAACGTTATACACCATTTCCAGGTTGGTTGTTTTTTCTAGTTTTTTAAAATTTGCATTTGGCTCAAGTTAAAATTGATTGGATTTTGTAGAAGTTTTTATTTTACAATTTTTAACATAATTGATCTATCTATAAATCCTTTTATTTAGTAAAGTTGGAGAATTTATTATTATTTATATTTAATTATTAGGTATCAACAAAAAACTAACAGACTTTAATAAATATTGTGAAGCATACTTTTGGGAGTTTGATAATTATATCGACAATAGTGGTGTTTTTTTTTTTGAAGTTTATATAAATTTTCAGTACAAATATAAATTTAATAAGTAGTTATAACGGGTTATACATTTTGTGGTTTCAAAAGTATAGGATTGGAATTCGACATCTCTCAAACTAAGTTGTTAAGCCATTTTTTTTATTTTCAGTTATAACTCTGAAATTGACGAAAATGGATCGCTTAAGTACAGGTGTAGGCAGCCCATACCACCAGTAGCCGATGAATTTTTATAGCAGCAAAATACAAGGTTCGAGAAAACAATCTCGAACATTGTTGCCACTACACTATTTTTTTTGTAAACATTGGGAATATTTTTGTAAATATTGGGAATATTTTTCAAAACAGAAATCAATTCTAATATAAAACAATTTTAGATATATTTTTATACCCTTCACCACCATAGGTGGAAAGGGTGTTATAAGTTTGTGCTGATGTATGTAACGCATAGAAATATTTTTCTTAGACCCATCTTTTAGTATACCAATAGGCTTAGAATCACTTTCTGGGTCGATTTAGCGATGTCCGTCCGTCCGTCCGTCTGGCTGGCTGGACCCCCATTTAAACCTTGTAATCAAACTACAGGTCGCAATCCTAAGGATAATTTGATGAAGTTTTACACAAATCATTTTTTTGATAATGGAACCATGGCTATTGAAATTCGTCAAAATCGGTCCATTATTTATGATACCGCCCATAGGTTCCACTTCCCGGAACTGATATATTGGCCACAAAAATCAATATTTTTTCATTAAATTTATGTATGTGCTTATGTAAACTTAAATCACTGTACTAAATTTCGTTGAAACCGGTCCACATTTGACCATAGCTCCCATACAAACTCTTTTCTCAAAACGCACTAAATGAGACAAAATTCACTAAAACGCTCGCAAATCCGAAGATAATGAAAATTTTAAGATTATTTTTTGCGTACGTAATTTTTGTTACAATTGTAATCAATTTGCCAAATTTCGAGACAATCGGTCCACATTTGACCCCAGCTGTCATATAAGTCCAAATGTCTGAAATAGCTTAAATGTATAAGTTTTGAGAATATGTTTGTATGATGGCAAAATTTACCAAATATTTGTCTTTATACAAGAAAAAGAACACCTTTGACCTTAGTGGTGAAGGGTATCGTATGGTCGGGCTTGACCGACTATAGCACTTTCTTACTTGTTTTTAGATATTTTCGATCCAAAAATTTTTCTATAGAAAATTTAAAAAAAAATATTTTTTTTTGCAAAATTGTTCGATAAAAATTATATTTTGCAGAACATTTTTCGATAAAAATATTTTTCTGTAAAAATTTTCGATAAAAATATTTTTATAAGAAAAAATTTTAAAATCTTCTATAGAACAATTTTCGATAAAAATATTTGTATAACAAAAAATGTTCATATCTTCTACAGAAAAATTTTTGATAAAAAAAATTTTCTATAGAATAATTTTTGATGAAAAAATTTTTTACAGAAAATTTTTGATGAAAATATTTTGTATATAAAAATTTTTGATATAAAAAATTTCTGTAGTAAAATTTTTAATAAAAAATTTGTAACAAAAAATTTTTGATAGAAAAATTTTCTATAGAAAAATTTTTGATGAATAACATTTTCTATAGAAAAATCTATAGAAAAATATGAGCCTATGCCAAATTTCATTAAATTATCTTTAAAGTTACGACCTGTAGAATGATGACAAGCTTATATAGATAACAAGCCTGCCGAAAGGACATCGTTAAAACAACACAGAAAGTGATACTAAAAGGTGGGTCTCAGACCAATATTTCTATGCGTTACAAATATCAGCACAAACCCAATATACCATTTCCACCTATGGTGGTGAAGGGTATAAAAAAGAAATATCATGAAACAATAAAATTTATATTTGTTTTATTAAGGTTCACTTTTGAAACCGCAAAATGGATAACCCGATACATTTGGCACTTATAAATAAATTTTGTAAAGAACACCGGAAACTGTGTTTTCTAATCAAATTTCAAAAGTTATTTAATAAATTTTATTTCAACATTTAAGTAAAAGTACAAATACTACATACATGCAATGTTCATATACATCTACTCAAGTACTCGCACACATACATAAATACATTCATAGGTTAAGCAAATTCTTTTTAGGAAACAGCCATTACATTGAGATTTGTTCTTCAAAAAAAAAAAAAAAAAAACATAAAAAGAACTTGAAATTGAATAGATGAGGGTGGCAGCTAAAGACAAAAGACTTCTTTCTTTTTTTTTCGGTTTATTCGTTTTGATCCTTTATATTTTTCTCTTTATAGTTTAAGTGACAATCATTGGCAGGTCGTTTATGGCTAACTGAGAGAAGAAAAGTCTTTATTTTATGTGTGTATGTATGTATGTAATTTTATTTTGTCTTAATTTTTTCCAAAGAACATCTAACAGCTGCTTTTATGTGTCGTCTGTACAAAAGTGGGTGAATGAGTGAATAAGTATTTCAATGGATAGATGGATGGACAATGACGATGATGGTATAAATGAATGGTAAAACTCAATGAGTGAATGGCTGTCTGACAAACAGGCTGGCTCTTGTAAGTATAAGGATAAGTTACACTAACACCCAGCCTTAGGATAGGTCTGTTGTTGTTTACATAAATAGGCTTCAAGTGAAAATAGAAAATGTCCTTAGAAGAAAACAAAAAAAGACTTTTATTAAAACGAAGTAGATAAATATTGCTTTAATGTAAAAGGATTTAATGTTGTTGTTGATAAATATATTCTATTTGTAGATTCTGTTGTTGTTATGTATAACTTCACTAAACTTCTCTTGTTCCGTAACCTAAGGGTAATTTTGTGACAATTTTATGTAAAGATGTCTTCTAAATATCATCGATATGTTTTAAGCGACAAGACGTCATCATTTCTCTACTCGTTCTCTCTATATCTCTTTTAATTTTCCCTATTTTGGAAAATACAAAAACAGAAGCATTTACAAATGAAAGGCCCGTTTGGCTGGCTGGTTTACTAGATGGATGGATGGATGAATGGATGGATGGATGACTGGCTGCTTGAATGAATGAATGGTTAAATGGCTGCATAGTTGTTTGGTGGTAAATCCTTCAGCTTTATTTTATATCCTCTTGATGCTTGATTATTCCTTCTTGTCTCAAAATATTTTAACATTAACATAGAGATAATGATGCTTCTGTATTGTGCTGGTGTCAGTGTTAGTGTTTGTGGCTGATGTGCCTAAGTATGTGGCTGACGGGTTGTTAGCATGGCCTTTAGTGATTTGGTGTTAATGCCATTAAACGGAATTTCCAAGTGATCATAATGGCCTAAAAAGGCTTGCTTGTTACATTTGCTGTTTATGATGGTAATTTCAACTCATTTTATAAAGGGAGAATTTTAAAAAAATTAGTAAAGTAACAAAAAATGTATAGTTTTCAATTAACAAGTTTAAGATTTCATAAATTCATATATAGATAGTTTACAATACAATATTATAAAAATGTATCACTTAAGCTCAACAGATAGCTATCAACTTGGCAATGAGGTTGTATAAGCTTCTTTTCGACCACTCTTTTTTATTGTGTATATTTCGTGTAGCCCAAATTCTTGTGAATACAAATTTGTAAAGGTTTTAGAGGAACTAAATCTTTTTCTTATAGTATTCTTCAGGCCGAATTATGTTAAGCTATGTTAACCCCTTGACATATTTCCACGAGTCTGACTCGTGGTACAATTTCTGTTCCTAACATAATTATAACGAGTATGAATGACTCGCTTTGCGACTGTTCTTAAGCATCAAAACTGGTTTGTTTAATGCAAGTTGTATGCGAACAGTTGGAAGCGAACTTCGTTTCGCTAATTGATACGTCAAGGGGTTAAGGGCTATCGACTTGGTAAAAATACCTTGAATGAATTAGTAGAAACATTTTTTATCACAATTTTTTAATAGAAAATATTTTTATCAAAATTCTGTAGAAAAAATTTTTATCAAAAAAATTTTCTATAGAAAATTATTTTTTAAATAAATAAATATTTGTTCATCAAAATTTTTTCTATACAAAATTATTTTATTGAAAATTTTTCTATAGAAAAAAAGTTCTGTCGAAAATTTTTCTATAGAAAAATAGCTCCATCGAAAATTTGTCTATAAAAAATATTTTTATCGAAATGTAAGATACAAATTTTTTCCTACAGAAAAAAATTTGTAAGTATCTAACATTTTTTTATCGAAATTTTTCGACTGAAAATATTTTTCTCAAAAATGTTCCTGCAAAAATTTTATACAAAAAATTTTTCTATAGAAAATTTTATATAAAAAAATTTTTTATAGAAAATTTTATATAAAAAATTTTTCTATAGAAAATTTTATATAAAAAATTTTTCTATAGAAAACTTTTTATTAAAAATTTTTTCCTACAGAAAAAAATTTGTATCTAACATTTTTGTTATCGAAATTTTTTGACTAAAAATATTTTTCTCAAAAATTTTCCTGCAAAAATTTTATATGAAAAATTTTTCTATAGAAAATTTTGTATAAAAAATTTTTCTATAGAAAATTTTGTATAAAAAATTTTTCTATAGAAAATTTTTTTATTAAAAATTTTTCTATAGAACATTTTTTTTATCAAAATTTTTCGAAAGTAGATTTTTTTATTAAAAATTTTTCTGTAGAAATCTTTTTTAACAAAATCTGAAGAAAAGTTTCTAATCAAAAAAATTATTCTTTACAAATATTTTTTTTATCAAAAATTTTTCTGTAGAAATTTTTCTTATCACAATTTTGTAGAAATTTTTTTTGTCAAAAATTTTCTATTAAAAAAGTTTTTATAAAAAATTTTTCTAGTAAAATAATTTTTTAAAAATACTTTTCTTACAAAAATTTTTCGGTATAAATATTTTTTATCAAAAATTTTTCTATACAAAATTATTTGATTGAACATTTTTCTATACAAAAATAGTTCTGTCGAAAATTTTTCTATAAAAAAATATTTTTATCGAAATCTTTTCTATAGAAAAGCAAATTTATCGAAAATATTTTTATAAGGAATTCTTCTGTAGAAAAATTTTTTATCAAAAATTTTTCTATAGAAATTTGTTTATCAAAATTTTTCTATAGAAATTTTTTTTCTAAAAATTTTTCAATAGTAAATTTTTTTTATCAAAAATATTTCTGTAGAAATCTTTCTTATCAAAATCTCTAAAAAATTTGTTAATCAAAAATTTTTCTATAGAAAATTATTCTTTATAAATATTTTTTTTTATCAAAAATGTTTCAGTAGAAAATTTTTTTATCACAAATTCTTCTATAGAAAATAATTAAAAAAAAATTTTTTTTTTATCAAAAATTGTTGTGTATAAATAGTTTTTTATCAAAAATTTTTCTATAGAGAAATATTTTATTGAACATTTTTCTATAGATAATTTTTTTTCTATAAAAAAATATTTTTATCGAAATCTTTTCTATAGAAAAAAAATTTATCGAAATTTTTCGACAGAAAATATTTTTATCAAAAATTATCCTGTAAAATTTTTTATCAATAATTTTTCTATAGAAAATTTTTTTATGTAAAATTTTTCGGTAGAAATCTTCCTTACTAAAATCTGAAGAAGAATATTTCTATAGAAAATTATTTTTTATAAATATTTTTTTTATCAAAAATTTTTCTGTATAAATATTTTTTTCTATCAAAATATTTATGTTTAGAAAAGTTTTCTATTTTTCTATAGAAAAATATTTTTATCGAAAATTTTTCTATATAAAAATATTTTTATTAAACATTTTTTTTTTTTAGAAAAATCTTTATATTGAAAAGTTTTCTATAGAAATTTTTTTTAGAAAAGTTTTTGATAGAAAAATATTTTTATCGATTTTCACATTTTTTTTGAGTAAAAGTTTCCTCTTACTAACACAAAGGGCTATATGCCCATGGCGATTGCAGTCTTTTACTCATATACAACATTAGTGGTTTTTCGTGAGCGATTTTAGGGGATGCCCACCTGAGTGTACTTTATCTTAGTAGTCGAAGGTATTTGTGAATAAACCACAACTGTATTGAAAACCAAAGGGAAATCGAATTATTCAACTGAGTCATGAAAAATTGGAAATTTTTGATGCGCTCCACTCGGAGGAGCCAGGGTATTTAAAATATTGTATATTTTTAAAAAAATTCTTTAAAAGGGCCTTTCAAACAAAACATTTCGATGTTATCTCAACATACTTTGTTTCATTTAAATTTAAAAATAAAAAGCGTCCTTGATGAAAGACCATTCATACAGACAAACAAAACCCTTTACTTCGAAATCATTTGATATATTACAAATAAAATGAAGGGTATACAAATTATTATCTTAAAAGAAACTTACATTTATTACTTTCTTTATAAACAAAGAAAAGAGTTTTCCTTAACATAAAATCAAAATAAAAATTACACTAACAAAACCAATAGCTTTTCTTTTATTCCACTTTTCAAAATACGAATAACATATGACTTTTTATAAACCAAAAATTTCATTTACTCGGCTTTTGTGATACCAAAAAATAAAATGGCTAAAGAATTTGAACCCCAAAATAAAATGAGAAACAAAAGGACACCCAAATGACTAATAAAGCATAATTTAATGAAGCTTTTCTATATGGAATCACATAAACAAGTGCCGAAACAAAAAGACAATGACAAAAACTTAAAATAACAAAAGAACAAAAAACATAAAATTCAACAACATTCATCCAATTTATAGCAACTGAATAAAGCAGCAGCAACAGCAAGAGAAGCAAAATAAACATAAAAAACTCTTCCGGTTTTGTAAAATACAATAGTTTATTATGGTAAAATACATAGACATATAATTATTTACATATGTATGTATGTACGAGTATATTGGTGTATATCGAAAAGGGCTGGAGGCTTACTCACACGTACAAGCGTTTGTTAAAATTTTTATAAAAGCTGTAAATTAAGTAAAAAAGGGAAAAAAGACAATGTTGGCATTTAAAAACATTTTCATTAGGAAGGTTCTGTTTAAAGAGAAAGGGAATCTGGCTATTTTCCCTTTTCCCCAAAAATATTGTTTGCTTTTATACTCTGGTACCATTCTAATGTGGTTACATCCATATATAAAAACATATGTTTGAAGGCTTATAACATTAAAACCCTAACATGATTTTGGTATCTCTGTGTTTTTATGGACAATCCCAAGAACTGCAATAAACCAAAAAGCATGTAAAAAGGGTTTAACACATACTAATACCTATGTATGACTCACACACAAGCAGAAGTATATTGTTTTAAACTTTCTTTCTCTCTCACTCCCTTTCACGCATTCTTTTGAAACAAAAGGCAAAGGTAATTGCTTGTTGTCACTGCTAGAATTGAATAAAGTGTGTATTTTTCCTTTTTGTTAAAAAAAAGTACATGCCTTTATCCTGCACTTGTTCGTTGGCCGTTGCTGTTTTTAAATCTGATAATAATATTTTGTTGTCAGTATTTTTTTTATCACAATCAAACAATATATCTTAAACATACTCATACACATGCATTGCCTTACATGTATAGAAGAGCCAGAGCTTTTAATTTATTATCCATAGAAGACTGACTGTGTGTAAAGGATACAAAACTGTAAATTTATCATGTTTTGTTTGCGATAAAAATCTATAGTTTGTTTTCATGTCATTTTTTTAATTAATTTGACTTTAAAAAAAGGGGATTCTAGCGAATAAATAATTTTTGCAGATATGAGTGAAGGTTTTATGGCCGACCGTAAGATTTAGATAGAAATGGAAAAAAGAAGTGAAATTTAATTACTGCAAGATGATTTAAAGTTCTGGGGGTTACAGAAGCTTACTATATTACGAAATTTTTTTTAAATGGCTTGAGATGTCTTAAAGAAATTATAATTTTCTGAGGTATCATAAATTTTTATATGAAAAAATTCAAAATGATTTTTCATTGAAATTTTTCTGTTTAAAAATTATTTATCTAAATTTTTGTATAAGAAAATTTCTTCATTGAAATTTTTATTCAAAAATTTATACCAAAATTTTCTTTAAAATTATGTGTTTATTTATTTTTTTTTTAAATACAAATTTTCTATTATAATAAAACTTCTATTTGATAATTTTCACTAAATTTTTTCTATATCAAAATTTTTGTCGATATTTTTTTATCAAAAATTTTTCTGTAAATATAAATAATTTTTTATCAAAAATTTTTCTATATGAAATTATTTTAATTTAAATTTTTCTATAAAAAAATAGTTCTATAGAAAATTTTTCTATAAAACAAGTAAGAAAGTGCTATAGTCGGTCAAGCCCGACCATACAATACCCTTCACCACTAAGTTCAAAGGTGTTCTTTTTCCTGTATAAAAACAAATATTTGATAAATTTTGCCATCATACAAACATTTTCTCAAAACTTATACATTTAAGCTTTTTCTGTCATTTGGACTTATAAGAGAGCTAGGGTCAAATGCGTACCGATTATCTCGAAATTTTGCAAATTGATTGCAGTTATTACAAAAATTATGTTAGCAAAAACTAAACTAAAAATTCTCATTATCTTCAGATTTAAAAGCATTTTTGTGATTTTTGTCGCATTTTGTGCGTTTTGATGCATAAGTTTGTATGGGAGCTATGGTCAAATGTGGATCGATTTCAACGAAATTTTGTGCACTGATTTATATGTAAACATAAAGGCATTATTTGTTTTAAATTTCATGAAAAATATTGATTTTTGTGTTCAATATATCAATTCCGGGAAGTGGGAACTATGGGAGGTACCATAAATAATATACCGATTTTGACGAATTTCAATAGCCGTGGTCCCATTATCAAAGAAATGATCTGTGCCAAATTTCATCAAATTATCTTTAGAATTGCGACCTGTAGTTTGATTAAAAGGTTTATATGGGGTTCCAGCCAGCCGTCCAGCCAGCCAGACGGACGGACGGACGGACATCGCTAAATCGACACAGATAGTGATTCTAAGCTTATTGGTATACTAAAAGAAGGGTCTAAGACAAATATTTCAATGCGTTACATACATCAGCACAAACTTATAATACCCTTTCCACCTATGGTGGTGAAGGGTATTATCGAAATCTTTTCTAAAGAAAAACATGTTTATTTTTTTTATCCAAATTTTTCCAATATTATAAAATATTTTTATCAAAAATTTTACTGCAAAATTTTTTTTATAGAAAATTTTTTTATCAAAATTTTTCAATAGTAAATTTTTTTTATCAAAATTTTTTTTTATTTTATTAAAAAATGTTCATTCAAAATTTCATTATAGAAAAAATTTTTCTATTTAAAAATTTTTTTAGGATAATTTTTCATGAAAATTGTTATATAAGAAAAATTTTCATTAAAATTTTTGTATAAAAAAACCTTACATTAAAATTTTTCTATAAGAAAAATGTTCATAAAAATTCTTTCTGAAAAAATTGTATGTATGTATATTTTCTATATGAAAAAATTTGGAAATTTTTTGTATAAAACAAAAAAATGTTTTTTATAAAAAACTTATGATAATTTTTATAAAAAACATTTTACAAAAGAAAAATTTATAATTTTTGCATAAGATAAAATTTAATTGAAATTTTTATTTAAGAAAAATTGTTGTTAAATCCAAAAAGTTTTACTGTAGTGTATTGCACTATGATCCGAACTTATTACAATTATTTTTGTAATAAATAGTTTTTTGATAAAACCAAAAAAAATGTTGGCGGGGAAACTTTTCTTTGACGCGTTTTGGTGGTTGGTTAGGCCATCTCTTCAGTAGGATTATCCCTAATTCTAGCGAAAACCTTACAATATGTCTTATTTTCGGGACAGAATAAATACGAATTCTTGTGTTCACATTTTTTAGTTTTATCTTTTTTTATTTTTCACACTTTTCTTGTTATCTTTCTGTGGAAAATTTTTCTTTAAAACTATTTTTCTGTAGAAAAAATGTCGATAAAAATATTTTTCTGTATAAAAATTTTTGATAAAAATTTTTTTCTATGGCAAAAATTTTTTTTATGAAAAAGAAATAATATTTTTTTTTTAATTTTCGATAGAAATATTTTTCTATAAAAAAATTTCAATAAAATAATTTTCGTTTAGAGAAATTTTTGATAAAAAAAATTTTTGATACAAAAATTAAAAAAAAAAAAATTTTACAGAAAAATTAAAAAAAAATTATAAAGAAAAATTTTCTATATATAAAAAATTTTATATAGAAAAATTTTCGATAAAAAAAATTTCTTCTAAAAGTTTAGGATAAAAAAATTGTCTACGGAAAAATTTTTGATAGAAAAATTTTCTTTAGAAAAATTTTGATAAAAAATTTTTTTTAAAAATATAAAAAAAAAAAATTTTCGACAGAAAAATTTTGATAAAAACTTTTTAATAAAAAAAAAATTTCTTCTAAAAGTTTTCAATAAAAAAGTTGTCTACGGAAAAACTTTTGATAGAAACATTTTCTATAAAAAAATTTTCTATAGAAAAATTTTGATAAAAAATTTTCCTATAAAAATATTTTTAATAAAAAAATTTTCTACAGAAAAATTTTGATAAAAAATTTTAAATAAAAAAATTTTCTATAGAAAAATTTTTGATAAAAAAAAATTTCTATTCGGAAAAATTTTCTATAGAAAAATTTTTGATAAAAAAAATTTTCTACAGAAAAATGTTTGACAAAAAAATTTACTATTAAAAACTTTTGATAAAAAAAATTTGTACAGAAAAATATTTGAGAAAAAAATTTTTTATAGAAAAATTTTTAATAAAAAAATTTTTATTAGAAAAATTTTTGATAAACAAATTTTCCATAGAAAAATCTTTGATAAAAAATTTTCTATACAAAACTTTTAATAAAAAAATTTTACACAGAAAGATTTTTGATAAAACAATTTTCTATACAAAAAATTTTTAATAAAAAATTTTTTGTAGAAAAATTTTTTGATAAAAAAAATTTCAGCAGAAAATTTGTTGACAAAAAAATATAAAACAAAATTTTTGATAATAAAATTTTCTATAGAAAAATTTTTGGTAAATTTTTCTATAAAAATATTTTTAATAAAAAAAATTTTCTAAAGAAAAATTTTGATAAAAAATTTTTAATAAAAAAATTTTCTATAGAAAAATTTTCTATTCAGAAAAATTTTCTATAGAAAAATTTTCTATAGAAAAATTTTCTACAGAAAAATGTTTGATAAAAAATGTATTATTGAAAACTTTTGATAAAAAAATTTTCTACAGAAAAATATTTGGGAAAAAAAATTTTATAGGCAAATTTTTTATAGAAAAATTTTTAATAAAAAAATTTTCATTAGAAAAATTTTTGATAAACAAATTTTCTATAGAAAAATCTTTGGTTAAAAATTTTCTATACAAAAATTTGAATAAAAAAATTGTCTATACAAAAATTTGAATAAAAAAATTTTCTATACAAAAATTTGAATAAAAAAATTTTCTACAGAAAAATTTTTGATAAAACAATTTTCAATACAAAAAATTTTTAATAAAAAATTTTTTGTAGAAAAATTTTTGACAAAAAAAAATATCTGTAGAAAATTTGTTGATAAAAAAATATAGAAAAATTTATGATAACAAAATTTTCTGTAGAAAAATGACAAAAAAATTTTCTACTAATTTATATCAATTTGGGATAATATCAATTTGATCGTCCTATATATACATGGCTGCTGTTTCGACCTGAAGAATACTTTAAGAAAAAAAATTGTTGTTGCTCTAAAATCTTTACAAGTTTGTATTTACAAGCATTTGGGCTTCTGGAAATATTCACAGTAAAAGAGTGGTAGAAAATTGGCTTATGCAACCTGCTGATGAGTTGATGGCTATCTGCTGAGCTCAAATCAATCGTGATTTTAGTTTAGTATAGAAAAAAGTGAATAGAAGTTGTAGTTCTAATGGAAACCCACAAGTAATATTTTTTTTTGTATATTTTCATATATAATAATTGTCTATAAATATTTGCTTTGCTCAGAAATTTTCTCTAAAAAAATGTACTTAAATATCTTCTAATTCTTGTCCATTTGATATTTAAAAATTCTTATATATCTTTTCTTTTTTTATAAATAAAAATTGAAAATATAATATTTACACTAAATATTATGCTTCTTAAATAAATCAAACAAATAAATTTATTTATTCGACTGCAAATATATAGGCTTTTATTTTTCTGTCATAGCCATAATTTTATAAATAATATTCATGATCTATAGATTTAGAAAACCCAAACCAAGCCATAGAAATAAAACTATAAATTTCATTGAACTTGCAAAATTTTTTAAAACAAAACAAATCTATATTCATGTGATTTAGAAAAATATATATCCAAAGGTTTAATATATTCATTTCATAACTAAAAAATTCAGCATTAGAATATTAAAATATTTATTTGTATTATTTCAGCAAATAAATATTTTAGATTTATATTGCTTTAAAGCAAAACAGGAACGGTTTTATGCTTCGACGTAAAACCTACAATACATATGTGAATTCCTAGTCAAACCTACTTATAAATGTATTTTTTTTTCAAATTTGTTCTTTCAGTTTTCACATTTTTCATGCAATCAATATGTAGTTATCTTTATTTTTATTTATATCAATGATTATGCCTTTTTTCCGATACACAATTTTATGGGTTTTAAAATATCCAGGCACATTTTGTATATATTTTCTATATGTGTGGGTGTGCAGTGTAAAAAGGCAGACTTTGAAAATATGAGACAACTGGAAGTTTCTTCTACCAAGATAAGACTTATTGTAAAAATAATGCATTATGTATTATAAATATAATGTGTATTGTATGTGGGGACATAAAAATTCATGGATTTTATAAAAATCTTTATAAAATGCACCTGTTAGTTATAACGAATATTAGCATCCAGAATGTCATAATCTTGGGAATTTGAACTATGAAAAGTACATTTTCTTTAAATGCATAAATAAATTATAAATAAAATTGTTATTTTTAATGCATTTTTCTTATTATCGATTTATGGTTTTATCAGAGATAACATTTCGTATTTATGAAAAAGTTTTAAAAGTTATAATAGCTTTGCATTTCTAATGTAAGTAAATGATAATAAGTGATATTATATAAGTTTAAGGGCAAAGATTGCTATATTAATATCAATTTGAAAAAATCAGCCATGAAAACATATCTTTTGGGTCAATATCTTATAATATTGTAAATACATAAAACACGGCTATATCATTTCGCAACAGAAAAATTCAATTTGGGCAAATCTCGCGTGATTGATGATACATTTGTACAGATTTTGTTGTACTTAAATGTATCCCATTGTCGTTCTACACTAGATAGCTTTGCACAGATTTCTGGGAATGTTAGCCCATCAATTGTGCTATCGAATGGCGTTTGTAAATTAACCTACTTCTGTTGGAGGAAAAAGATATTCGCTTTTAAATGACTTTTTTTCAACACGTGTTTCTGTAAATTTTATCAAATCGGTCATAGTAATAAAAAATTGTAAATATATTGAAGATAGAGGAATATCAGAGGATTAAAAAACAGCTTTTATAAAATATTTTTAAGTTTCCAGTTTCACTAAAAATCCATTAATGTGCTGTTGCGGACGCTATGTGACGGACGATACAGTTTTTATTTGAATGTTTTTTATTAGGAAAAAATTCATATTTCATATTTTTTTTTAAGGATTCGCTAATCAGTGAAAATAATGGTATTATTTGTTCCCGAATTTCATTTCCTTCCTTTTCATGTTCGCGGTTAAAATGTGATTTTTGGGCACAATTTAATATTTCACAAAACGGCTAAATACATATATTTATTTGAAGTTTAACACTTTTCACTTCTTCAAAAATCATCAAATTTGCCCCACTGTATATTTTTTAACACCTAATAACTCAAATTTAATTTATGGATATAGACAGTGTTATTGCTTTATGAATAAGACAGACATGTGTTTGTAAATTTTGTATTTAATAAATATTATTTTTTAAAAAATTTATACTGTGACGGACGCAACACACTTTTCTTTACATATTATTTCGTAAAATGATATATAAAAATCTATATATTTTTAGCCTAATGTTAAGCATACTATAAGTTCTCTTTACGAACCAAGTTCAATTGGAGAAAAAAGAAGAATTACACTAGTCAAATTAAAAAAACCTTTGTGTGACGAACGCTACACAATGAGAGTCCTTTTTTACTTGTTATATATATCACTCCAATTACTTTTGATGAGGTCTTTTAGATCTAATTGTACTAAAATTAAGCAGACTTTAAGCTCCTACTGAAACATGATACCTAAATGGATGTTTTTGCGATTCTTATGAACTTTAAAAAAAAATATTATTATATCATCAAAACCATACACAGTGTCACAACACAATCAAAACCCAAACAACACAAGCAAAATTGTATGAATTTTTTAGTTTAAAGTGATTTTGCAAAGCAGCGGAAAGAGATTTTGAACAGATGCGGAGGCTTTCAAAGAAACTGAGGACTTTTGAAAACTACGTTTTAAAATGTCAATCAAAAATTGTATGGTAGTGTATAGTATTGCCCTCAAATGCATTTATATTGAATTGCATAAAAATGTTCCAAACAATATTGTTTCCCTATGATACCCTAAAAACTTTTAAGGCAATAAAAAACCAACAAAAATTTAACCCAACATTTACTTATTACAATATTTAGTCAAAATCTTAATAGTTTTGGAAAATTTTACTTTTTGTTGAAAATTTTAACTTTTACTGAAAATTTTT
This sequence comes from Stomorhina lunata, assembly GCA_933228675.1. Lineage (NCBI taxonomy): Eukaryota > Metazoa > Arthropoda > Insecta > Diptera > Rhiniidae > Stomorhina > Stomorhina lunata. The sequence goes on along the minus strand of OW121743.1, from coordinate 96,438,472 downwards.
TAATATTTAAAATTTTAGTGAGAATAAGTGAAGATTTAAATCTTCGATTAATATTTGATTATTTACAGAAAATTTTAATTGTTATTAAAAATTAAATTTTTTTTGAAATCCTTTCATTTAAGAAAAGTTTAATTTTTTAATTTTGTGAAAATTTTATTATGTACAGAAAATTTTAATTTTTGTTGAAAATTTTAATTTTTATTGAAAAATTTAATTTTTATTGAAAATTTTTATTTTTATTAAAAATTTTAATTTTGTATTGAAAATTTTTATTTTTATTGAAAATTTAAATTTTTATTGAAAATTTTTATTTTTATTGAAAATTTAAATTTTTATTGAAAATTTTTATTTATATTGAAAATTTAAATTTTTATTGAAAATTTTAATTTAACTTGAAAATTTTAATTTTTATTGAAAATTTTTATTTTTATTGAAAATTTTAATAAATTTTAATTTGTATTGAAATTTTAAATTTTTACCTTAAATATAAATATTAAAGGAATATTAAAAATTTTAGTAGGAATTTGTGTTTTTATTAAAAGTTAAAATTTTTAAGTAAATTTTTAATTTTCGACGAAAATTGTATTATTTGTAGAAAATATGAATTTTAGTTTTTGTAGAAAATTTTATATAAATCTTATAATTTTAAAAAGACAAAAATATAATTTTTAAGAAGCTTTCATGAGACTTAAAGCCTGTTAAAAATACACAAAATTTTGGAGTATCTCGCAAAAAATATTTTACAAGCTACTCCAATTTTCCAAAATTTTTGGGTATCTCTCAAACAATTAAAATTTTTAGCACGAATTTCAATACATACCCAGCAAAACTTAGGTAATAGCAAGTACTCTGGTAACTGGTTACCTTGTAATGACTACAACATACACTCCAAATAACTAATAAGTTATTACAGAAGTACTTATTTGTAATTAAAATGGTAATTTGAACTGAATGGCCCGGGTTCGAATCCCACCAAGACCAACATTTTTTTTTTTAATTTTTTTTATTAAAAAAAGTCTTTTTAAATGATTTTTGAATTACAAGAACTTAAATATTACCTTCTGTAAAAAAAAAATTAAAAACTAACACACGGTAATGAAAAATGACCATCGTGAGTCATTTTTGATTATGTAGGGGATGTTGGACACCAAACGCGGTTCTGATTGGTCTTAACTTGGTAAGCCCAACTAACCTTAGAAGGAGACGTCCGAAACTTCAATGGAATGACCAAGAAGAGGAACATTTTTCAATGCTTGGCCTATAAAATTGTAGAATATTTGCACAAGATCAAAGTCCACGGAAGTCTGAAATATGATCGAACTTTGACCTTATCAGGTTGTAACTATAGGCCATTAAAGTAAGTAAGAGTCAATGTTATATAAAAACTTATACAAAAAGGAAGATTTAAATTGTTTAAGTTTTAAAATAATTTAAAAAAAAACTTCTTTATTGTTTAGTATTTTTAAACGTTTACAAAAAATCATGTAGAAATATTTTTCCAAAAATTACAACAAAGCAAAAAAATCAGGGAAAACAAAGTTATTTTCACATGATTTTGGATCTAAAAGTAAAAATTGTACATATTAATTATAAGCTGCTAAGTTTTTAACATATGAAGTAGCTCAGTGGAAGAGTCTCCGCCTAGCAGTCGTAGGGTTCTGGGTTCGAGCCCCCATGGGGGCATACAAAAAAAATTGTATTTCGTTTAAAAAATATGTTTTTTTAAATAAAACAACAACAAAAGTTTTTGGTGTTGTTTTCCAATTGCTTTCCCAATTCATTACTTTTCTGCAATTGGTAAGTACTTGCCTCCAATGACATCCCCATGTTAATGTAATGACTTAAACAGTGAATGAGTAAGTAGTTCGTGTTCAATAGTTTAGCTGTTTAACTCATTATTTGGTAATGAAAAGTTTTGCTGGGATATTTATGAAATTTGAAAAAAATATTTTTTATGTAGTTAAAAATCACTGTTGGGGCTGCTAAGCTTAGTTGGTTAGCACGTGGACCACTAGGCATAATATAACATATACATCTTGGGTTTGACCCCCGTCCATGGCAGCATCAATTTCTCTATTTACTAATTTCTATTACAAAATTATTTACTACAGCATCCACCATCGATAAGAAGCCTACAGCAATAACAAGCCGCCGATGTAAAAGAAATAAAATTGGCTGTAGAACGAAAAACTTGAACAATACATCTAAATAACAACAAATGGCACATCTTTACTTTTTTAAAAATTGAAATGACTTCAAATTTCACCTTTCTACTACCCCATTTCCAAAGATATTATTAGAAAATATTTTTTTAAGCGAATATTGTGTAGCCTACCTTAGGGATTTTAAAAATAATTTATTTTGCAAAAAGTTTAATAAAATTTGATATCTAAACATATCCATTTGTTTGTCAAAACATTTAGTTAAAATTAATTCTATAACTACCATGGAACATTTGACAAATAAGTTACAATACAGTAAATATTATATCGTATACATATTTTAGACAACCCTTAAATTATGCTACACAAATGCTTCTGAAAATCTTAAATTTCGATCGATATCGAATGCAGTGATTTGGGCACAGTTTTTTAATTAAATGCGTCGAAATTTACAAAAAAGCTTCTAAATCTAAAGATAGTGCCAGTTTTATATTTATCTTTCACACACATAACTTTTGTGAAAACTATAACCAAAAAACTAAACTTTGGGAAAATCGGTCCACATTTGACTCTAGCTTCCATATAACACACGTTGAAACGGATATGGTTTAAATACTTAATTAGGCATTTTCATTTTATTTACTTTATTGTAAATAAAATCACTAATACTTTATACATTTTCAGAAATTTAGGCTTTTTTTAATAAGAATATTTGCAGTTTTCAAATCATTTAAAAAATTGATTTAAAAAATTTTTTGATTTTTTTGTGAATTTTAAAAAAATAAAAATTTTCAAATTTTTATAGAAAAAAAAAAGTTTTTTTACTTTGAAGTGCAAATCAATCCAAATTCCTTAATTAAATAAAAAAATGTTTTAAAGCGAATTAAGAATAATTTTATTCACTGGCTTTGAAAAAATTCGAACAACCCGTTCATGATAAAATCTATGGATCAATGGGCGCTTTCTATAATGGCAAACTTTATTGAAGAACTTTTAAAAAATCAAGCAATTAAAAAAAAATAACTTCGACCATAACAAAATAAATTAAAAGGTATTAATCAAATGTACACAAAACTTTGATTTTTTTTTAACTTGTGTTATCTTTCTGAAGGGATTTTCTTTTAACAATGATATTGCAAATTTTGGAAACCTATTAACTTTATATAGGCTTATATGTATAAGAAATTTAAGAACAATACCTATTACCGGAAATTTCTTAAATGAACATTAATTTTTTAATTTTCTTAAATGAACATTAATTTTCTTATATGTAGCCAGAGCTAATTTTGAAAATTTCTAAAGAATTCTATTAAAAAAACATTATCAGAAAAACTTAATTTTCCTAACCATTTAATATCTCTCTTATAATTTCTATAGTTCCTCTGCTTTACGAAACCAATAACTATTAAGAAAATCCTTTAATATCGATATTACAATATCCCTTGGTTACTTTAACTAATTGTCGTTAATTGACTTTCTTTCCTTTTTCCTATTCTTGGAAATGGAAAATTATAAAATGGAAAACAAATTTTATATAATTTTTATTATCATAGAAATCCCTTTTAAATTGGCAATTTAACAACACTTGCTGCAATATGTTGTTAATAGCAGACAAACAACACATAAAGAAGAATTAACAAAAGCTTTTCTAAGTCCTTTTAAATTAAACCCTTTTTTTTGCTAACGTCTCAAATTCCACCTAAAAAAAAGTGATTTCCTTCTTATCTAAAATCTTAATAGTTCACATTAAAACAGGCTTATAGAAATTTAGGCAAATATTTTTTAACTCGTTTTTTTTCAAAAGAGGACATAAAATTAAATATCAAATAATTTTACAAATAAGTCTATATTTTATTCTACAAAAAAATAAAAATCCCTTATTAAATAACCAAACACTTTAAACTAATATACATAAATACCTTAGAGTTTTTTTTTAAATTCATTTTATGTTTAGAAAAAAATCTGTTTTCTTTAAGTCCCTTCGTCTGTCTGCTGTATTATATACATATGTATGTATATAAGATTTCACTACTCTTCCATCCTTTCAGTTTAAAGCTATTTGTAGATACATATATATGTATGTTTGTAGTAGTGAGTGACAAAATTGCTTTAGATATTTCCTTTACTACTTTTTATGAGTACAATAATCCTTTTTTCATTTTTCTTTACATGCACTTTCTTTTCCTTTTATCCCCCTCCTTTATTATTATTTTTGACTTTACGTCTGTGTTCTTTTTTATTGTTATTAAGTGTTATGGCTGTTTTATAGGAAAATCCTACTTATTTTTTCCTTATTCTTTTTTTTTTGCAAAAAGGGTTGCACGTATCACTAAAGTAAAGGAATAATGAATTTTTAGTTCTTTATTTTTCCAACTCCTTACAACACTTTGAGGTTTTTTCCTTTTGCTTATCTTTGATCGAATGATGGCAGAGATAGAGAAAAAGGAATTAAATCACAAAACAACAACAAGGTGTTGTTTTGTTGTTCAATAAGAATTTGTGGTTGTGTGTGTGTTGGTGTTGTTATTTTTAGGCGAAGGGGACACTGAGAAAGGTAAATGCATAAAGGATCAGGTATTTAATAGAATTTCAACCACAGATTGATATCTTTCAAGTCGATGAATTTTAAAATAATTTAAGGAAAGTGTGTGGTAAGAAAAGGAAACAGATTGTGTTTGTGATTTATGAGTTTGATATTTAAAAGTTTTTAGGTGTATACCCAACAGTTTCATGTCATGTACTCGATAAGGTTGTAGATCTTATTGGGTACATGAAAAATCGTGCAAAAATTTGAGAAATACATAAAATTTTAGGAGTTGTACGCAAATACCCGATTTTAACAAGGTTCGTAATATTATCGATAAAATTTGGCTCATATAATTATATCCTTCACCACCATAGGTGGAAAGGGTATATTGGGTTTGTGCTGATGTTTGTGACGCATAGAAGTATTGGTCAGAGACCCACCTTTTAGTATACCAATCGACTTAGAATCACTCCCTGAGTTGTTTTATCATTCTACAGGTAGTAACTTTAAAGACAATTTGATGAAATTTGGCACAAGCTCATAGTTTGGTCAAAAGACCAAGATCCCTTATCCTTTTTGGCGAAATCAGATAACTATTTCGGGTACCTCTCATAGGGATGCCTTCTAAACGATTGTGATGGCCCTATATCTGTTGCCTTTCTACTAAAAACATTTCGTGTTGAAGGGGCTGAAGGAGATATTCCCAGTTATTGGAAGTATTTAATATTGATGTTGTTTTGATATTGATCCGAAAGGTCTTTTAATATAGAATCACTTTTTAAGTCAATTTAATGTTGTCAGAGTTTTCGAAACGTGAAAGGTTTTGAGAAAGTACTTTTTCTTCTTCTACTCCTATACAGACTCAATTTGCATAAGTCCCACTTAATATGAGTTTTTTAAATAAAATTTTTAATTTTATATAAAAACTATTATTAAATTATCAAAGGTTAAATTTTAAACTTAAAACCGTACAAAACAACCAACATTTTTATATAAATTTAGCTTTACTATAAACAATTATATCCTTGATATTAAATTTCATTATTTTCTTGAGTTTTTATGCCTTGTTTTTTATAAATAAAATCAAAACCCAAACAGCCACATTTATTTACCACTTCACAGGTTAAATACAGCCAAAAGCAAACAAAATACACTCACATTTACAAATATTTACCATCAAAATTAAATAAACAAAAGAAAAATAATCTCAAGATAAACAAAACGAAAATCTTCGCCTTGACTTAAGGTGAAGATTTTGAATGGTCAAAGTTTTTTGCTTAAGATTTTTACTGAAGTATTTCCATTGTTTCTTAAATGTTTTAATAAAAAGTGGTTTTTATTGTTTTCAAGTTTTTTTTTATTTCTAATTATAATTTTTCTGTTTTTGATTATCTTATAAATTTTAAGGCCACAAAAGCAACAAGCTAATTAATTCTTATTTTGAGGAGCAATTTAGGCTTAACTGAATTTTAAAGTTTCTTTTTAAGAAGGATATTAAAGATAATGTTTAAAACGAAAATTTACAAATAATAAATATATTCCATTTTTTTCATTAAGTCTAAAATTTTTTAAAATATCCATTTTAATGAAAATTTTTTAATTTTTTAATTTTTTAAGGAATTTTAAAAAAAAATCTTATTTTTATATTAAATTTTAAAAATTTCTAATTTTGTATTAAGTTTTAAAAAATTTCAATTTTTGTAGAAAATTTTCCAAAAATTTCTAAATTTTATAAAAAATTTTTCAAAAATTGCATATTTTTATAGGTAATGTTTCAAAAATTTATTTATTTTTATAGGAAATTTTTTAAAAATTTTCTATTTTTATAGGAAAATTTCCAAAAATTTTCTATTTTTAAAGGACAATATTCAAAAGTTTTCTTTTTTTATAGGAAATTAAAAAAAAATGTTTTATTTTTATAGGAAATTTTTCAAACATTTTTTGTTTTTATAGGAAGAATTTCAAACATTTCTTATTTTTATATTAAATATTTCAAAAATTTCCTATTCTTATAGGTTTTTTTTTTCAAAATTTTCTTATTTTTATAGAAATTTTTTTAAAAAATTCTTATTTTTATAGGAAATTTTTAAAAAATTTCTTATTTCTATAGGAAAGTTTTATAGGAAATTTTGCAAAAATTTCTTATTTGAGAGGAAATTTTTCAAAAATTTCTTATTTTGAAGGAAATTTTTAAAAAATTTCTTAAATTTTATAGGAAATTTCCTATTTTTTAAAAAATTTTTCAAAAACTTCTAATTTTTAACGGAAATTTTTCAATAATTTTCCATTTTTATGACAAATTTTTCAAAAATTTCTTTTTTTATAGCAAACTTTTCAAAAGTTTCTTATTTTTATAGGAAATTTCTCAATATCAACCCATTTTTATAGAAAAATTTTCAAAAATTTCCTATTTCTATAGGAAATTTTTTAACAATTTTCTATTTTTTTAGGAAAATTTTCAAAACTTTTCTATTTTTATAGGAAATTTATCAAAACTTTTCTATTTTTATATAAAATTTTTCAAAAATTTTCTATTTTTATAGGAAATTTTTTAAAACTTTTCTATTTTAATAGGAAATTTTTCAAAAATTTTCTATTTTTATAGGAAATTTTTCAAAAATTTTCTATTTTTATAGGAAATTTTTCAAAAATTTTCTGATTTTATAGGAAATTTTTCAAAAATTTTCTATTTTTATAGGAAATTTTTCAAAAATTTTCTATTTCTATAGGAAAATTTTCAAAAATTTTCTGATTTTATAGGAAATTTTTCAAAAATTTTCTATTTTTATAGGAAATTTTTCAAAAATTTTCTATTTTTATAGGAAATTTTTCAAAAATTTTCTATTTTTATAGGAAATTTTTCAAAAATTTTCTTTTTTTATAGGAAATTTTTCAAAAATTTTCTATTTTTATAGAAAATTTTTCAAAAATTTTTAATTTTTATAGGAAATTTTTCAAAAATTTTCTATTTTTATAGGAAATTTTTCAAAAATTTTCTATTTTTATAGGAAATTTTTCAAAAATTTTCTATTTTTATAGGAAATTTTTCAAAAATTTTCTATTTTTATAGGAAATTTTTCAAAAATTTTCTATTTTTATAGGAAATTTTTCAAAAATTTTCTATTTTTATAGGAAATTTTTCAAAAATTTTCTATTTTTATAGGAAATTTTTCAAAAATTTTCTATTTGTATAGGAAATTTTTCAAAAATTTTCTATTTTTATAGGAAATTTTTCAAAAATTTTCTATTTTTATAGGAAATTTTTCAAAAATTTTCTATTTTTATAGGAAATTTTTCAAAAATTTTCTATTTTTATAGGAAATTTTTCAAAAATTTTCTATTTTTATAGGAAATTTTTCAAAAATTTTCTATTTTTATAGGAAATTTTTCAAAAATTTTCTATTTTTATAGGAAATTTTTCAAAAATTTTCTATTTTTATAGGAAATTTTTCAAAAATTTTCTATTTTTATAGGAAATTTTTCAAAAATTTTCTATTTTTATAGGAAATTTTTCAAAAATTTTCTATTTTTATAGGAAATTTTTCAAAAATTTTCTATTTTTATAGGAAATTTTTCAAAAATTTTCTATTTTTATAGGAAATTTTTCAAAAATTTTCTATTTTTATAGGAAATTTTTCAAAAATTTTCTATTTTTATAGGAAATTTTTCAAAAATTTTCTATTTTTATAGGAAATTTTTCAAAAATTTTCTATTTTTATAGGAAATTTTTCAAAAATTTTCTATTTTTATAGGAAATTTTTCAAAAATTTTCTATTTTTATAGGAAATTTTTCAAAAATTTTCTATTTTTATAGGACATTTTTCAAAAATTTTCTATTTTTATAGGAAATTTTTCAAAAATTTTCTATTTTTATAGGAAATTTTTCAAAAATTTTCTATTTTTATAGGAAATTTTTCAAAAATTTTCTATTTTTATAGGAAATTTTTCAAAAATTTTCTATTTTTATAGGAAATTTTTCAAAAATTTTCTATTTTTATAGGAAATTTTTCAAAATTTTTCTATTTTATAGGAAATTTTTCAAAAATTTTCTATTTTTATAAGAAATTTTTTAAAAATTTTCTATTTTTATAGGAAATTTTTTAAAAGTTTTCTATTTTTATAGGAAATTTTTTAAAAATTTTCTATTTTTATAGGAAAATTTTTAAAAATTTTTTATTTTTATAGGAAATTTTTCAAAAATTTTCTATTTTATAGGAAATTTTTTACAAATATCTTATTTTTTTATTTTTTTTTATTTCTTATTTTTATAGGAACTTTATCAAAATTTCTTATTTTTCTAGAAATAAAATTTTTTTTTTAAATTTCTTATACTTATGGGAAATTTTTCATAAATTTCTTATTTTTATAGGAAATTTCTCAAAAATGTATTATTTTGATAGGAAATTTTGTATAAAAATTTTTGTTTTTATAAGAAATTTTTCAAAGATTTCTTATTTTAATATGAAATTTTTCAAAAAATAGGAAATTTTTATAGGAAATTTTTAAAAAATTTCCGATTTTTGAAGGAAATTTTTTACAGATTTTCCATTTTTGTTGGAAATTTTTGAAAAATTTCTTACTTTTATATTAAATTTTTTAAAAATTTCCTATTTATATAGGAAGTTTTCAAAAATTTATTTTTTTCTAGGAAATTTTTTAAAAAATATCTATTTTTAAAGGAAATTTTTAAAAAAATGTCTATTGTTACAGGAAATTTTTCAAAAAATTTCCATTTTTATCGGAATTTTTTCCAAAACTTTGTATATTTATAGGAAATTTTTCACAAATATTCTATTTTTCAAAAATTTCTTATTTTGATAGGAAATTTTTCAAAAATTTCTTATTTTTATAGGAAAATTTTCAAAAATGTCCTATTTTTATTGGAAATTTTTCAAAAATTTCCTATTTTTCTTTGGAAATTTTCAAAAATTTTCTAATTTTTTTTTTTGGAAATTTTCAAAACTTTTCTATTTTTATATGAAATTTCTCTAAAATTTTCTATTTTTATAGGAAATTTTTTAAAAATTTCCTATTTTGTAGAAAATTTCCAAAAATTTCTTATGTTTAAAGAAGTATTTTCAAAAACTTTTTATTTTTATAGGAAATAATTTTAAATTTTCTTATAATTGTTTGTTTGTTTGTTTATAGAAAACTTAAAAAAATCTCCTTTATATGAAAATTTTGTAAATCCTCATTTCATTAATTTTCCTGTAATTACTAGTTTTATAGCTGACGCACCATCATTTGGACACATCCAATCAAGCCAGCACGTTTCCTCATAAACACGGACCTATCATTAGATACTCGTAAACGAAAAATATAAGTGAAATTTAATCACATCTTTAGTTGTTAAATTTATTATTTATGCTGCGTAAAATTTATTACCCTAAATATTGAGGGAAATATAAACAATATTAATACAACTTTGTTGTAGTTATACGTTATATATGACTGTTATTAAGTATTACTCGTAGTACTTAATACCGTTTGTTACTACCACTATCAAACAGGATAATTTTTATGAGTTGAGTATGCCAAAAAAATACGCATATTTATACATGAAATATATATTGACTGTTTCACTTATTATACATTATATATAGATTTAAGTACTAAATAGTCAGCTTTAGTCTAATTTAATATGCTAGTCAGGGTGTTCTAAGCGCAAAAATATTTTGACTAATATTAGTATTTTATCTATGATTTTTCATATATGAAAACAAACGAGGAAGGTCTTAAAAATCTTATAAGATGTTAGGATTTTTGAGAAAAAACTTTTGTCAATAATGATATGAATAATAAAGGTTAAATTATATTAAAGAAGCACTTAAAATAGTGACAAAGATTTATTTTTGTTACTCATATGGTATCACTTGATGCCAATGCAGTGTTTGTAAATTACTTGAATTTTTATTAGTTCATACAAACATAATTATAGTCATTGTGACCATAAATAAGTTTGATTGTGTAGATTTATTAGATAAAACGACAAGATCTTATGTAATACAACATTAACTTCTTGTATGAAAGTAAACAAGTATTAATAAAAACCATTAAGGAAAATATAATTGGTATATACTTAGTACATAATATACAATATATCCGGACTATAAAAAACCTTACATGAGGAGGCAGCGTGTCAATAATTTATATAAAAAATTTCGTTCTTCAAAATTGATTTTAGTTAAACATAATAAGAAAATGTGCTTCGTATTATTTTCGATAGTATTACTTTTGATTGTTTCATTTTCATTTTAAATGATAATTTTGTATTTAAAACAATTCACTTATAATAAACGGCATTTTTTAAAATTTTGGTCTGACTTCAACATAATTTAAATTTTTAAATATAGTGTTTTTTTGCATCGGTTCCACTATCAACGCTTGAACTTACAATATTAACTTTCCATTTTGGAACTAAAATCTGGAAAAGTATGGAATTTTCCAAATTGCTCCATTAACAATTTTTGTACCACTAATAAAAGGGAATTCAAATTTAAAAAATTTTATGGCCAGTTTCCAAATTATTATCAATGTTCCGTTTTGCAGCAGTTGAATTTCAAGTTTTAAACGAATTAAAAGGCTTTGCATTTTTTATGTTTTTTTTTTGTTAATATAGAATTTATTTTTTTTTTTTTAATGAACACTTCATTATGAAAGTGGAATAAGTCCACATTCCAAAAAAATTGAGTTAATTATGGGCGAAGATTCTACAATTGTAGATATTACTAACCGAAAAATAATTAATTTTAAATTTACAAAACCTACTAAAATATTGACAATCAGACATTTTGTAGTTAACGATTTGATGCAAATTTTTATTTTGAAAGTGCTTTAAGTCCCATATATTTTTCAATTTAAAAGAAAAAATTATTCAAACAAAATAAAAAATTTCAAATTTATTTGTTTTGAAAGTGGACTAAGTCCAATATATTTTTAATTTGTTTTTTTGAAAGTTGGTTAAGTCCAATGTATTTTTAAATCCTGAAAAATTATCTACTCGAACAGAGAAAAGTTAAACTTATTTTCATGGTAGAACGAGTCTAAGATTGTTATACCCCTCAAAACCATAGGTGGAAAGGGTATCATAAGTTTGTGCTGATGTATGTAACGCATGGAAATATTTGTCTTAAACCCACCTTTTAGTATACCATTAGGCTTAGAACCACTTTCTGAGTCGATTTAGCGATATAAGTCAGTCCGTCCGTCTGGACGGCTCGCTGGCTGTTTGGACCCGCATGTAAACCATGTAATCAAAGTACAGGTAGCAATTCTAAAGATAATTTAATGAAATTTGGCACAGCTCATTTTCTTAGTGGGACCATGGTTATTGAAATTCGTCAAAATCGGTCCATTATCTTGGTACCTCCCATAGGTCCCACTTCCCGGAATTGATATATTGGCCACAAATATCAATATTTTTTCATGAAATTTAATACAAATACTGCTTATGTAAATTTAAATCACTGTACCATTGAAATCGGTATACATTTTGCCATAGCTCCCATACAAACTCTTCTGTCAAAACGCACTAAATGAGACAAAAATCACTCAAACGCTCGTAAATCTAAAGATAATGAAAATTTTGAGTTTATTTTTTGCATACATAATTTTTGTAACAACTGTAATCAATTTGCCAAATTTCGAGATAATCCGTCCACATTTGAACCTAGCTCTCATATATGTCCAAATGACGGAAATAGCTTAAATATATAAGTTTTTAGAAAATGTTTGTATGAAGCAAATTTAGAAAATATTTGTCGTTATACAGGAAAAGAACATCTTTGACCTTAGTGGTTAAGGGTATCGTATGGTCGGGCTTGACCGACTATAGCACTTTCTTACTTGTTTTTATTGATATTTAAAAATTCTTACAATTTCCTACAATAAAAAAATACTCAAAATTTGGCGAAATGATTTTTAATTTTTTAAGAATTTCCTTTTATAAGAAATTTTACAAAAATTTACTTTTTATAGTAAATTTTTCAAAAAATTACTTTTTATAGGAAATTTTTCAAAAATTTACTTTTTATGGGAAATTTTTCAAGAATTTACTTTTTATAGTAAATTTTTCAAAAAATTACTTTTTATGGGAAATTTTTCAAAAACTTACTTTTTATGGGAAATTTTTCAAAAATTTACTTTTTATAGTAAATTTTACAAAAATTTACTTTTTATAGTAAATTTTTCAAAAATTTATTTTTTATGGGAAATTTTTCAAACAATTACTTTTTATAGGAAATTTTTCAAAAATTTACTTATTATAGGAAATTGTTTAAAAATTTACTTTTTATAGGAAATTTTTCAAAAACTTGCGTTTTAGAGGAATTTTTTCAAAAATTTTCTTCTTATAGGAATTTTGCTATGAAAAAAATTATTCAAAATTTTTCGTTTTATTTGTTTTGAAAGTGGATTAAGTCCCATACATTTCTCAATTCGAAAGTAAACATTTTTTCATACAAAACCAAAAATTTAAATATTATTTGTTTTGAAAACAGTTCAAGTCCCATACATTTTTCAATTAAAAAATGAATATTTTAAAATATTTGTTTTGAAAGTTGTATAAGTCCATTCAACCTGCTAAAACCCGCATTTCCAAATGCTTTTTTATTGAATTTGGTACCGATATGTCACTGGACGCTAGTAAGGCAAAAATAATAAAAAAAAACTACACATGAAATTTACGTATGTTTGCCTTCTAGGGTTAAACCTTAAAGAAATGTATTAAAGTTATATCCAAAATATTTTTACAATAGCTCTAATATTTTGCAAAATGCTTAACCCACTGCAACTGATGTAGTTGTCTAGCAGACCATATAAATGTTGTCTGGTCAATATAATAGTAACATTTTTTCACGTCAGTTGCAGAGGGTTGAAATATGAGGGCAGTGCTTAACAAAGAGTATTATCCCAAACCTAAATAGAAGTTGACTATTAGGCTTCGAATCACTTCGAAGTATTTGGTCAGCTGTCAACTACATCATCTTTATCTAAAAATCTTAATAGATATTCAAAAAATTTTAATTTTGACCAAGTTAATATTTTATTTTAATCTAAATGAATTTTTTTTTAAAGTGCTTTGATTGATTAAACACAGATGCATGCAGTAAATTTAACAAATACTGTTTTCAAATAATGATTTAGAGTACCATAAGTCTTAGGCAAAGTACAGATTTATTACATTTAAATTAGAGTTCATTTGTAATATTTATTTTAGCTTAAAATGAATTTACTTAAAACAGGTAAGAAAGTGCTATAGTCGGTCATACGATACCCTTCACCACTAAGGCCAAAGGTGTTCTTTTTCCTGTATAAAGAAAAATATTTCCAAAATTTTGAAATCATACAAACATTTTCTCAAAACTTATATATTTAACCTGTTTCCGTCATTTGGACTTATATGAGGGCTAGGGTCAAATGTGGACCGATTATCTCGAAATTTGGCAAATTACAGTTGTTACAAAAATTATGTATGCAAAAAATATACTCAAAATTTTCATTATCTTTAGATTTACGAGCGTTTTAGTGATTTTTCGTCTCATTTAGTTTGTTTTTATAGAAAAGATTGTATGATAGCTATGGTCAAATGTGGACCGATTTCAACGAAATTTGGTACACTGATTTAAATTTACATAAGCAGTATTTGTTTTAGATTTCATGAAAAAATCTTGATATTTGTGGCCAATATATCAATTCCGGGAAGTGGGACCTATGAGAGGTACCAGAAATAATAGACCGATTTTGACGAATTTCAATAGCCATAGTCCCTTTATCAAAAAAATGATCTGTGCCAAATTTCATCCAATTATCTTCAGAATTGCGACCTGTAGTTTGATTACAAGGTTTACATGGGCGTCCAGCCAGCCAGCCAGCCAGCCAGACGGACGGACGGACGGACATCGCTAAATCGACTCAGAAAGTGATTCTAAGCCTATTGGTATACTAAAAGATGGGTCTAAGATAAATATTTCTATGCGTTATATATATCAGCACAAACTTATAATACCCTTTCCACCTATAGTGGTGAAGGGTATAAAAATATTTTGGTTGTGGGGTGATACCTACATAAAATTTAGCTAAAAAGTTAAAAATAAAAAAAATTGCTTTGATATTTCATAATTTTTGGAAAAAAGCAAAATAATTTTACAATTGGAAATACAGTAATCCCTTCAACAAAATTTCCTCTAAAATTCAAGTGTCTATTCAAAATCACTTACAAATAAAAAAAATAGGAACTCAAAGTTAAAATATCTTTAATTCTTTTACGTACCTTTTAATATAATTTCTGATTTTTCACTTTATTAACAAAAATTTCTTTCTAAAGGCTTTTAATGGCTTCTCTAAAGTACGTGCCTGAGTTTTTTATTGAACATAAAAATGTCTAAAGGTATGCCAATCTATAAGTTAAAATAATAAAAGATATGAAAAAAAGGTATATTTTGTCTTCCTATAACTAAAAGTATTGTTCCAACAAAAGTGTTATATAATTACAAATAATGTTATTTACAAGATTAAATAATTTACATAATGTAATTTTGGCTATAAAAGGCAATATGTTGCCAGTTATGGGATAGACTAAAGAAAAAGCGACAAAAGAATATTAATTGAATTACGAGTAAATATATTTTCAATAAATATCACATCATAGATTTCGAAAGCAAAAAAAAAAACACTTATTGCAATAAAAATTTGTATTTGTCCATACAAATAAATATAAAAACAATAAAATAAAAATGTTTTCGTACAATATAATAAATTTAATGAATTACTTAAACAAATTGTAATGGATATTTCTTTGTGTAATAAGAACATTTATATGTATGAGACATACTTATGGGTTTTTACTTTTCTTTTTTTTTGGGCAAATAGAAATCAAGAAGAGGAAAATGTAAGAAAAATATAAGAAAAATTTAAGAGTAAACTTTGCAGGTTGAATTTTTACCTATAAAAAGTTAACAAACAATTTTTATTGCATACACACACACATTTAACCACATCAACCCAAAAACGTTTACATTCATATGTAAACATATATTAGCAACTACATTAGCATGTATATGTATATTTAAACATATACATATCCACTTACATTTTGATATAGAACATTAGTTTATTTTATTGATTGGATTTTATGACCATGTTCTTGTAAACTTTTTTTTGCTAACTTTTCTTAAGATTTCTTTTTTTTTTTCTTTGCATTCCTTGACAATTGTAAGATGCTCTTAATATTATTCTTGTTCATCTTAATATAAGTATGTGTTTTTTATTCTAATGTAAATAAATGTATATAAGTCTATGCATGTCGACACCTGAATAGTATAAAGAAGAACATTTATTTGCAGACTGACAACATTAAAAACTATCCCAAATTTACATCTCAGACTTTGCGTTCTTTTCAGCTAACCATATCCTGTAGGTTTTTCGAGTACAAATGTCCAAAATACTTTTGTGTAGTTATTTAAATGTAGCAGAAATGAATGCCATCCATTTATTCATATTATTGTCTATGATACTGTATGTCTGGTACTGTGTTTTTTTATGATTGGTCTTAAACTTACAATGTCTTAGACGAAATTTTGAGTGTTGGTCTATGGTTGGAAAAGTAAAATTGATTGAGAGTACTTGTAAGGCTTTCGAAAAGCTTTTCAGATTGTTTTTTTTTTTCTTTTCATTTAAATAGCAAAAATATATGGGATTCTTTTGTATTGTAAAAATGTGAGTAAGAAACATATTTTGAGGTTGTTAAGGAATTGCTACAATTTAAGTTTTTTGTAATAATGAAATTCGGAACAAGGAAATGTTGTGTTACTATTCAAACAAAATTATAAAGTTTATAAAGAACTCGAAAGTATTGAAAATCTGAATCTAAATTAAGGGTCTCAATGAAAGAAAACATTTCTATCCAACAGATGTTGGAAAGAACATCCTTCCCACCCACAACATTTTAATAAAAAATTCTACTTGCTAAAAATTTTCTGTAGTTAAACCTTTCTATCAAAATATATATATTAATCACAATTTTTTCTATAGAAAATTTTTTTTATCAAAAATTTTTCTATAGAAAAATTTTTATCAAAAATTTTTTTATAGAATTTTTTTTTTATCAAAACTTTTTCTATATAAAATTTTTTTATCAAAACTTTTTCTATATAAAATTTTTTTATAAACAATTTTTCT